>CM040402.1:2491979-2842406 GCA_022702515.1 Ilyophis sp. 1 JC-2022 | reverse complement strand
GGTAGGACACTGCCATTGTACCCTTGAGCAAGGTACTTAACCTGAATTGCTTCAGTATATATCCAGCTGTATGAATGTATAAATGTAATAAGAAGTTGTGTAAGTCGCTCTGGATAAGAGCGTCTGCTAAATGCCTGTAATGTAAAGTAGAGGTTGATGGATCACTGCAAGGGTTCTTTCTCCGAACTCATTTTCCTATAGAACTCTATAGGGGAAAAAGTCAGGATAAACAACCCTTAAAGGTCCCATATCATGGAAATTAGTGTTTAGCTACTTTTAGCATTTATTTGCAGTGTAGCATGATACTTATGTACTGGTAAAATAAGTCGGTACTACCTGCCATTTTTTTTGTTGTTGCATAAGAAAAAAAATAACTCTGCTTAAAAGTCTGTTCAGAATTCGCTCCAGCTGTGATGTCATTACTGGACTCCTGTGAAAACAGCCGGATGTCATTTGCATAAACCCGCCCTCCTTCAGCCTCAAAAGAACAGGGTAGGTAAACAGTTCTGTGGTAACGCCAGCCTTTCCATTCTTTACTTAGCATATGTCTGTCACCACAGAGTATAATTACGAGCAAGTAGAGAGTTCATGACTAGCAAAACTGGCCATGGTAAATGTGCTGTGTCAGGGAACTTTTAATCTTTCCAGCTACAATAGTAAGTGCTTCGACGTTTACCGCTTTAACGTTAGCCGACAGCTCTCTAGCCAAGCTGCCTGGTTGCTTACGGAATCCTGTAGCCTAATGTTAACCCAAACCACCGATACCATTCATTATCTACCGAACAGAATCCAACGCAGATTTTGGTGCCACTGTAAAATACAATGCACAATTATTTAATGACTGCTCAGTCAGTGACCGCAGGTAGCCTACTGTTGGCAAGTCAGCTAACATTAAACTCAGTCAATTTTCTAAAAGCAAAACTGTCTAAAGTGTGGCTGTATTTTACCCAAAATTATTCAGACGAATGCTTAAAAACAATAGCTTGCAAAGGGGGGAACACGTCAATAATGTCTTATTTGTTGACCTATAGGATACATTTGAAAGCATGCAGTGATGCATCTTTGACTGCTTGAAAAGTAACGTTACCCGACAGGCAAAGTAGGCCTATAATTTAAACAGTTAAGAGGTAATCGCTATATTGTATATATGTTACATGTATTTGCCTTTGTAAAAAATACATTCTTTAATGTCTTAGTTTGCTCTTTCTTTTTTGTTTCTTCTGTTTTTCAGAGCAAAATGTAGTGTAGGCAAGTGTGTGATTGTGATTCCGGGTCAATTATTGAGTGTAGATTGATGGGCAAAAATTTACAATTTACAACACAATAGTGTGCAAAAAGTGAAAGGGTATGAATACTTTCAGGCGCCACTGTACTTCCACATTATATTTAAAATTATTTAATATACTGGAATAGTGTATCTGATGTTTTTAGGCCTCTGGGCTTTCCAGTAACTAGCCAGCTAACTTGCAAGCAAGCTGACGTAGCGTAATGAACAAACGTAAACACTGATCTCACGTGAAATCATCCTGCCTTCGAAGTGTGTCCCAAATTTGTTGCCTTTTGAGGTACCTTCAGAGCGAGCAAGACAGCAAGGCAACAAGGCAGCAAGCCACCGTGGCGGCCTAATCAAATCAATTTTAACGTGCTTAATGAGACACTCATTACAAATTTCAGAAATATAATCTGCCCAACACAATGCATGAGACACTCAAAACTGGCATCTGTAATCGGCTACCATACGCAGTGTAGGCGATAGCTATCGTCCAAAGGTAGGAAAATTTATTTATTAATTAAATTTTATTGTAGTTACAAAACTATATACGTTTAATGTATATTTGAGTATTTTTTTTCTCCACAGTTCTCAATTTCTCTGAAAAACTTGGCAAATGACTTGGAAAAGTCTTCTGTGATTGATCAGAAACTGGATATCAGTTATGAACCAGTTAGCAAGCAAGCTAATAATAACATTAGCTTACTTGGCAAGCTAATCTCCATCAATAGGCTGTATCTTGCAGTAAGTAAAATCGTATTCAGTGACTTCATTGCAGTCATCTAATTATAGCAATTAAGCATGATTTAGAAAGACATGATGCCCTGGGCTGGACACGGAAAGAGAAAATAATTTGACGGTTCAAGGATAAATTTGCTTACAAGCAAAAAAATTTATACCCAACGTTATCTTACTTGCGGTGAATCCATAGACAGCTAAGAGGAATCAGTTAGCAAGCTAGCTAATAATAACAATAATAAGATGAGAGATTTCGACAGATCAATCAAGGATAAATTTGGTTACATGAGTTGTCAGCTGTGGTCACAAGTCTAATCTGTTAACAGTTGATATTACTGCGTGACAAAACCAATAAGTAACAACATAAAGGAAGAAAATCAGGGCGTACAAAAAATGTTTCCACAGCACTGGTAAATACGTCGATGCGTCACAGGTTTGACTTGCAGGCATTTCAGTCAAAGTAATAGGACAGTCCGGCCACAATGGCCTAAAGACTCGTAAAAGTTTTAAAGGCATCACGGACAAATAGCAGGGCACTGGCAGCAACATGTAGCCTATAAAACACTTTATAGCACAGCGTTTCGCAAAATTAAAATAGCCTAACTTTGTGATGCATTTGTTGAAGCATGTAACTGATTATTTGTTCTGTATTAGACTATTTCTGTCGAACGTGTCAGTGTTTTAACATGCACTTTATGTATAAAAGCAATTGAAAGCAAATCTTGATTTGTTTTTGTCTTCTGTGTGGTGGGGGCAACGAACATATGAACATAGGCTCCGTTCAATCAAGCGCACACACAGTCATGAACGTAGTGTGGAGTCTATGCTCGCCACAAAGTGTTGTTTTTAATCAATGTGGTTGTACTGGAAAAAACCAAAACATTTTTTGTCCAGAAAGCCCCACTAATAGACCCCCCCCCCCCCCCCAAGAGTTAAGGTATAATTCAAACCCTGCCTGTTTGTCTTAGTATTTGTGTGTTTAGTGTGTGTATGTGTGTGGGTTAGGTTTGCAAAGGAAGGGAATTTTCCAGGTAGGTTCCGGTAATTTCGTACATTTTCCAGGGTAAATCACCACTCACTGTAACAATCTCATGCTTAAAGGTCCCATGTCATACTATTTTTTGCCGATTTTATATTATTCCAAGGTCTACCAAACGTGTTGGTAAGGTTTTTAAGGGAAAATGTATTGCAATATTTTTTTTAAAACTATAAATCCAGTGAGTCTTTTACTCTTCATGCTGAACAGCCCATTTGGGGTGTTTTCACATGCTCTGCGTTGATTGGTTAACTCACCCGGAATCACAAGCACCCCTCCTGCCTACATTCTCACTCCAAAAAGCGAAGAAACAAACATCGTGTTTCAATTAGGGCTGTGCCAATGATCATCTAAACTAGATATTGCAATTTATTTTTTTAGTTTATTAGACGATTTTTATAAAATCACAATATGCTATTTAGTGTGCTGTCTGCCTGTCATTCTTTTTCTAAAAAAATAATAAACTCACAAGCATCTGACTGACTGCCTAGGCTACTGTGTGCTGTGAATATGAAACGTTACTTTAGAGAGCGACTTTGAAATGTACCGACACCCTTTGCAACGTGTCCCTTCTGTGACCTCTTGGGTCTTTAGATGCCCATGCAGCCTAGGGACCGAAAGCGGCACCCTTTTAACTCCCCTGTCTCTGCGGGTGAGTGTGTAGCACTGCCAAAATGGATCTTGTTCCGAAGAAAGACACGACTTCGCCTCTCTGGAATCATTTTAGGTTTGAACCCGATGCACGTAGAAATCCCAAAGATTTAGACTCCCCAATATGTCATGTCAAGTGGAAACCTCTGCACCCATCATCCAGAGCACCTTGCACAATTGGAGCCTGCTGCAGCGGCTCTGAAGAAACCATCTGCAGGCCCAACTCGGCAGCTGGGTGTTGCTTTTACCCGTGCCTCTCAATACAGCCGAGACAGTAAGAAATGGCAAACAAGGACAGACACTGTGACAACTTATTTGGCGAGGGAAAAGCGTCCAATAAATAAACCCGCATTCGAATAAATGCTTAAGAAGTTTGATATGCAGTATGTACTGCCTGGCAGAAAGTATTTTGCCCAAACAGCAATCCCTAAATTGTACAATGAAATGAGAGACAGATTGATCCGCGAGTTGAAAGAAGTGCAACATTTCTCCGCAACGAACAGACCACAATGGCTAGTACCACAGTGTGGTCTAGTACCACAATGGCTCCATACGTGAGTTTTACTGTACATTGGCTGACAAGTGACTGGACTCTGAAATCCAAGTCTTTGGAGACGACACACATTCCCGAAAAACATATGGCTGCCAATCTGGCTGAAGGTCTGCAGTCTGCTATGACAAACTGGAAATTGGATGCGGAAAAATTATCTGCTATTACAACAGATAACGGGGCCAATATCATGGCTGCAGTTAGAGACCTTGGCTGGCTGTGGCTAAAAAGTTTGGCATATCTTCCCCAGCATTTGGCTGTAACGAAAGGCATTGCAAGTAAAAAGGACTGCGCAGCAGAAACCTGGTGACCACCTTCAGCCAGAGCTGGGTCAAGAGACGAGCGCTGAAGAAAGCGCAAACAGAGACTGATCTCCCCCAGCAGTCTAATCCTGGTGAGTATTAGCCAACTGATTTTTGTTTTGATTGAATGGCTAATCTACATTTATTTTATTTGGTTTGAAATAAGAATTCATACCATCTTATTGTTTTTGGAAGGTTCACTTAATTCTGTAAAAGCATAGGCTTCTATATCATAGTCATCCCACCCACCCTATCCTTGTGGCCAATTATATATTTTATAGGGTGTCGACCCACTGTGCTGAAATTGTCCAAAAAACTATTTCTGTAGCAAAATTTCACTTCGCATCAGGATAGAATGGTAGATATTCAAGATTGTGGCCTGTACTTTTCTATACAACAAATTGAGGGGGTCCTCTGATTTGCTCATTAAGCAATTTGCGAATTAAAGTGGCTCGCGAGAGAGGTCCATTGGATAGCGCACGCGGTCCACTGGTCAGTCCATGCAAATGAAAGTGGCTTGCGAGAGAGATCCAATGGTCAGCTTGTGCGAAGGAAAGTGGCTTGAGAGAGGTCCAATGAATTGCGCGCGCAAATGAAAGTGGCTTGCGAGAAAGACTGAGGTTGTTCTGTTCACTTCCATTAATTTCACGAAACAAACCAGAAGACGTACCTCTAGCACGTGCGAACACCATCGATGGAACATTATGTATTCTTGCCAAGTTGCTGTCGTATTTAAAAAGTAATTTTTTGCTTATTTCCAATTATCGATCACACCTTTTCTGCGTAATTATAGCCGACTTCATGTGTAACGTTACCACTATTAGTGAATTAGTGGAGAAATTTGGGAACTGTACAATGCAAGTAGGCATGTAACGTCTAGAGCAATGAAAATACCGGATGTTCTTGAATTTAAAAGTATATACTTTAAACCAAACGTTCTTTTCCAATATGGGAACCGACGTGCTTTATGAACACCATCGGCCTCTCGTGCCAATGGGGTTTGTTCGTTCATGAACACTACCAGAGTTAAGGAAGCTAAAGAGCTAAAACAGATATTTCACTTTGGTAGCATTTTAAGCTCTATTTTCCTTATACAGTTGTGTTCAAATAAATAGCAGTGCGTTAAAAAAAGTGAATAAAGTGCAAATATCTTTTAATAGCTTTTAGTTCCATATTTCAAATATGGATTTTCAATGTAGTGGAAACATTGCACATTCAATTCTGAATCAAAGCATTAACAAATTTTATCAAGTCTGCGTTATTCTTTTACAGGAAGCAAAGAAAAGGAATATTTAAAAATTGCAGTGTCGACATTTTTCTCTTCAAACTCAAACACTTACTGTATAAACTGAAGAAATCTTTCAAGATTTAACTTCACTTTAAATTATTGAACTAATATTTAGTTGCATAACCATTGTTTTTTATAACTGCTGCGCATCTGCGTTGCATCGAGTCAACCAACTTCTTGCACCTAGAAACAGGTATTTCAGCCCAGGATGAACAAACTACATTCCACAGTTCCTGTGAATTTTTGGGTTGTCGCCCCACAAGTTTTCAATGGGGTTGAGGTCAGGGGATTGAGCTGGCCACTCCATTACCTCAATTATTTTTGTCTGGAACCAAGATGTTGCTCACTTACTCGTGTGTTTGGGGTTGTTGTCTTGTTGAAACACCCATTTCAGGGGCATTTCCTCTTTGGCATACGGCAACATAATCTCTCCAAGTATTTTGATGTATTCAAACTGATCCATGATCCCTGGTATACGATAAATAGGCCCGACACGGTAGTATCCCCATACCATGATATTTGCGCCACCATGGTTCACTGTCATCACAGTGTACTGTGGCTTCAATTCAGTACTCGGGGTCGTCTGACGTACTGTCGACGACCACTAGACCCAAAAAGAACAATCTTTTTTCTCATCAGTCCACAGAATGTTACGCCATTTCTCTTTGGGCCAATCGATGTGTTCCTTCGCAAATTTGAACCGATCCTGCACATAACATTTTTTCAACAATGGTGCTTTACGGGGGCTTCTTGCTGATAGCTTAGCTTTGATCAAACGTCTTCTGACTAACAGCACTTACAGGTCATTTTAGATCATCTTTGATCTTTCTGGAGGTGATGATTGGCTGAATCTTTGCCATTCTGACTATTCTTTGATCTGTTTTAACAGTAGTTGCTCGTTTTCTTCCGCGAGTTTTGGGTTTTTGTTGCCATTTTAAAACATTTGAGATCTTTTTAACTGAGGATCCTATAATTTGCGGCACTTCTTTATACGTTTTCTTCTTTATACGTTTTCCCCTCTCCAATCCAACTTTTTCATCAAATTACGTTGTTCCTCCAAACAATTTTTGGAACGGCCCATTTTACTTAGCAATTCAAAAGGAAATATATTTTATAACAATGTGTGAAACATTTCCTTCCCTTCTTCCTTAATAAAGGACAATTAACGACACCTGTTTTTTCACAGAATGAATGAATTATCTAATTAAACTCCACACTGCTATTATTTTGAACACGCCCCTTTCAATGAATGAGTCAATTACTCAGAACAAGCAGCGTGTATGTCCTGACAGTTGGTTCTGTTGTTTTTCTATTACACTACTACAACCAAGAGTAAATTATTTGCCATGCAGAAATATCACTACTAATAATAACAGTGGTTCATCAGGTTACTGATGTTGTACTGCTGATTTTTTTAACACCACTATATATAAATATAATGATCATAAATATCATACTAGAGACTTGGGTCACTGTTTCTATGAATGTGTAATATATGTCTATAGGTGTTGAACATCCAAAAGAAAATCAGATAATAAAGCTCAGACATCAAGGCAATACATAAGAATATTATGTGTCACGTTATTTGCGTATTTTATTTATGGGAGTATATATACAAACAAGACTAGGTCAACCTAGTGCAAGCCGGGCGCTGGAGGTCTTGCCCCGGAGATGGCTTTCTCAGTCTAGTGCAATAAGTAGGTATGTTATGTCAGAAAATTACACTGACACGTTGTTTCCCATAGATGTTTGCAAAATAAACCAAACAGTAGGCTACTTGAGTGCTGTCCTTATGCGGTTACATAGTGGACAAATGATAGGCTACAACTCAGTGGCCTCTGGTATCATTCCGACGTCATCAAATCCCCCAGTAAGGAGCCATATCCTTGTCTAGCCTACATTATGATCCAGTGGTGTACCGCCGGCTCCTCGGCTGTAAAATAGGCCTTCTGTAACCTAACCTTACTTTTATACGGATATTAATGTCAACATGGCCTGTTTCCATTAATAGTTTTTAATTATGAAGCAAATTAACTGAATAACAAATATCAATTAATGTTTTTATGTGCTAGCATTTTTATTTTATTTTTGAGCAGGCCTATTTTTTTTTTTTTTTGTGCAGTTTGGGATTAGAAACCCATCCCGACTCCAGGTAGGCTAGCAACTAATTGTAGGCATCTGTGCTTTTGTAACGTTAAAGGGGAATTCCACCCAAAAAAATATGTTTGGTTTGTAGAAAAGTAGCTCTCTTCCTGATTAAAGAGTTCTCAGCCAACTTTCTACCTGTAGTGAGGGCAGAGATATAGCCCCAAACTACAGCGCATGTACCAGGTGTACTTGCCTTAGAATGAACTACAACAGCCACAAAGCTTACAGTTAAGACAACAAGTTGCCACGCCCACTGAATGACGTTCCAGAAGCGGAGGCCAAGGGGCTGGGCGTTTTACTTAGTGTGCTAGTGTACTGCCTGTACATAGGCTGTGTCCCAAATTGCATACTCCAAAAAGTAGGATATGGCAAGTGAACTGGATGGGGGAGGGCTGAAATGCTCAAGCGATTTTTAAAAAACGCCTTTTAAATAGTGGCTTCTAAAGAAAGATTATTCTAAAATAGTTGTAAAGTAATCGCGATTAGCATTTAGCTATCTAATGTGGTAAAACATACTAAACAATGTATATTTAGCTAGGTTGACAAACATTTTTGAAATTAGCAAAAAACAAGTTCATTTCAAAGACATAAATGGCCGTTCACGCAGCGGGCGGTAGACGGCAGGACGAAACCGGATGTCATTGTTTTCAATGAGACAACAATGGCAAGACGGCAGTCGACGGCGAAATCGCTGACGGCATGACGAATTTACCGTCGGAATAGTAAATATTCTTATTTTTGCTGTTTACCACGGTCTCGTGCTGATCGAACGGAAGTGGTCCGTTTCAAAATGGTTGAGAAGTTTGTGCAACTTTCTGGTAGAGAACGAGAGAGGTGGGAGGAAATATTGAACCAAAAATTTTAAAAATACAGAGATCTTGGCAAAAAGGCTGCAGCATGGAGTGTTGTTAGCACTGACATGCAGATTCCAGGTACACATTATTCGCTGTATTTTCCGATGCTTTTCTGTTTACGATTAGAGGTGTAACTAACTAGCTAGCGAAGCTTCCTAAACTAGCTGACATTATGACACACCGCCCATTTATGAAGACACAGTCGGAAACAACGTAGTAATATACACACACACACACACACAATGTATAAATACACTTTTGGTCGCGGTCCATTTTCCAAAGGCGGTCTTTGGTACGCCGGTAATGTTTCGCGCGGACCGTAAATATGGCAACGCATATAAACAAAGCGTTACCGCGACGGACATTTCTGTACCGTCAACTACGTCCCCTGCCATTGTACCGTCTACCGTCCTGCCGTCTACTACCCGCTGTGTGAACGCCACATTAGTCACATTCGTCATGCACTTGCTAGCTGGATAGCATATGTAATCGTAGCTCATTTTCCCTATTCCCTTCTTGCAGCAATAAAAAACTATTCCCACATTAGACTAATGTTAATTAATTATACACTTAAGGACTCACCTGTAAAGTTTTGCTGTCTGCTAGCTAGCTAGCTGCTGGTCAGGTTAACGTTCTGGCGAAGGGGATTTGCAGGAACCAAACGCAAATTCTGAGCGAATGAGTGAAATATTTCAAAAGTAGTAGCATAATGGGTAAGCCTTAAGCTATTGCTAGTGTTTTGCCTGACTTTTACTGGGACAGGGGATCGGGAAGGTGCGCTCTACCTCTTCAGGCAGAGTAGCAAGACAGCAAAGAAGCAGCGCCCGAATCGCCTTTGAAACCGGAGGCTAGGGTATCGCAAGAGCTATACTCTGTCATACCCAAATGACGCCACTGCACTACATTGAGAAAATACCACAATCATTTGCTCAGTCTCCAGAAAAACAGGGGAAATATGGCCCTTCATTTATCTACGTTTTGGTATCGTGAAAACATTATGCGGCGTTCACACAGCGGCGGTAGATGGTACAATGACAGGGACGTAGTTAACGGTACAGAAACGTCCGTCGCGGTAACGCATTGTTTGTATCCGTTGCCTTATTTACGGTCCGCGCGAAACAGATTACCGGTATACCAAAGAGCGCCTTTGCAAAATCGACCGCAACCCAAAGTGTCATAATGTCAGCTAGTTTAGGTAGTTAGTTACACCTCAAATCATACACAGAAAAGCTTCTGAAAATACAGCTAATAATAATGTGTACCTGGAATCTGCATGTCAGTGCTTACAACACTCCATGCTGCAGCCTTTTTGCCAAGATCTCTTTATTTTTTTGGTTCGATATTTCCTCCAACCTCTCTCTTCTCTACCACGAAGTTGCACAAACTTCGCAACCATTTTGAAACGGACCACTTCCGTTCGATCGGCACGTGACCCTACCGTTGCGGTAGACAGCAAAAATAAGAATATTTTCTATTCCGATGGCAAGTTCGTCTCGCCGTCGTCTCATTGAAAACAATGACATCCGGTTTCGTCCTGCTGTCGACCGCCCACTGTGTCAACGACTCATGAACATCAAGAACGACGGGAATAAATGACACGAAAATGCAAATAATTCGGAGGCGAATTTGACGCCTATAATATATGCACATAAAACGCAATGCGATTTTGGAATTAATGAAATAGGTTATTTTTTAAAAATCGCTCCACGAAGAAATTGAGTCAACATGACGTGACAATAACCTGGTCCTGCTGTTGCTCAGTAAAACCCTGCCTGGCCACTCCTCACCTCCCTCTTTTATTCTTATAGCCTATGTGTCTCTCAAATATCACAACTTCTTTCCTATAATATATAAGCATAGTAACTACACTTTACCTAAACACACGAAACACAACGCCTGCTGATAAGAAAGCGCCGCCTGCTTTATGCTGCTGCATAGTGGTAGAAAATGTTCCTCATGCTATATCGCCTGGTTGACTAGCGTTACAGTTGTGACAACAAACGTCCACAAAGGAACAAACTAATTGTGCAGAGAATGATAACTTGAATCGACAACTGAGGGGCTGATAAGGATATAGGCTAATGTTTTCGTAAGCGATTACACTTCCTGTGTCGCAAATTTGGGGTGTTCTTAATTAATTTGTTTTAATTTATAATTTCAGTGAAATACAAATAGCCTACTATAATTAGGATATTGACGACCCACCACTAGGGGGCACTGTGGATACAGAAACAAATGCATTGTAGTTGGCTATATTGCCATAGCAAAAGTCACACAAAGCCATGGTTGTTCATACTGAAGTGCTCTGGCTATCACTGATAGTAGGCAGACTGTTTTCTTTGTTATTAGGCTATCAGTGATCGGGAAATCTACACAGGAGTAGGAATACGTTTTTATTTTTTGTTGTTGAAAACTACTCTTTTCGCCATGCATACACAGACAACTGTGGGACAGCTAACGCTTCTCCTCTTTTCACTCCTCCCATGGTGGCTGTCCCTGGCCAGCCCGTCTCCAACTGTAATAGCCTACAGATCACACGTAGGCTACCGGGGCTATCCCTGGCCTGTGCATATATTCACATAACAATATATCATCTTAATTGATAAACTTAATTTGTCGCCGAGAGGGGAAGCTTGTTTAGCCACAACACGATAAAAACAATTTGACTAACGTTACAATAGCCTAGACTGAAGTATTTCACCTTATGTCTGATAAATTAGCTCACGGTTAGCTTCCCATAGTTCTCACCAAGGCAAACAATCCTGCCGGTGACAGCGTAGCCTGCAAATCTAAAAATATAATAGGCTACGTATCGTGTGTTTGTGTGTTAATCGCCGCTGGCTTATCTTGCTTTCATATGAAGTTTGATCACAGCAAGATCTAACTAGCATTCAAATATCTGAGTTGACAACTAGCTGTAAACTAAAAACCTGGGGAGCTCATCCATACGAAAATGTCTGTAGTAAAACATATAGTAGGCGACTATGACTACAGCATATGGTAGCCTAGGATTCAATTAACGTTAGCTGTAGTTTTTTCATTCTCTAGTGATGCTACTATTATCATATCAAGGCTGCTAGCCTAATTGTTATTATAGCGGGTGAAAACACTATACGAGACGAGGCTATGATAGCATAACTAACGTATAGTAATAGGCGAGACTACCAAGTAATTTTATTATGCGCAGATAACAAGTTGTGTGTATTGCAATCATTTATAAACCCACCATCCTCATAGCCTATTTGCTCTACTGCTTTCCCACAAACTGTCCTTCAAATCGCTGTCTTTGTATTCATTTTTTTTTTGTTTTTAATCAAAGAGTAGGCTAGCCTACATGCAGGGAAACAAATCAATCAGTTGGTTCACTATATTAGTTGTTGTGTAGTTTGTGGCAGTGCTGTGACGTCTGTCGAGAGGAACTTGATCCGAATAACATAATTGCCGCCTTTTCGCAAACAAAATTTTGCGTTTCATGTGCATGATTTTATGAACAATACAGGAGTTTGTTTTTATTTTTCAATGTGTGATTTATTCGTGTGAATAAATCGTGGCCAGTGTGTCAAGGCCTTAACACTTAATGGGCCGTTCACACGGCAGACGGTAGACGGCAGGACGAAACCGGATGTCATTCTTTTCAATGAAACAAAGACGGCAGTCGATGGCAAAATCGCAGAAGGGATGACAATGCGGGTCAAACTTTAATCACATTCAGAATTGGCATTTGAATTGCAAAGGCGTGCAAGATAAAAATAGACAATATTTCCACAAACTAGATTAACGCTAGCTATAGTAGCCATCAGCTTTATAAAGCTAGCCAGCAGGGTTGCAGACAAATTTTTTTAAATCCCAAAACAAGTGACGCAATTTGTCAACAAAAAAAGCCAAACCCATGACGTTACGCGGCGACAATAAACTGCTTTAGGAGAAAAAAGTCATTGTGAAATCAGCCGGCTGATAAAGCCAAAAATGCCAATGCTTCAAGTAACTTTATTTAGAATCGGAACCTATTCTTTAACCCGGTTCCAAAACTGAGAACCGGTTCTGGAATCAATTCTCAATTTCAGAGCAAATGCCCATCACTTCCATTCAATTATGGTCAGCTAGCGAATGTTAGTCTAGGCTACTTAAAGGGTAACAAAGCACTAAAACCACTTATTTTATATGATAACTGATACATTTGGGTTTTTCGAAGTATTACTCATTGATCATGGTCCAAATCTTGACAAATTCCTGCAGTCGGCGCAAAAAAGCATAAACTTTAAGAATCTGGCTCAAAGGTGTCTCTAGTGGTAAAACGTTAGGTACTGCACGTTCAATCTGTGATTGGCCAGAAAGGTCTTTCCTAACGTATTTGGTACTCGGTGACAAAATAGAAATCTGTACAGCTATGCCTGGAAGTTTTGGAGCGAGGGCGGGCTACGCCCCAGCTATAAAAGTGAATATCTGCGGTTGATCTGTGTGCCGTGGACAGGGAGAGGAGATAGGAAAGAGAGAGCGAGCGAATGAGCAATATATATAGCTAGCTTACAGTTTAGCTTTTTTGAATATTCTAGTAAATTATAGTAACCTATTTTTGGTATATTTTTTATAGTTAGCTTGATAGTACCTTGTTTTTTAGTAGTTTGTTTTTCAGTCTAGCTTAGCAAGTAGCTAGCTGGTTTATTTAAAAAAAAAAATATATAGTTTATTAAAAATAAATGGCATAGGTAACTATTTGTACAGCGTTTGATTTGTTGTTTACTGGCCGCATTACTAGCCCAAACGAGGCTAGGCGTGCCGCATTCTCCACCATTGCTTCTGCCTTGGCAGCAGCAAGCTTTTTGGGGCTCGCTTGGGTGTGGTTTGTTACCTGGAGCTCAGCCCCTATTATTTCCTTATCACGCCCAGATGGCGGCATTTTTCGAATTTCAAAAGGGGTGAGCTAAACCAGCGTGCTTTGTTACTCTTTAAAGACTCCACTGTTTCAGCCTGTTTCCGCCCACAAAACAATTTTGAAAAATACTTTGTGGGGTGAGCGAGGGAGAGGGTGGGGGTGGAGGAGCTGCGTCCATCGTAATTTGCATAAATGAACGTACATTGTACAAACAATTACAAATATGTACAAATATAACACGGATCAAACTGTCAAACTAGACATCGCACATCAAATATGAATCAAGATTCAGCAACTGCATGGCCTATTTCTCACCTCAAATATTTTCAGAAACATATTTTAGTGGACTATTTAGGTGGAATAAGAGTTTATGAACAGGACGCAACGTTCCGGTTTAAAAACGAAAGTAATGTAGTGGGTCTAACCAATTAGGTGCCGGCTGTTTGCGTTGTGGGCGACAACAATTATCCATATGACGTAGACTAGAGGTACCTCCAAAGAGGTACTCTGACATCACGATTGGGGCGGGGGCAGTGTGGGGAGCAGAAAGGAAATTTCAACCGTTAGGGGCAGCACAAAGATGCTTTTCTACCAGTTTCTCCTGATTTATGTTATTATTTCAGAATTGTTGAAATAACATAATGCATGAATAAGTTTAATTCTTTTTATTACATGTCACGTGGCGCTGTAATGGCGACATGTAGTCCAGCTGTCTCTCCTGTTCGTGTTTGTTAATGTGTTTTGTTGTGTCGGGCTTTTGTCTTTGTTTTTTTCATGCGCTGTGTGTCTGTAGTGGGACAGGGAAGTGGGCTGGAGATTTTTCAGGGCACTCCTCAGGGCCATGTCTAGGCGGGGGGCACGGGAGGGCAATGGCCCCCCCCCCCAAATGCTCCGCCTGCCCACCCCCCCACCCAAGCCAAATCCCCCACCCAAGCCAAATCCCCCAAAAATAAAATCTGACAATATGAATTCAGCGCCTGTAGCACCGTCAGTAGGCTATTAGAGCTACAGACGATTCGGCCAATCATAAAAATGCCACATCAAAATAATATATTTCTCTAATATCTGATTGGTTGGTTTGGCCATATAAAATATGGAAAATCAGCGGGAGAGAGGTCCGTTTTTTTTAATCAATCTATGCTGTCTCTTCTTGATAACTGTAACTGTTACGCATTGCTTAGGATATCATATTCGCTAGCCTAGCTTGCTCAGTGAGTTCAGGATAGTGGCGAGAGTCTCCGTCTGGGAGATTTGATTTTAAATAGATGTATTACACGTTGCATTTAGCATAGTTATAACTGCGATCTGCGAAACATCTGCAGCATTGCATAGCTGGCTGCATGTGTGTGTGCGCGCCTGTGTGTTAGCTAGCCTACTGCTGCGTGTTGGCTATAGACAGCCGTACTTTCCTCAAACATTGGAATACTTCACATATATTAAAATACACTATCATATCTGTCTCTCTCTCTCTCTCTTACATTCCCTATCACTCTCCCGGCGAAACAGCAACCGTCAATAGAGGCAAGCCCGCCGGCGTCTCAGGCATAAAAAAGAGGGGTAGTATGGCTAAAATATAAATGAAAATGATGAGCCAGTTACAGTAACGTAGCTTCACATGTAAATAGAAAATAGCACAAAGAGACTGAAATGATGAAGGAATATAGCTAATCTTTAATATACTTGTTTCCATATAAGATTAGATAATGATTTGGTATTATTGGGCATAAATAAAGTTGTCCTCCTATAAGAGGAGGGGGGGGGTGGAGGTGGGTTTAAAATGTAATAAAATTATCTGACCCACTAATGTACTGATTAGCCTATGCTTTATATGAAAGCATCTCAAATCTCATCTAGGGCTTTGAAAAAAATAAAAAAATCTTCAAAATGTTCATAAATTAAACATTTTATTTGAGAAAATGCCCTGTGTGAGGTTGTGTAGAAATGCAGGAAATTTTTAAAAGGCTCAAACTTTTGTGGGGGAAAAAGACATAACAGTGGGGCACAACACACAAACGAACATATCAAATAAAGACATTCAAAAGAATCATTGCATTAATCAAACTAATTAAGTGAATTAAAGTGGAATACAGCCATGATTAAAAATAGCCCCCGCTGACCCGAAATGTCCAGTGTTATTAAGCAGTCCAACACATAAACTCCGCCTCCACGACTTTCCTTCATACACGCAGTGTTGCGGTCTCTGTACACCAGGGGTCCTCAATCTTATCCTGAAAGGGCCGGTGTGGGTGCAGGCTTTTGTTCCAACCAATCAGTTACACACCTGATTCTACTAATCAACCACCTGACTCTTCACTAAGGACCTTGATTAGTAGAATCAGGTGTGTAACTGCTTGGTTGCAACAAAAGCCTGCACCCACACCGGCCCTTTCAGGATAAGATTGAGGACCTCTGCTGTACACTGTCGAAACGGAGCACTGAACTGTATCAGCCTTCCCACTTGTCGCCTCGCTTCTCCCCCGCATTATCTTATCCTTCCCTTGCCTGGTTGCCTTTTGGAGATTGCCTGCACTCCCGGATCAGTCCCGACATCTTCAACTCCGGTGAAGAGCGATGATAAACTTTGTTGCTGCAGATCCAACGGACATTCCCAGCATATGTTGCGAATGCATCTCCATGGTGACGACCACAAATTCCGACTAGACAATTCCTCAATATTATCAAAACAAGCAGCGGCCCTGAAAAAACTAGACAAAAAGACAAAAACCCAAAACACAAAAATATGTTTGTTAGTGCTGTGCTCTCCTGCGGTGATCCAGAATAGGGTAGTATTTGTCGCTCTCCATTCACTTCTATTGGGAAGATAAAACGGTCTCAAAATGACACTTCTAGCACGTATACGAACGTCGATACAAACAATAACCAGTCCTTGTACGTATTTTTTTTGTGTAGTATTATTTATACAAGTACTATTTTCTTCAATGCTGTTAGCAAGCTACCAGAAAAGACTAGCAAAATGTTGGCAGGTTGGTTTGTTCACCACTACCAGGACCGATTGCTTCCGTGGAAATTTGGACCAATGAGTGGTTTCTGACCCATCGGCGCGTTAACGCTGTTTCTGGCACAATAATTACCTACCGGATCTACGTTCCAAATAAAATACGAAAAAGCCAGGAAAGGGCCATTAAATTAAAAACAAAGAAATCGTGCACCACACTGCTGATGGGGGGAAAAAAAGTTACTTTGACGAAGTAAGTTATCTTTTCTAGACTGTGATTCATAGCCTACTTGCTGCCTAGCAAGCTGCTGGTCCCACTTAGATCCGCTGAATATCTACCAAAATGCACTTTTGGTGACCTGATCTACAATCCTTCTCTCTAACGTTAGCCGACTCTTAAGGCTTACAAAAGCACAGATGCCTACAATTAGTAGCCTACCTGGAGTGCGGATGAGTTTATAATCCCGAACTGCACTCAAAAAACATGTGCCTCGTCATAGGAAGGGTAAGTAAATGGACAATGATATTTGCATGCTGGCTGTCACATAAATATTTTTTTTCTTTCTGGTTTAGCTAGCTAACATTAACGTTACATGTAGCCTACCTTCCTAGCTAGCCAGCTAAGAGCCAGTAGCTAGCTAACACTAAGTGGTAACGTTAATAGCCTAGCTAACAGAAAGAGAAAAAAAATTTTTTTCATGACGGCCAACAAACAAATATCATTGTCCATTTACTTACCCTTCTTATGACGAGGCACATGTTTTTTGAGTGCAGTTCGGGATTATAAACTGTTACAGATGGTGCAGTTTAGGATTATAAACCCATCCTGACCCCTGGTAGCTAATTGTAGCTACGTTAGGCATCTGTTCTTTTGTAGCTAAGCCTTCAGGGACTCTAGTAGAGAGACAGATTGTGGATCAGGGGCTCGTTTCACAAAAGCGATTTGCGAGGATTTTCACTCGATCGCAATTTCATTTCACGAAAATGCATTGCATGCGCATCCCTCGCAAATCGCAAATAAAAGTGCGATGACTACAGGCTGCTCGCAAAACATTATTTCCTCGCAAGTATGGCGTTTCCTTTGATTGTCCGGAGACGGAGGCAGAATCTTCTTTGTGATCGCTTCCACCATTTAGATAACTACGGTGATTAGTTGTTAGAAAGATCACTTACAAAAACACAGTAGCCTACATAAAATTTCATTTTTAAATGTATACTTAAGTACATCAAGTTTATTTTAAAGTAGACTATATTTTTTTACGTAGACAACTTTATAAAACTAAATAGGCCTATGTATTTAAAGTATTTCCAGTATTTATGTATTTCCTGGAACTAAACGTTAAGTATAGATAAAGAGTATTTGACTCTAAACCTTGGTGTCCTTGCTTTTATGGGTGTTACGTACTCTAACGTAAGTGACAAGTTGCTTGAAACAGAGAATTAACGGTATGTTTCTGTTTGATACATAAAAACATATGCATTTTGAGCGAATATATGACATAATTATGTAGGGTCAAAGGTATAATTAAAATTTAGTCATCAATCTCATGTATTTTATAGGCCCCGAGAACAAAAAGCAGAGCATTCCACTAAAGGTCTTGCGTTGTGAAATTTGACGAGAATCCATATTCAATCGGAGGTAATGCTGTGTCAAATTATTATTAATCGTTAACAGTACTCTTCATTGAATTATGGGTGATTTTAGATTTACTCTGTGAGTGTGACTTCCTATCTATGCTTGAAATATATCACGCCCAACACCAAATGCAAATAATAGTGTTTATTAACAAAAGGGAAAACAATGTAATAAACAAGTATATCCCACGGCGGGGTAACTTTAATATGGAGAGAGAGAACACACAAAGGAGGGAAAGGTGTGCATGCACGCTGGTGCACGTGGCGGAGACAAAGAGAGGGAGAGAGAGAAAGAAAGATGGAAGTGAAGAGTACGGGCACGCGGTACATGTGGCGGAGGAAGGACGTATGAATTCGGCTTCAGCCCACTCAGGCAGAGCCGACTCAAGTCGTGGATGGGAGATCTGGCACTTTATCAATAGGCCGAATTATGACTCTACCATTAGCCGAGCCGTGATTTCTTACAAGATGTTTATATATTCGCACTAGGGAAAGCGTGTTATAAATATCTATTCATCAAGCTACCGATTAGTCTCGAATTCTGGTACTACCGTGCCCAGATCAGAAAAGGGAATCACACTTAGAATAGCAACACTTAATTTGTTATACAGTGAGTGCTATAAGGTCACATAAAATACATGATCTCACAAACAAAAACAAGTAAAAACCACACAATTACTCAATTACAGTAGGCACAATAACACAATTATAGCAGAACACAATATTGGTAAGCTACACCAATATCACACAAATATCAGCCAATCTGTGCCCAGAAAGTACAGCCTTACTTGTGGTCTAATCTCATGAGAGACCAGACACCCCAGTTGTTGCGAGAGTTCTTCCGACAAGCAGGGGGGTCCCGGGTTTAATGACTTGGAAAAACAGGTCCAGGCGAAAGTCCAAGTGTCCTTTTAGGTGCGGTTCGTTCGGATTCCTCGTGGGGGGATTCAGGTTGACGAAATGGTGACAAAGAGAGCCAGTCGTCTTTGCATTAGAATTCCAAAACTGCCCTGACAGTAGCAGTCTCCAACAGAATTGTCCGGTCTTGTAGGTTAATTGTATTTCGGATTGTAAGATCTAAAACTATAACCGTGACAAAGGGTTAAAACGTAAAATACTTGAATGTTCGTTCACCAGAATTGAATGTGTACAATGTTCTCTTTTTATGCATACAGTATGGTACCGTGCACCAGAAAGAGCGAACTCTGGGTTGTCCAGTGGTTTTGTCTCTCGGGTGGATGACGTCTGTTTCCGAGGCTTACGGTATTGGATATTGTAAGTTTGAAATTACAGACAGGAGGTGGCGCCAAATGCGTCACTTCCGGTATCATGGGAGGGACTATAGTTGTATAGTATATGTAGTATATGTAGTCCATGGTCCCAATATCCCCCCCTTGATCCTAGGATGAGGTTTAACACTGTAATCCTAGGAGCACAAAGTTAGTAATTGGTGGTCAAAAAAAAAAGAAAAACGCACTACTAATCCTCAAGGAAGGATCATTCATAGTACCCTTCCTGTCCCTGAGAATGCGTTGCTGATTCCTTATGCGAAGGAAAAGAGGAAAAACAAACCAGGGGAGAGGAGGAAGACAGAAGTGTGTAGTGAGCGACAGGCTATAGGAGGCCTCCTTTGTCTATCACTCAATTATTTTATCAGATGCCCTTAGGGACAGAGGAACTACACCATAGGGCTTTCGCTTAAAGCGATCAGGAATAATGGCGAGGGAGTCGATTTTTGAGCGTTGTGCTTGGATATGTCTAAAGAGAACAACGACTACAACCGCAGTTATGATCCAGCCAGTCTGTGACCTTGAAAAGCAGCCAACATCTCTAATTCCGTCTCATATCTCTCTGGATTGAGGTGACGCAGAATAATAATGTCAATATGGACAGTAGCCTCTTGTGGGACTGTAATAAAAATCATTTGGTTGGGGAGTTTCATTCTGGTGGCTGTATCATGGCGACCATAAGACACCATAATCTCCTGATTAGGGGTGTTAACAATCCATTTATCGCCAACTCTCTCTACTCAGGTTTCTGTGACCTCATCCCTAATGGACATTTTAGCTGTACATCTCTCCAAGGAGGTGTAGTTTCTCAGACCACACAAGCGGTCAGTGGTGTGACTGGTGTCCCTAATGAATGGGTTACTGGGACACACATGGTGAATATCCTTAGTGATAGTACACATGTCTAGATTGGGGATGAAGTAGAGAGTTGGGCTATCTTCATAGTAAGCTAACATGGGTGGTGTTTTTATGTGCACATGCATATCACCCTGCCAAAAGCCTTCATTAAGAACTGACTTCAGGCGATAAATGTTTTGTTTCTCAATAATGGGAAGGTTCAGAATAAATCCTACTTCTAGTTGCTCCAGGTGGACATGTATAGGAATCACACTATTAGCCAAGTGAACTTGTGAAGTCTGGACTGTAGAGGTGGTAGCAGATTTCAAAATATGATCAACCATTTTGAGGGGATTCTTCCCCCGCTCAGACTACTTATGGAAGAACTCACTTCTCTTAGGAGGTCTTGCATTAGATTTCTAACTACATGAACATCAGAGATGTCTGATTCTACGACTTGGGATAACTTGTTGAGGGCATAGACAGTGCTGTTGAAAAGTGTTCTGTGCATGTTTACTGCAAGAATTGTCCCTTGCACCGTCCTACTCATACCCTGCAACTGCTGTTGTTGGATACCTAGCATTTGACGCATCTCTGGCATTTCTTCCCTCAAATCACTCACCTGCCTTTTAATCGTATTTAAGCTCACTGTATTGGTGGCAGAAAGATCAACCGAAAACAATGACCCAATCGCGAAGGCTGCGGTCGACAACCCCCCTAAGAAGCACTTCTGGCATTTTGTGCCACTTAGCTCCTCTTCAGTCACTAGAAATCTTTGCAACTGCTCCAAGATATGAATTGTAGTCAGTCGAGCATGCTCAAGAGTGTTCCTGGTCTTGGAGTATTCTATAGGTAAATTTGTTTCTGGTAAGCATCCCAGGGGTCGAGTCGCACATAGACCCTTTGGGTGAAGACGCGGCAGTTAGTGAGAAGGAGTCCAGGAGCTTCCTGGAGGATGATGCCAGACGAGTCCCGGTGCCACTATGTCATTAGGCTGAGCCGTCTGAAGGACAAGGAGGATCGCAAGGAGCCACCGGAGTTGCATCCTGTAACGCAGTGATTTTCAACCACTGTGCCGCGGCACACTAGTGTGCCGTGAGAGATCGTCAGGTGTGCCGTGGGAAATTATCTTATCCTATTAACTTCACTTAATTAGTAACACTTTTGGTTGGTGGTGTGACTCAGGATTTTTTTAATGTAAAAAATGTGCCTTGGCTCAAAAAAGGTTGAAAAACACTGCTGTAACGGATATGGGGTTTGCAGATACTAAAAAAAGAAAGGAGAAATATATATATATATTTTAATATATACAGTGCCCTCCACTATTATTGGCACCCCTGGCAAAGATGAGTAAAAAGAGTTATAAAAAATTCACCGTTTGGTGAATTGGCTTAATATCAAACTGAAAAATCCAACCTTTCATTGAAGTTAATTTATTCTGAGAAAAAAAATCCCTCATCAAGAAATAATTATTTTTAACAAAACCATGCGTGGTTCATATTTGGTCGCATATTCTTTGCATGCCATGACTTACTGATGTTTGTGACCCAAGAACGTCAAAAGACTCATGATATCTTATTTTCTGGTACTCTTAACATGCGATACTAAAACGTCTCTGCATTTGAAGGGATCTCTATGGGATTTAGGGGGTGGGACTAGATTTAGCTGTAAATTATGCCGGAACATTATGGAATACATGGTTGGTAAAATGGCTGTAAGTCATCAAGAGTCTGAGGTATCAAACGAGCCTCAAACCATCACTTTTCTGCCAGATATGCAGTAGATATGGATGGATCACTTGAAGAGTTGTTTCTATGGGCAGAAATATGTGCCACTAGAAACTGAATTTGAATAATTTATATTTGAATTTGAATTGCTCAACTTGAATAATTGCATTAAAAAACTTAATCTGAATAGCACAATTTGAAATAGAATTTATTAGTTTGGAACTGAATTCAAATAAACTTGAAACTGAATGTAATATGATGAAATTTAAATAATTTGCTCTAAAATTGTATTTGATCCTCACTGAAAATTCAACTCTCTGTATACACTGCTCAAAATTAAGGGAACACTTAATCAACACAGTATAAAAACCAAGAAAATTTACTTCTGGGATATCGACCTGTCCAGTTAGGAAGCGTAAACGATTGTGAATCAATTTCACCTGCTTTGGTGCAAATGAAAGTGACAACAGATGGACAGGAGAGGCAACAACAAGACAACCCCCAAAAAGTAAATGGCTTTGCAGGTGGTGGCCACAGACCATTTCTCTCTCCTTATCCTTCCTGACAAATTTTTCTCTAGTTTTGCATTTAGCTAGTGCCCTTGTCATTACTGGTAGCATGAGGCGGTACCTGTAGCCCATTCAGGTTGCACAGGTCGTCCAGCTCCTCCAGGATGGCACATCCATACGTGCCGTCGCAACAAGGTGTGCTATGTCTCCCAGCACAGTCTCAAGAGCGTGGAGGAGATACCGGGAGACGGGCCATTACATGAGGAGCTGGACAGGGCCATAGAAGGGCAACAACCCAGTGGCAGGACCGGTATCTGCTTCTCTGTGCGAGGAGGAACAGGAGGAGCACTGCCAGAGCCCTACAAAATGACCTCCAGCGGGCTACTTGTGTGCATGTTTCTGACCAAACTGTCAGAAACAGACTCCATGAGTCTATATCTTAAACCTTATCCAATGTGTAATAGGCTACTGGTACATTCCCAGCAATGTTGAATAGTAGCTAGGCATTGTACCTGTCCAAAAGTGAAACAGTTCTCCCCCATGTGGGATTCAGACCGAGATCGCTGGATTTGTATGTCGGAATTTTACCACTGGGCGACCAAGAAAGATAGCTAGGCTATAGTCTGGAATAAAGTTTAATGCTCAATCGGTTTTGCTCAATCATTCAAGTCTTTAAACAGATTTTTAACGTGGCAATGAAATGAGTGGACTGTAATTAGAAGCTAGGGTTTTTAGTTTTAATGGGATAAAATTACACGTAGCCTATATTTTTAATTTGACCAGCCGGTTATGAATCTTATCCATGGTGCCCCCCTAGTGGTAGTCGTCAAAGTCCCAATTAGGCTACAGTCATGTTTCTCTGAAATTATAAATGACAGCTTTAAGAAACCCCCCGCAATTCATCTTGCCATAGTCACAGACAATAAAATTAACCGTTTCTACACGCTAAAAAAACATATAATAGCTAGCCTATAGGCCTATTATTAAAAATAATCTGATTAACCCTTGTTGGTAGCCTACAGCAGACTCAAAATGCAAATGATGCAACATGCAAAAGAGAAGTTATTTCAGACATAGTACAAAAAATTATAATAATTTTAAAATATCGCAAATCCAATGGGTAGCTGCGCTAGGCATGCGAGTTATGAGGTTACCAGCCTCGGCAAATCAATAGCTGGCTTTTCATTTACCAATGCCAGCTTATCAGTCGCGATATCATTTGCCGTCGCCGGCCAATCAGTAGTCTCCGCCGGCCTCTCAGTAGTCTTATTTTTTGCACGTATCCCGCACCATAGAAAAGGAGTTCTGTGAATCTACATTCGATCGCTCTTCTTCATCGACCCGGATGTGTGTCACAGTAAACTGCAAAAACTGAATTTTAATTACGAGAACTGAATTTGAATTGTGAGAATTGAATGTGGAAGTATATAGAGAGTTGAATTTTCAGTGAGGATCAAATACAGTTTCAGAGCTAATTAATTAAATTTCATAATATTACATTCAGTTTCAAGTTTATTGGAATTCAGTTCCAAACGAATAAATTCAATTTCAAATTGTGCTATTCAGATTCAGTTTTTCAATGCAATTATTCAAGTTAAACAATACAAATTCAAATGATGTGATTCAAATTCAGTTTTTTAATGCAATTATTCAAGTTGAGCAATTAAAATTTAAATATAAATGATTCAAATTCAGTTTCTAGTGGCACATATTTCTGCCCATATGTTTCTCCTGACAAATTTCCTATTGAACTCTATGGGAAAATAATATAAATACATCCATATCTACTGTATTTCTGGCAGCAGAGTGATGGTTTAAGGCTAGTTTAATACATCAGACCCTTGATGACATACAGCCATTTCGCCAACCATGTGTTCCGTACTCTTCCAGTGTAATTTACAGCTAAATCTAGTCTCACCCCCCAATTCCCAAAGAGATCCATTCAAATGCAGAGAGGTTATAGTATCACTTGTAAGAGTACCGGAAAATAAGATATCAAGAGTATCATGGGTCATGGCATGCAAAGGATATGTGACCAAATATTTTAAATTATGACTTTATTTTATATATAAATGAGAGGGTGTCAATAATTGTGGCACATGTGGTTTTGTTAGAAATAATTATTTCTTGATGAGGAATTTTTTTGATCATAAATTTACTTCAATTAAAGGTTGGATTTTTCAAAATTTTTCAGTGCGAGATTAAGCTAATAGAGTTTTTTATAACTATTTTTACTCATCTTTACCAGGGGTGCCAATAATAGGGAGGGCACTGTATATATATATATATACATATATATATATTAGGGGTGGGACGATTCAATCCCATCACGATTCGATTCGTTTCCGATTCTTTAGGCAAAGGTTCGATGCATCATAATATCTTACGTTTGACCACGATTCGATTCGATTCGATTCGGTTCGATTAATTTAGATACTTTAAATAGGTATGCTAATGTGATTTGATACCGTACATTCAGCAGTAATTAAATATTCAATTAGAACCTTACACCAAATTCACAGCATTATGTTTATTGTTAAGGCATGCCATACATTTTGCAGCTGTCTGCAGCAAATGATGCAGCAATAAACATGACTAACAGTGTATTTTCTAAAGTTGCCCTATTTAGGTTATTGTTTTTCAAACAGTGTCAGACATGGTACCCTAATACATTTCCTTTATTTACAAAATGAAAATGGCTAAATGTATAACAATTACTAAACTGGGCCAAGAAAAATGAAATAGCCTATAGGTTAGTGTCATGCATAGTACTTTCCTAAATCTTAGTACGATCTAGAACTTCGGTGGAGCAAGATGCCCATCCATCCGTAGTTAAAGCTACTCTCGTAGCGTTTTGCAAGGACAGTCGAATAGTTTTCTTCACCTCTTCATACAGAGCAGGTAAACATTTTTCACTCAAATATTTTCTGCATGGTATGGTGTATCTAGGTTCCACGACATTCATTTTGTGAATCGGACAGTTAACGTAGTAATAATTAATTGAACGTAAGACATTGGAAATAGTCTTACTATTTTTGTTTTTTGTCTCTAACGTCTACTTGATTTTGAATAGAAAATGGTTTAAATTTAAATATCAGAAAGCACTTTACAATTAACTGTCTGGACACGGTATGTGTATAAAAACGAATAAAAACAATTATACAAAAAAATAGAACTGTTTGGCCATTTCTCCAGGAAACTCATCAATGACTCCCGAGTTTAGCTTGCTTACCAGCTTGCTAACGCGCTTGCTGTCCTTCACGTCAATTGTGTATCGTCGGCTCAAATGGTTTATCATGTTTGTGGTGTTGCCTGTGTATCTGATTTCTACTTGGCAGATCTTGCATATTGCAGCGGTTTTGTCAAGTACACCCTCCTTCTTTCTAAACCCGAAATGCTTCCATACCACTGATTTTCTGTTCGGAACATAGCAAATTCTGAGTTTCTGTCTCTTTTGTCGCACTCAGCGAGCACGCAGCTAGCCATTTCGCTCAGATCTGTCCGTCTCATAGTTGCTACTTTCAACTCACGCTTACGTTGGGGTTGGAGCAGAAACATGGATTGAAGCTGGTCAAAAGAGTTTTAAAAGTAATCGTGTCTCAGAAATATATATTTAAAATAATTTTTGAATAAATGAATACATGTGTACATTCATTTAAAATGCGATATTAATCGATGCTTATCGATTCGAATCTTGCAGATCGATGCAGTTGTATTTACACATTCGGATCGATGCATCGCGATGCACCGGTGCATTGTCCCACCCCTAATATATATATATATATATATATATACACTGTGTATACAGTCAAGCCGGAAAGTCTGAACACCCCTTTCACCTTCTCCACGTTTTATTACATTACAGACATATTATACAATAGATTGAGTTCATTTTTTGTCTCACAATTCTACACAAAATAGCCCATAATGACAAAGTGAAAACATGTTTTTAGAAATCTTTGCAAATGTATTAAAAACTGAAATCTTTAATTTACGTAAGTATTCATACCCTTTGCTTTCACATATTTTTAAAGTATCATATTTAATATTTGGTCGCGTATCCTTTGCATGCTCAATAGATTGAGTTCATTTTTTGCCTCAAACATCTATACACAATAGCCAATAATGACGAAGTGAAAACAGGTTTTTAGAAAATATACAATTTTATTTTACTGCCAAAAATAGGTTATTTAGTGGTTACATATCTGTACACACCCTTAGCCTAATACTTGGTTGCTGCCCCTTTGGCAGCGATTACAGCTTCAAGGCATCTTGGGAAAGAAGCTACGAGCTTGGCACACTTGTTTCTGGACATTTTTGCCCATTCCTCTTGGCATATCCTTGCAAGCTCCGTCAGGTTGGATGGGGAGCGTCGGTACACAGCCATTTTCAGCTCTTTCCACAGATGTTCAATTGGATTCAGGTCTGTGCTCTGGCCGGGCCACTCAAGGACATGCACAGACTTTCTCCGAAGCCACTCCTTTGTTCTCTTGGCTGTGTGCTTTGGGTCGTTGTTATATTGGAAGGTAAACCTTCGCCCCAGTCTGAGGTCCAGAGCGCTCTGGAGCAGGTTTTCTTCAAGGATCTTACTGAGCTGATACTTAGCTGCATTCATCTTTCCCTCTATCAGGACTATTCGCCCCGTTCCCGCTGCTGAAAAACATCCCCACATCATGATGCTGCCACCGCCATGCTTCACTGTAGGGATGGTATCAGTCAGGTGATGAGTGGTGCCTGGTGTCCTCCAGACGTGACGCTTGGTATTCAGGCCAAAAAGTTCAATTTTGGTTTCATCAGATCAGAGAATCTTGATTCTCATGGTTTGAGAGTCCTCTAGGTGCCTTTTGGCAAACTCCAAGCGGGCTGTGATGTGCCTTTTACTAAGGAGGGGCTTCCGTCTGGCCACTCTACCATAAAGGCCTTATTGGTGGAGTGCTGCCTGGATGGTTGATCTTCTGAAAGGTTCTCCCATCTCCACAAGGATATGCTTGAGCTCTCTCAGAGTGACTCTCGGGTTCCTGCTCACCTCCCTGGCCAAGGCCCGTCTTCCCCATTTGCTCAGTTTGGCCGGGCGGCCAGGTCTAGGAAGATTCTTAGTGGTTCCAAACTTCTTCCATTTACGAATGATGGTGGCCACTGTGCTCTTTGGGACCTGTAAAGCTGCAGATATATATACACTGCTCAAAGAAATTAAGGGAACACTTAAATCACATTGCGGATCTCGATGAACGAAATATTCAAGTTGAAAATTTTTATTGATGAGATTGTGTAATTCGTCGAGAACAAAATGACGTAAGAACGGTCAATGTAAACCAAAATCATTAACCCATTGAGGGCTGGATTCAAAATCACACCGAAAATCAAAGTGAAAAATTGAGATCACAGGCTGATCCAACTTGTGTGAATTTCATCACGACAACTCATAATGTGGCTCAGTAGTGTGTATGGCCCCCACATGCCTGTATGCACTCCCGACACCGTCTGGGCATGCTCTGGATGAGACGGCGGATGGACTCCTGGGGGATCTCCTCCCAGACCTGGATCAGGGCATCACTGAAATCCTGGACAGTCTGTGGCGCTACTTGGTGGCGGCCCATGCACTGATACATAACGTCCCAGACGTGCTCAATTGGATTCAGGTCTGGGGAACATGAGGGCCAGTCAATGGCATCAATGCCTTCATCATCCAGGAACGGCCTACACACTCTGGCCACATGAGGCCCGGCATTGTCCTGCACCAGGAGGAACCCAGGGCCCACTGCACCAGCATAAGGTCTGACGATGGGTCTGAGGATTTCATACCGGTACCTAACAGCAGTCAGGGTACCGTTGGCTAGCACGTGTAGGTTTGTGCGGCCCTCCAAGGATATGCCTCCCCAGACTATCAATGATCCACCGCCAAACCGGTTATGCTGGATGATGTTGCAGGCAGCATAACGTTCGCCACGGCGTCTCCAGATTCTTTCAGGTCTGTCACTTGTGCTCAGTGTGAACCTGCTCTCATCTCAACGTCAGGCCCTCATGCCACCCTCATGGAGTCTGTTTCTGACAGTTTGGTCAGAAACATGCACACGAGTAGCCCGATGGAGGTGATTTTGTAGGGCTCTGGCAGTGCTCCTCCTGTTCCTCCTCGCACAAAGGAGCAGGCAGGGCTGGGTAGGACTGAGGAAAAGATTATTATCATCTCCACATGTAGCCTGGCTCTGTACTTGCTCTTTATGTACGTCAGTGCAGAGAAGCCTGCCTCGCATAAATATGTTGAGGCAAAAGGCAGGACTTTTTTCAAAGCGGTGTGAGACAGTTCTGGGTTTTCGTTTTGCACGGTGATCCAGAAGTCAGCCAGGGGCTTGGCCGAAAAACTCTGCTTCAGTCATTTTGTCATGGTAGCCATCACGTTATGCAGTAATCACCGCGTCTAATTCGTAAGATCGTTACAAATTTTCTGGTTTGCTAATACGGGGAATTGTTACATAATAACAAGAGACTGGGTTGAAATAACATGCCTGCTAATTGAGTAGTAATGATGGTGTGTTGGCGGTATTGTGTACCATTTTTTACCAATCCAGAGTAAACAGTTTTTATTTCTTTATTAGGTTATTATTTAACTTCGGGAAAAAGATTCTGCGACCCAATCAATGACCGATAGAGCACCCGCCAGGGGGTCGCAACCCCCAATTTGAGAACCACTGCACTGAAGAAATTGTGTTGTGGATTTTGACGAGAATCCGTATGCAATCGGAAGTAATGCTGCGTCAAATTACTATTTAACGTTAATGGTACTCTTCATTGAATTACGAGAGATTTTAGATTTACTCTGAATGTGACTTCCTATCTATGGTTGAAATATATTACGCCCAACACCAAATTTAAATAATAGTGTTTATTAACAAAAGGGAAAACGGTAGGCTAAAGCACATCCCACGGCGGGGTGACTTTAATATGGAGAGAGAGAACACACAAAGGAGGGAAAGGTGCGGGTGCACGTGGCAAAGACAAAGAGAGAGAGAGAGAGAAAGAAAGATGGAGGTGAAGAGCACGGGCACACAGGTACACGTGGCGGAGGAAGGAGGGAAGTATGAATTCGGCTTCAGCTCGGGGGGGTCCCAGGTTTAGCCCTGGGACTAAACAAAATTAGCCTATGTCACGTGACTGTACCTCTTTGGTCTTGTGGTTAGCGTCAAGCCTTAGTATGCCAAGAGACCTGTGTTCGATCCCCGCCTGGTACTAAAGTGTCATTTCATTTTGGACTAAAACAGTGTGCACATGTTCTGGTTTTCTCATACAAGAATGCTTTTTTATTGCAAAGGCAAAGACATGTTTACGATATTAACTGTTCACTTGTAGCCTGTTACTTAAACAATTCAGTCACTGAACACCACGGCAGTTAGCTAACATTATGGGAACAGGTATCCCATGGTCATTTGTCAAGCAAAGAAAAATGTTTTAACGCAAAATATCATCTGGTTAAGATCGCGTTGTTGCATTAATAACTCAATGTGACCATAAAATTAACTACTACGAAAATTAAGAATTTACGATAATATAATCTACACACCTACACGGGTTTACAGGTGCAGCTCAAAAAATTAGAATATCGTGAAAAAGTTCAATATTTTTTGTCACTCATTTCAGAAAGTGAAACTCATATATGATATATATTCATTACACATAGAGTGAAATATTTCAAGTCTTTATTTCTTGTAATTTTGATGATGATGGCTTACAGCTAATGAAAACCCAAATTCAGTGTCTCAGAAAATTCGAATATTGTGAAAAAGTTCAATATTGGAAACTCATGGTGTCACACTCTAATCAGCTAATTAACTCAAAACACCTGCAAAGGTTTCCTGAGCCTTTAAATGGTCTCTCAGTCTGGTTCAGTAGGCTACACAATCATGGGGAAGACTGCTGACTTGACAGATGTCCAGAAGACAGTCAATGGGTGCGTTTACATGCACTCAATATTCCGATCATATTCGGAATATGGCTGTTATCGGATTATTCAAATTGTCATGTAAACGCAATATTCCGAAAAGCTTTTTCGTAAAAAAGCAGTTATCGGAATATGAGAAATCCGATAACTACACCTGGATTTCTGCCGTGTTTTTCGTTTTATTGGTTGCATGTAAACGGTTTTTCCGATGTAGTTCGTTTTTTAAAATCTGCGCATGTGCGTGTTTGACAGCAACAGCCATTGCAACAGCTACTCCGGATATTGTTAGTAACGTAACGCTAACGTCAAAACAGTTGAGGTCAGAGAGAGATGTCAACCAACGGGAGAAGTCATTTCTGGAGCGAGGAGGAAACCCTCCTGATGTTATCCGAAATAATAAAGAGGAATATACTTCATCTCATAGATGGGAAAAAAGTTAGAAACGCGGAAATAATGAGCACGTTTACATGCACTCAATAATGCTCTTATGGGTTTCGTCGTCATATGGTAAATTAATTACCTGATTCAGAATGGAGAGGCAACTTCAGTATGGCTCGAAGATCATTTATGAAACTTTGTGGTTTGGTACAGAACATAATGAGCCCTGACGAAGTGACAGTGCGTCCAGCTGTACCTCTTCAAATGCGAGTCGCAATATCGCTGTACAAACTCGGTAGCTGCGGGGAGTACAGGCTGATAGCGAACCAGTTTGGTGTCCACAAGTCTACGGTCTGAATCGGTGAATTAATTTAGCACCACTCTCTCCCACCAGTCCTTGCTCTTAACGCGCATCCAGCACGACCGGGTCCTTAACAGTGCTGGAGGAAGGCCTATTCTGGGTCCAATAATCAGTGCTTGTTGTAACGTTAAAGCCCTTCGTCGTCTTCTGCTCATAATGCTTGAAGGACAGTGTTAGTTGCCACCCGCAACCATAACATCTGCCATATGACGACGAAACCCATAAGAGCATTCCTGTCTAACGTTACCATGTTTAACGTTACTTTCTTATACGTTATAGGCTACTGTTCTTTCTTATGTAACTAACGTTAGGCTATCGTTAACGTGTTTACTAACTTACACCCGCGTGCTGTTTCTAGCAACCCAACGAGAAAGTATAGTCACGTTATGTATAAACGTTAAAATATGTAAGTTATAATATATAACGTTAGGCTAATATATGTTTCTAATTTACGTTTGAGTTGCACATCGCGTTCAGGGAAAGAAATCGGAATATTGACAGAATCATGTAAACCTGGATTTTTCCCATTATCGAATTTCTTAAGTGCATGTAAACGCATTTATCGAATTATTGCAATGTTCGGATTACTCCCAGTTATCGGATTATTGAGTGCATGTAAACGTGCTCATTGACTCATTCATTGAAAGGGGCGTGTTCAAAATAATAGCAGTGTGGAGTTTAAATAGAGAATTCATTCATTCTGTAAAAAACAGGTGTCATTAATTGTCCTTTATTAAGGAAGAAGGGAAGCAAATGTTTCACACATTGTTATAAAATATATTTCCTTCTGAATTGCTAAGTAAAATGGGCCGTTCCAAACATTGTTCGGAGAAACAACGTAATTTGAAAAGTTGAGTGGAGAGGGGAAAACGTATAATGAAGTGCAGAAAATTATAGGATGTTCAGCTAAAAAGATCTCAAATGCTTTAAAATGGCAACAAAAGCCCGAAACACGCGGAAGAAAATGAGCAACTACTGTTAAAACGGATCAAAGAATAGTCAAAATGGCAAAGATTCAGCCACTCATCACCTCCAGAAAGATCAAAGATGATCTAAAATGACCTGTAAGTGCTGTTACAGTCAGAAGACGTTTGATCGAAGCTGACCTATCAGCAAGAAGCCCTCGTAAAGCACCATTGTTGAAAAACGGCATGTGCAGAATCGGTTAAAATTTGCCAAGGAACACATCAATTGGCCCAAAGAGAAATGGCGTAACATTCTGTGGACTGATGAGAGTAAAATTGTTCTTTTCGGGTCAAGTGGTCGTCGACAGTACGTCAGACGACCCCCGGGTACTGAATTCAAGCCACAGTACACTGTGAAGACAGTGAAGCATTGTGGCGCAAAAACCATGGTATGGGGATGTTTTTCATACTACGGTGTTGGGCCTATTTATCGTATACCAGGGATCATAGATCAGTTTGAATACATCAAAATCCTTGAAGAGATTATTTTGCCGTATGCCGAAGTGGAAATGCCCCTGAAATGGGTGTTTCAACAAGACAACGACCCCAAACACACGAGTAAGCGAGCAACATCTTTCCAGACAAAAAGGATTGAGGTAATGGAGTGGCCAGCTCAATCACCCGACCTCAACCGCATTGAAAACTTGTGGGGTGACATTAAAAATGCAGTTTCTGAAGCAAAACCCAAAAATTAACAGGAACTGTGGAATGTAGTGTGTTCGTCCTGGGCTGAAATACCTGTTTCTAGGTGCCAGAAGTTGGTTGACTCCATGCAACGCAGATGCGTAGCAGTTATCAAAAACAATGGTTATGCAACTAAATATTAGTTCAGTAATTTAAAGTGAAGTTAAATCTTGAAAGATTCCTTCAGTTTATACAGTAAGTGTCGACACTGCTATTTTTTTTTTTAACTGATTAATATTTCTTTTCTTTGCTTCCTGTAAAATAATAACGCAGACTTGATAAAATTTGTTAATGCTTTGATTTGGAATTGAATGTGTAATGTTTCCACTAGATTTGAAATATGGAACTAAAAGCTATTAAAAAATATTTGCACTTTATTCACTTTTTTTAACGCACTGCTATTTATTTGAACACAACTGTATATTCTTTAAGGTTATGTTACACATTGAACAGGAGCGGGTAGGCTTGGACCATTATTATTAGCTGCACCTCCATTGCTGCAATTTGAGTGAAATCGGGTGGAACAATTATTCACGAAATGGTTTTGTGTCGGTTGGAGAAATATGAAGCGTGGAACTCTAATTGGCTGTTATGGCTGATGGTCGCGCAAAAGTTAAATTGCGGGCAACATTTATCGACCGATTTTGGTCGCTCAGTTGCCTAGTTGCTCAGGTCGCTGACCGTCGCTCAGCTTCATAGAGAATGAATGGACTTCCGGCGACTGGGCGACCGAAGTTGCTCGATGTGAGAAGGCAGCGTCAGTCTCTCTGGCAAGCCACTTTCATTTGCGTGTGCTGACCAGTAGACCGCATACGCTATCCATTGGACCTCTCTCGCAAGCCACTTTCATTCATTTGCGTGTGCTGACCAGTGGACCGCACACTGAATAGATCATCATATTAACACGCGGGTTCGACTCTATATATCGAACGTGTTTGTAATATTTATTATTGAATAACTTTTTTTGTGATGGGATGCCCTCTATTTTTGTATACTTTTAATAAAAATTTTTTTACAGCCATTGAAAACAGTGAAAGCATATTTGTTTAAAGGTTATTGCCATATCATGTTGTTACTATACTAACAAACTTTCTTGTGTTATTCCGCTTACAGGATTGCCCTACACGATGGGGGACCAAGCAAAAGATGGTTGAGTGGGTTCTTGAGCAGGTTCCTACAATCTGGCGTGTCCTGATCGATGACCAGAAACATGGACACCTTAACCCAACATGGCAGGACATTTCGGTTTTGGAGTCCAACGCAGCTCTGAAACCTGTGGCAGACTTTACCAACGTCCTGTCGGAGCAATCGTATGTCACCGTGTCTTCAGTGAGGCTAGTGTTGGACCTTCTGAAAGGAGACCTTTTTTTCCCAGAAGGCAATGACTCTGCTCTGACAGCTAATATCAACAGCAAGATGTGTAGTGTCCTCGAGGAGAAGTACAGTCAGGCTGCAGTCCAGGACCTTTTAAGAAAGGCCACCATGCTTGACCCAAAGTATAGGGGCAGCATCGGGGATGGAGTGGCTGACACCAGGGACCAGCTTTTGGAGGAGATGCTCAGGCTGGGAGAAGAAGGGGATGGAGGAGGATACGGAGACTGAGAGAAAGGCGGAGGAGGAGACGGAGACCGAGAGAGGGACGGAGACAGAGAGAGAGGCGGCGGCGGAGACAGAGAGGGCCGGAAGCGGAGACAGAGAGAGGCGGCGACAGAGACAGAGAGAGGGCCGGAGGCGGAGACGGAGAGAGGGGAGGAGGCGACGACAGAGAGAGGGGCGGAGATGGAGACAAGGAGAGGGGCGGAGATGGAGACAAGGAGAGGGGCGGAGATGGAGACAAGGAGAGGGGCGGAGATGGAGACAAGGAGAGGGGCGGAGATGGAGACAAGGAGAGGGGCGGAGATGGAGACAAGGAGAGGGGCGGAGATGGAGACAAGGAGAAGGGCGGAGATGGAGACAAAGAGAGGGGCGGAGATGGAGACAAGGAGAGGGGCGGAGACAGACAAGGAGAGGGGCGGAGACGAGGAGAGGGGCGGAGACGAAGACAGGGAGAGGGGCTGAGGCGGAAACAGGGAGAGGGGCGGAGGCGGGGAGAGAGGCAGAGACGGAGAGAGGGACAGAGACGGAGAGCGGAGGTGGAGACATAGAGAGGGGCGGAGACAGAGAGGGGCGGAGACTGAGACAGAGAGAAGGGCGGAGACACACAGGGTGAGGGGCGGAGACAAGGAGAGAGATGGAGATGGAGAGGGGCTGAGGCAGAAACGGGGAGTGAGGCGGAGACAGGGAGAGGGGCGGAGGCCGAGATAGAGACCCGGAGAAGGGCGGAAATGGAGACAGGAAAAGGGAGGCGGAGAGGTGGAGACGGGGAGAGGAACGGAGACGGAGAGAGGGACGGAGGCGGAGACAGGGAGAGGAGTGGCGGCGGAGACGGAGAGGGGCGGAGACAGGGAGAGGGGCGGAGACGGGGAGAGGGGCGGAGATGGGAAGAGGGGTGGAGACGGGGAGAGGGACGGAGATGGAGACGGAGAGAGGAGCAGAGGTGGAGACGGAGAGATGGATGGAAAGAAAGGCAGATGCACTTCCTCCTCCACTATCACCCAAGAAGATAAGGCTGTGTGACCTTCTGGAGAGCAGAAAGAGTCAAACACTGCCTCCAGTGTTAAAGAGAGTGCAAGCTGATCGTGAACTGACTCGATACACCTCATCAGATCCTCTCACATGGTGACGGGAGAACCAATTACGGTTCCCTTTCATAGCAAAGCTTGCCCGTAAATATATATGTATCTGTGTTACAAGCACAGCTTCAGAAAGGGTTTTCAGCACAGCTGAAAACGTGGAAACCCCTGTGAGATCTTGTCTCAAACCAGACGTGTTTAACATGCTTGCCTTCCTTGCCCGCAATCTTGGCAGTGAGAAGGAGTGAGAGAGACATAGACCATCCACCACTGAATGAGTGATTGTTGAATTGCTGAAATGTGTATGTTTGGGTGGCAGTAGATCTAGTAGAGGTTTAACTTGTTTCTTTAATTATACGATTGTTTGTTCAGAACAAATTTTCCAAGGTAATAGCATAAGAGTGAGGCACTTATTTATTCTTATACAATATTGTTAATTCAATATAAAACATGCAATGTTTTCTCTTGTTTACAAGGCAATAGCAGCCTAAGAGTGATACACTTACTTATTTAATTTATTTTTATCAGGGCTTAAGCACTGTGTTTTTGCCAAGTTTTACATTTTATGTGATGTACTGTCTTATTTTGGATAAATACATTTTCTATAAAAGGGTTTTTGTCATTGGAGCATTTGTTATGAGACAATACTGTAACAACAATAAGAGAAAAAAAACAATTATATTGTATATCGCCATTTCTTAGTCAAAATTTCATAATCGTTACAGCCCTAGTTTCAATGCATCTATAGGAACTGCCCCAATGGAAAGCTTTTTATATATAATGCAATCTATAGGTTCGGCTGCCTATAATTAGGGATGGACATCATTTAATTTTTACCGGTGCTAAAACAATAGGCTGCGTTGGAAATGGTGCCTGAGCAAAATCCTTCTTTAAACTAAAGAACAAAGGATGACATCAATACGTTTTTAAAGAATATTTTTTTGCAAAGACCTTTAACAATATGGAGATTACCACTTAGCTTATACTTTTCAAGCAGTCGAACACAGTGCATCCCTGCATGCTTTCAGATGTATCCTATTGGTCACCAAATGCTTCATTATATTGGACGTGTTTCCCCCTTTGCACGCTATAGTTTTTAAGCATGTCTGAATCCTTTGGGGTAAAATACGGCCACAGTTTTGCTTTTGTAATTTTGACCGAGTTTAACATTAGTTAGCTTGCTAATGGTAGCCTACATGTGGTCCCTGACTGAGCCGTCATTAAATAGCAATCGGCATCGTGCTATATAGCTTGTGCATTGAATTTTAAAGTGGCACCAAAATCTGTGTTTTAATCCCTACAGTAAGTATAGGGAACCGGTGCCATTGCGATACGTTTCTGGGTTCGGTACCCAACCAGGCAGCTTGGCTAGAGGGCTGTAAAGCCCAAACTCTTACTATAGGCCAATTTCACACGATGGCGATCTAGACCGGAAGGAAGGAATAGATATTTCCGGTTCAAGGGACGCCTGTGGACCCCCATTGGAAACCACGAATCTAGACGAGCTAGGCTACCGTTTTTATTTTTTCCCCCAGTCCCTAATATCGCTCCTAAAGTTAACAATATTGGATGTTGTCCTCATTGTTCAGAAATTTCAGGGCGGTTGAAGCTCGACAAGGGCTAAAAGTTATTTTTTGAGCAATTTCTTTTTAATTATTAAGGTCGTGCTAGGTAGGTAGGCAGAGGACATGCTAGTAGGCCTATGTACCGTAGCCTAACGTTAGCAAACGTAGCTAACAACACAATCGTGACATTTCAGTGCTTCCAATTGTGTTTTTGCAACAATATATTATAGGGATAGTTCTGAATTTTTTGTTGACCCATCTATGATCGATAGAGAGCATTTTCAAGTCAGTCAGACTGCCTGTGTAGGCTATCATATCGCACTAGCTCATGCTAGTGAGCCGCAAGTTACCATTATCTAAAAATGTTCCAGCAATAGCAAGATATAACTTTACAATAAGAAAAAAAGTTATACACATTCATTGATTAATCTAAAGATAAACATATCACAGTTACTCCCGAGTTGTCAGCTAAGTTACCGTTACTTTCGTTTTTCGCTAGCTCGTGACATACAAAGACAAATATATTAACGTAGCTACTGTTGACTAGCTTGGGGAACGCCCCTATGTATTTACTATGTACTTTAATGTGGAGTGCAGATCAAAATATAAATATAATTTAATTGAAGTGAACTGGGGGAACACCTCATGCAGCTCCAAAACCACCTAACGTTACTCCAGTGTACCTAACGTTACTCCAGTGTACCTAGCGTTACTCTAGTGCAGGGGTTCCCAAACTTTTCCATGCCAAGGACCCCCAAATAGTTGTAGCCTCTGGCTGGGGCCCCCCTATTGCGAAATGGCTTTTTTTTTTTGTTAACTTTTAAATTACACTGGCAAATAAAATAAAAAATCGAACATACAGCTTCTTAATACACAAAACAATACTTTTGACCCTATTTTGATTCCATAATCGGGCCGTTAGCAGCTCAACGTAACGCTTTGACTGACAGGCAGACAGTTAGTTTTTGGCTGCGATTGAAAGAAGGGCATGGCAAAGACCTAATTTCGCTATGAAAGGATTTATAACAATTTATATCTTATTTTAAACCGGCACAGTAATCTTATGAATTGAATTGAAATACATTTTTTAAATAAATGTAAAAAATTGTTGTTGTTTTTTTTTGTTGTTTTTTTGCATTTTCCATTTTCCTCTCCCTTCCAATTGGCCCCCCTGGCGCCCCCCCGTTGGGCCGCGGCCCCCACTTTGAAAACCCCTGCTCTAGTGTACCTACTTCAACGAACGGAATCCCACAGCAGTCCATAATCGCGTTTTCGAGCCGTTAATTGTGAAGTCAATTTACCGCTAAATCTTGTACGGTATAATTCTCTGAGGAAGTTGTTTTGTGCAGTGATGCTTGGCCAGACAATAAAATATTTGTGCTTTAAGATTTTATTACTTCTGAAACTGTTGTGTTTGTCTCTGTGTTTGTGTGTCTACAATGTAGTCTCAAACATTGTTGCTGGGAAAGTTGTTGTGAGGGCAAGGTGTTACAAGGTCCTTGAGGAAAAGAGAGGAACCACATCAGCTTGAGGTGACAAATCAGCTTGTGCGACAAATATCTGCAGATTGATGCCAAAATGTTTGTATAAGAATGTCTTACTGTGGTTGCAAGGCATATGTTTAATATCAGCAGTATGTGCCATTTCTCTACCGGAAGAAAGTATTCCTCCCTTCCGTTTTGCCTACCCGGAAATGTGTGAATGTGAGGCCAATTGTCGCTGATTATACTTGTAGCTGGAAAGATTAAAAATGCCCTGACACAGCACATTTAACACGGGCAGTTTTGCTAGTCATGTTTGAAATCTTTCCGCTTGCTTGTAATTATAAAACTCCAGTTATAAAACTGGAGACAATTCTGAACGGACCGTTAAGCCCATATAGTTTGGTGGTTAAAGGGGTAGTCCCCCTTAATAAAACTAATCAAAATATATTTAGTGCATGTATTTTACTATGACATATCACTGCAATTTTCCTTCTGGAGGATTTCTACTTTTCAAAATATCACTTTGTGTGCATATCCCATTTTGGAAGCTTTGCTTTTTTTTTTTATAAGACCACAATTCCCACAATGCTTCACTTTAACTGGACCAGTGAAATGGATTAGCTAGCTACTTTACTTTTTTGTGGATTACTTGGATGTAATGCAAAGAAGAAACCTAAAGTAGGCAAGTTTACCATTTAGCGAAGTAAGCTGTCTGATGTTGGCAAGCTTAGTTAACCTAGCTACTTGGCTCACTGGTTCAGGTTGTTGCTTGCTGAAGATTAAAGTGGAAGCGAATCTAGCCAACGTCAGATATAAAAGCTATGTCAACTGCCACTGGCATTTTTCCATTTTAGCAGCTGAGTGTCAGCCTGTGTGTGTGAGGGATAGTTAGATGAAGTTCGTTTGTAACGTTCGTGTCCAGTGTGTCAGCCTGATTGCGAGAGATAATGTTGTCGTTGTCCCCAGTTGAGTGTCAGCCTTCGGTACTAAGACAAGTTGAAGTCAGTACTGTTAGCTATTTTGACAGCAGGCTTGTAGTTACCCTGGTTACAGCGCCGCGATGATGTATGTGAGTTGGAGGATTGAATGGGAGTATGGGATATTGAAAATATCAGTGCAGGTTGTTGAAGTATAATAAATCGAACAATCCTACCACCGCCCTGTCGGGAGGGGTCAGGACCATTCAACTACACTTTACTTAAACTTTCTTCCAAATAGACACCACATTCCAGAGTCTGGTATAACGTAATTTATTATAAAAAGATTTGCACAAATATACATACCCAGGCTGATCGGCTAAACATACATATGTTAAAAACACTCAATCACACAGTCCAGTCTGAGTCCGTCAATTTCATGCTCACCCGCAAGACGTAAAAACAAGTCCGTTAATGACAGAAGCAAAACATAACAGGCGCATCATGAAGTTCAGCTTACATCTTATATGTTATTGCGACCCCCCTTTTTTTGGGGTGTTCCCATTACCTGGGCGATTACTTTTTCATGGTCTGCAGCGGTCTCTGCCGGTTTTAATTAAGCATTACATATGACCCTTATTTATATGGTAGTTTTGATGAAATGCCATGATTTAATCATATCAGAAACATCCTAGTCACGGTTTGACAATAGTAGTTCAATACATAGTTTTTACACCAATGTTTGTAAAGATAGAAGATAAATGTTTTCTTTGGATTTAATAAATTCTATCAGTTCCTCAAACTGCACACACACATACATTTTCAAGGCTAGAGTGCTGGATGCTCTTCTCGACAATCAGGCCTCAAAGAATGTGTAGGGAGTAAATCATGCTTATCTCTTCAGACGGGCTAGGAACATTTAATTGCCTGTGTGTGTGTATGTGTGTGTGTATGTGTGTATGTGAATGAATGGGTCCATTGCCTATTTTTTTTTGAGATAACTAAAAGCTCGTCATGGGAAATTTTGGGGAGTGTATTGCAATATGGCTGTTTCCGCTGAGAGCGAGTTTTTCTTCAATTCCCCTGCATGTGGGTGTGTGTATATGTCCTTGATTTACAGGTGTCGAGATGAGCTCATATTGGGTGCCTAGCGTGGGACCATTGTTCATTGAGTACACTTCGATACAAATAATGAGCTCATTTTCCGGCGTGAGTGTCTGAGGCCTTGAATATGTGCTGTTGTGCACATATGGGCCTTTTGTGCAATTCATCCTACCACAGAAGAACATATTCATATTAACACTACATTTTAATATAGTTGGTCCTACAGTATGATATATAATTGTATATAAATAATGAATAATCTATAATTTGTCACAACATTGTCTATAAATAAACATTTCTTTATATTTTCAACATATATACAAAATGAAACTATTAGGGATGCAAATTTAAAGGAATTTCCTTAATCGATAGTTGTTAACCTTAACAAACAATCGTCGATTAATTGATAACATAAAGGCTAAATATAGCTTATGATATACAGAATACAAAATGCATGTTATATTCCTCAATCAAAAATTTATTGTAACATTTGAGAAACAGGCATTATTGTAGCATAACAAAAATATAATATGAAGGCGTGTATAGGCTACTTTAACAGAAAATAAATTGCGCTCCGTCTCATCTGTTGCAAGCGAAACCGCTAGGCACTTGTAGCATTAACATAATCGCTCTTGAAATGGAAAGGCGACGGTTAAACTAGTAGACCTAGCCTAGAACAGTCAACTTAAAACATAAGCTATTATGTTTTGAATAGGCTCCTCATATACATACCAGATAGACCTACGTATTTTTAATCAAGAACATTTAAGCATATCTACATGGTCGGGAGTGAGTCGTGTGCACAGCCTGTTTATTAGCTCTCGAAATCCCTCGCCGTCAACAGTGCTTATTGCCATCATGTCCTTTTCAACCATGTTGCATACCCTCTGAGTAATAGCCTACTCTCCGCTCGTCTATCGTCACACACCCTCTTTGGCAACACTGAGGTGATGGTAGGTCGCGATCCACTTTGCCCTGGCAGCAGGTGGTACGCTTTTCAGGTGGTAGGCTACATTAACGAAGTAGTTATACTTCAAAACAGCACCTTTTTTTTTTTTTGTGGATTGCAAACCACAGGCGCTCTCGCGTGGAGACCTTAAATCACGATTACGTTTCACACAAAAACTCCCGTTGAAACAAGACCGCAGATTGTTCAGTTAATCGTTTAATTTGAAATCTTATCGATTAAATTCTTATTAGCAATTAATTGATAGTCGATTAATTGTTAACATCCCTAATTTCTACATCCATTCAAAATCAACAGGTTTTCTTACAAATGTCCAAACTTGTTGATTGAAGCCTCCACGCTGCTTCTAAGATTTTGACCCCATCTCTGGGTTTAATACCCAAGAAGCACCTGTAAACAAAAGGCTAAGACAAAAACTTTCAGTTTAATCTACATATTTTGTATTATTTCTCCAAGGCACATGCAATGATACTGCTTGATACCACATCTAACAAGTAGACTGTTTGGAGAAAATTAAGTTCCACCACTATATACAGTGGTGGTCGAAAGTATTCATACCCTTTCACTTTTTGCACACCTTATTGTGTTGTCGATTTAATTTTAAATGGATAAAATTGCCATTTTTGCCCATCAATCTACACTCAATAACCCAGAATGACAAAGTGAAAACATGTTTTTAGAAATTTTTGCTAATTTATTAAAAGTCTAAAACTAAATTTTCTCATTTACATAAGTATTCATACCCTTGATGGGTCACAGACTTCAGGAAGTAACAGAATGCTTCCAAAAGATATGCAACCAAATATTAAATATGATACTTTAAAAATACATGAAAGGGTATGAATACTTTATTGTGTTGTAAATGTGCAAAAAGTGAAGGGGTATGAATACTTTTGAGCACCACTGTATGCCACCAGGAACACCGGTCGTCGTCACTGACGTCCTTACGCTGCGTTCTCACATCCAGCAACTTTCGCCCAGTCGCCGGAAGTCCATTCATTCTCGATGAAGCTGAGTGATGGTCAGCGACCTGAGCAACTAGGCAACTGAGCGACCAAAATCGGCCGATAAATGTTGCCCGCAATTTAACTTTTGAGCGACCATCAGCCGTAACACCCAATCACAGTTCCACGCTTCATATTTCTCCAACCGACACAAATCCATTTCGTGAATAATTGTTCCGCCCGATTTCACTCAAATTGCAGCAATGGAGGAGCAGCTAAGAATAATGGTCCAAGCCTACCACGTCCTGTTCAATGTATAACATAACCTTAAAGGATATATGTGGCTGTTCTACCAATATCACATTGAGCCCAAACTACATGTTGAGTTTTATACATAAATCTATCTATGTATCTAGATAGATAGATAAAGATCGCTAGCTCGCGATGAAGGTAGATATAGGCTAGCCTATCGCTAGCTAGCGAGAACACATAATTATCAGTGTCATGACATAACTATAAAAAATAGGATGCATCACAAATATGTCTTTGTTATATGTAGGCTACTGCCGTTGTTTCTCTTTATCAAAAAATTGTAGCTGCACGAACTGACTTGGATGACACAACGGGAAGCTCTTGCCCCGCCCCCAGCCTAGTAGAATTGACCGACTCAGCGACCAGTAGTGATGGGCAGTTCGGCTCTTTTTTCTGAGTCGGCTCTATTCGTACCATTCAGTTTGAAGAGTCGGAGTCGGAGTTGCAATTTAGCTACTTCCGGTTAATACAGAAGAGCCGTTTGAGCCGCATCTTTTTCTTTCAGCGGCGCGACTCGCGAGCTGAAATTAGAAGCTGTTTCAGACAGCAGACCCTAGCTGGTAACAAAGTAGACAAAATAAGTTTGTAAACAAGCCTTCATATTTTATTCAGACCCAAATCATCTGAATGATACTCATTGCTAATACTCTCAATTTACAGTAGCCTACTGTCTCAAGCTAGTTTGCAATCGCAGGTTACGTTTATTTACGACTTTCCCATCTCCGTTTTTTTCGATCATAGATTGTAACATTAGATCTTACAGGTAATAATAGACATTGAATGGTTATATTTGTATAGAGCTATTTAATCTATGCTAATATTAATCTTTTTTTTTTATCAGATCCCAGAATCCAGTAATATCGTAATATACAGTCGGCGTCTTGGAATATCATTCGATATAGGCTAACATAATTCCTTTGTCAATAGGGTTTCCGTTTGAATCACGCTGAATAGTAAACCCGATTAATAGCTTAATGGTGTACTTCATTTTGCCCTTTGTTAAAACCACAGAACTCTATAAGAACAGTTATGTGGTTAAAACTTGAAAATTACTTTGGTTTGTGTCACGGCTCTGGTTCCGGCTCTGTCTGGAGCCGTGGAATATTGCTACGGCTCATGGCTCTTAAATTGAGTCTAGTTGATTTCGTGCTGATCAGTTGGGTAGTATAGCTACTGTAGCTACGTATCTTTCTTTTAACCATTAGTAGTCATAATAACTTTGGAATGAGCTGGGGCGATTATTAACTTCACAAAAACGTGTGCAATATTGTTAGTTCAAATTAAAATGTATTCTTACGTAGCAATCAGAAACTGCGCGCCGCGCATTAACCACTGCTGAGTGTCTCGGGGGAGTGTCTCCCGGCTGTAGTAGAAAGCAGGCAGAGCCACAAGTATGTGTTTTCCATCCACACACACACACCTCTCAACTTGTGTTTCGTAAATCATCATTTGGATGAATACAAAAATTATATTCACAAATGCAAATAACATTTACAGATATGTTTCCAATGTTCACATGTACAAATCAAAAGCTTGGCTTGCGAACTGGCAAATCTACATTTGCCGATCGAAGGACACGCTTGATCTGCTTGGATTTACGGACAGAATTTTGAGACAAATATTCCGCTGTTTTTCACCGTCTCGATTCACGCTCGCTTAATTTGCAATTCGTAAGTTAAACCTCTTCTTCTTTGGTGCTACATAACACGGCGGTTTGTGTGTTCGGCTCATCAGCACCACTTTTAGAACAAGTGGCCAAAATTGCACATTATCTTTAAGAAGTGGATTCATGGTACATTTAAGTAAAACAACCGAGTTTTGAGTTTATTTAGGTTGTAAAGTTAACCCCACGCTAATCTTGCGATGGCAAGTTTTTTAAACAGTCATTGCACAAAACTACTATCAGATTGCATGTAGCTAGCTAGCTGCAATATGCATAGGCTGCAATATGATTATTAATGGATTTAGCTTGTGAGCTAGCCATCCGAGCGTGTCGTTTTCGGTTCTTCTGAGACATATAACATGAGAACCGAGCAGATCTGTAATAGAAACAACCGTGTTTCCCCGTTAACTTCTGTAATGAACTGCGATTCCCATGATTCTGTGCGCTGTCTGTGTATTGCCAGAGACGTGACGTGTTGAACGTCCAATTCTTCTTATTTATCTCGATGGTTGAACTTCATTCATAAAACTATCTGCAAAAGGTCTGTAAAAATCATATATGATCATACTTGCAAAGTTTTATAAAAAGCATGTTGATTAGTAGCCCATTATATTACATATTTCTATACAATTCTTATACAATCGCTCAATGTTTTTTTATAAGGAGTACCATGTATGAGGCAACTATTTAATTTTAGCATGAAATGTATATGCTAGCTCCCTACCACATATTTATTTTATAAGTTTTGTGTATGGCATATGTGATTTTTATAGGGTTTTTAAAGACCTTTTGCATATGGGATTACCTTCGTAAGCATTTAGGAATCCTGTTATTTGCAGACTGGCCGACTTTTTTGCTGTTGTTGTTGTTGTTGTTGTTAGCTTATTGGCCAGCAGCCATACCACCATGCACTCTGCTCCTGCTGAATTGCTGAAACTAAGCAGGTGTGGGCTTGGTTAGTTCTTGGATGGGAGACCTCCTGGGACAACTAAGTTGGTGGAAGTGGTGTTGGTGGGCCTGTAGGGGGCAATCTTCCCTCTGATCAAATAAACCCCAATGCCCCAGTGCAGTAATGGGGACACTGTGCTGTAGGAGATGCCGTCTTTCGGAAGAGATGTTAAACCGAGGTTCTGACTCACTGTGGTCATAAAAGATCCCATGACACTTATCGTAGAGTAGGGGTTTCCCCGGGGTCCTGGCTAAATTCCCAACCTGGCTTTTTCAATCTGGCAACTAATCATCCCCGAGTTTAATTGAGTAAAATCATTCTTTCCCTCAGCTGATGTGTGGTGAGCATTCTGGCACAAAATGGCTGCCGTTGCATCAGCCAGGTTGGTGCTACACGTCGGTGGTAGAGGCGAGTTTCCCCCTCATCATTGTAAAGCGCTTTGCGTCACCGGTTGATGATCAAAAATTAGATTTTGCGTTTGGCGTACGTAGAAAAATCACGACAAAATTGTGATTTATAAAATTTCAATGTGACTCCATTTTACCGTGGAAATGGTCGTAGCTCCACATCAGGTCTTCACTTGACATCGTACATTACCTATTTGTTATGCCGAAGTATTGCAGGCTTGAGAGCCGCACGTGAATGATCATTTGGCATGGAAAATTATCGGTGTTATCAGCCTACAAAATCAGTTTAATTCTAAATTGAAAAGGAAGCTGATAGTCTAATTACTGAATTTTAAGTCTTCCTTGCATTATATACCATTATTGCAGTGGTGTCAAACTCATTTTCACCCTGGGCCACATCAGCATTATGGTTGCCCTCAAAGGGCCGGTTGTAACGGTAAGACTATAAATATAACCATACTTGGGATTTTCGCGGACCTCGATTGTAATTGTTGAGGGGGGGTGGGGGGGGGGGTGCAATCAAGAATTTTCGCGGACCTCGATTGTAATTGTTGACGGGAGGGGGGGGGTGCAATCGCCTTTTAAAAAAAAAAAACTTCATTTAACGTTTTATTTAACGTATGTACCGCGGGTGTGCGTCCGCGTCTGCGTTTGTCTGTTATATCGTAAAAGTAAATCACCGTTAACCAGCCACGTAGATACACGCGTCAGATACTTATGTTCTCGCGGGCCGCATAAAATAACGTGGCGGGCCGGATTCCGCGTCAGATAATTAAGTTCTCGCGGGCCACAAAAAATGACGTGGCGGGCCGGGAGTTTGACACCTATGCATTATTGTATGACATGCAACCACTGTCAGGGCTGTATGTTAACTTTTTTTGCACATAGCACTGGTGCTACAGAGGTTGATAGTTTTGTAGCACAGGCCAAAAACTTGTAGCACAAGTATAAAACGTCTCTAAAATCTCTAAAAACAACCACAAGTAATGCAGTTCATCACTTAAACAGGTACGTGACTGGCAAAGGACATGAATGTGGCATACAGGGCACACAAAATCCAAACCTTAACAAGAAATGTGTGTGTGTGTGTGTGTGTGTGTGTGTACGCGAGCGCACGTGTCACAGATCTAGCATATCTGCTGGCCATTTTTTGTCCCCATTGCCATTTTTGAGGGAGACTTTAATTTGATCCCCGTGTGTGCGTCTGTCTGTCTTTCTGTCTGTGTGTCACACGTGTATGTACCAGAGCCCACCACCAGAGGGGCGCTATTACAATACATTTTCCCATAGCCAAGTACATTTTGTTTTGTACATAAAAAACTTTGCTTGATGTCTCCGCATAGTGGCATTTCTACTCAGCAGACCGTCGACTTTCTAAATCCACATAGTTCTGAGCTTAAATTGTTTAGTAGCTCTTTGTGGAAAATGTAGAATGTAGGCTACATGCATTTTCCCATTAAAGGTATACTATGTAATTTCAGAACACCAGATGGCGATATAAAGCACGTAGGAGATCACGGTCACTCTGATCAAGCTGTCCTAAATTAATAAATGTCATAAGTTAGTAAACAGAGGCTAATCTGTAACGTTAGCTCCATCTGTTCTCACACACACACACGTTAATGTGATCGTTATATAAGACAAAGATTTCCTGGTTTCCCTCGAATTGTCCACCAACAATATGCTAATGAATTAAATGGAGGTGGCCATCAAGTATATTGGGATACAAACGTTCAAGAGAAATGGTAATGACAAAGTTAATGGTAAAGTTAGTTGAAAGAAAACAAAAAATACAAACTTACTGGTTATGCTAGCCAGCTCGTGTTCGCACTTTTCATTTGGAAGTGATTCCTCGCGGGCTCGTTTGAGGGTTTTGTTTTGCACTTCTCCTACTTTACTTTGAATTAATACGTGAAAATACCTTTTCATTTTGTCGTCATCCCGGTGTCCCAAATAGAGAGCTAGCTCGCTAGCTGAGGAAAATGGAATTGTTCGCTAGGAATTGTGGGATTTGGTGTTGGATGTATGGACCGCATACGGGGACATGGTTTTTAATCGCACGATAGACTACAACTACCAAATAGAATATTGAGGTGCATTGATTCACTTCACACAAACCCTCACTTCACATGCAAAATAAAAATAATTTATCGCACAGACCGATTTTTTCGTAGCACGTGCGACATATGTCGCACTGTACAGCCCTGTGTTATGATTAACCCTGAAGAGTTTATCTTGTTATGTTTCACCAAAGTCCAGTACAGTCGACATTTCCACAGTGACCTATCACATTTAGGGCTGAAATAACAACAGCAAACGTAGACTATGTTAAAACACACACGGTGCTTTTGTATGTTTAAAAAATAAAAAAATAAAAAATTCCAATTGTAGCTACACTTATTTTTTATTTGTGTTTTAGAGTGTTGTTTATTTATTTTTGTATTTGTGCGCTATCAAAATAGCCTAAATGGTGTAATATTCAAAAAGCTTTAAGGACCTTTAATTTCTAAAACCTAACTCTAAACACAACCCTACTGGTACAGCTAAAGCCTACATGGGCTCTTTGTACTCCAAAAACTGTATTTACGGTAAAATGAATGCAACAAAATTTGCTGTGAGCGCACCGCCAAAACCTATTTAGCTGCCAAGAAAATCCCTGAATACATACATTTTAATATCCCTTCATTCTAGGCATATATTTATTTAATTATTTGCAAAAATCGCTTGCATGCCCTTTTATGAATTTGGGCCCCTGCCCCTCTAACATCTTCTGCACGTGCCTGCCATGATGCACTTTACTTTCTTTGTAGCTAACGTTAGCTAGCTAGCCATGTGTCCAGAGGAGATGTTAGATGCTAGCTATCGATAGCGAACCAACCTTGAACCTAGACTAGCGATGCCATTTCTTTCTAAATCTATCGTGTTTGTTGTTTGCGATTAAGTCCATGTAGCTAGCTAACTTACTTTGGCGAGTTAGCTAGCTATTATATTATATATATAATGTTAGCTAGTCTGTTCTCATTCGGATACAATCCAATCCATCGATACAATTGTAATGTTAGCTAGTTCTTGTTGGTGACATTTCTCAGCTGAAACAATTGCAAGGGGTTTGTAATTATTTATTTATTTTGTCTTTTATAGTTTTTTGGGGGAAAAAAGTGCCTCATAGAAACACATAGTACATAGTACTCAGATGAGCTGATAATAAAACATTACAATGGGCCATACAAGCTTTTAACAAGTGGTAATGCATTATACACACTGATGAACTCATGACAGCACAACAGTAAAAGAGGGAATTACCCCCACTGCATAAGTTGATTGGTCACAGGCTTCAGGAAGTAAGAGCATGCAAAGGATATGCGACCAAATATTAAATATGATACTTTAAAAAGGTCTGGAAAAGGTGGGAAAAAATGTGGTTCAAGGGGTTCAAGGCTCGTTGGCTTCTTCGTTCTCGCTGCTGTGACGTTCACATGTAAGGGCCATTTATAGGTACGATAGGTAGCAGTCTTACGGTTCTCTTTTCTTTTTAAATGGTCAAATACAAATTATATTAGTCATTATAGTCACATTTCGAAATAGTTTGCGTTCTGAAAGATATCATCGGTCAGGGCAACCACTGTTTATATAGATATAATTAGATTACCTTCCAGTAAAAAAAGTCTGGAAATTAAACACAAAAACTATGTTTTAAAGAAGAGATAATAATTGGCAAAAGCCGAAAAAGACAGGAAATTCACACAAGCACAAAGACCATTTTCTTGACCTATGCACTGACGAGGCTTCCAACACACAATGCATTGATACCTGCAACAGGTACTGTAACTATGGTGGTCTACTTCAAACAACATGTACCACCGGGCAGGCTGCTGAGGATTCAATCAAATATTCTATTTGAATCAACAAACAAAAAGATTATTTTCAGAGGAACGCAGGACTTAGAGTTGACTAATTTCTATAAATTTGGACGTATTCCAAATTCCTGTGGTAGGTCCACACCGTAAAGGGGTGTTCAGCTCCCTCTAACCACTCCTCCAGAGCCAATTTAACCACCAGCAGCTCCTGATCCCCCACATTGTAATTCCTCTCAGCCGGAGTGAGTGCACGAGAGAAATATGCACACGGGTGCATCTTGCGGTCAATAGGAGAGTGCTGGGACAATATGGCGACTTTCTAATTCGGAGGCATCAACCTCCACAATAAAAGGTAGGGAGGGATTGGGCGTAATTAGAATGGGCTCAGAACTGAACCTCTTCTTAAGCTCCACATAGGCGGACTCAGCTTTAGGAATCCAACTGAACCGCCAACGTTTTCTTAGTCAGGGCGGTAATGGGTGCGGCCAGCGCACTAAAATTGCGAATAAATCACCTATAAAAATTTGCGAAACCAAGAAAATGCTGGACTTGTTTAACTGAACGAGGAGTGGGCCAGTTTAGTACAGCAGAAACTCTCTCGGGGTCCATACGAACTTTGCCTTCCGATACAATGAACCCTAAGAATGAAACAGTGCTAGCGTGAAATGAGCACTTCTCTGCTTTCACGGACAACTTAGCCTCTAAAAGAGATTTCAAAACCTGCTTTACGTGACCGATGTGGGTTTGCAGGTTGGGAGAGAAAATTTTAATATCGTCCATGTCGACAAAAACGAATCTCTCCAACATCTCCCACAGTACATCGTTTTCCAATGTGTTACTGAAACACAGAGGGGGCGCTAGTGAGCCCAAACGGATGACCCGGTACTCGTAGTGCCCGCTGTGAGTATTAAAATCGGTTTTCCATTCATTGCCCTCACGCATGCGCACCAGGTTATAGGTGTTGCGGAGGTCGAGTTTGGAAAAAGATAGTTCAAACGCATAATTCATCAGGAGAAGCGGGTACCGGTTTTTAATGGTTATGGCATTGAGGGAATGATAATCAATGCAAGGCCTTAATGCTCCATTTTATTTTATTTTGTACAAAAAAGAATCCTGCACCAGCTGGTGAAGTAGATAGCCTTATAAACCCATTAGCTAGCGCCTCCTCAATCTATTCTTTCATAGTAGAACTCTCTGGGGCAGATAAAGAATATAGATTCCCTCTGGTAGGGGTGGAGCCCGGGTATAATTCTATGGCACAGTCACATGGGCGATGCGGAGGAAGAGTAGTAACATTCTGCTTGCTAAACACCTCAACCAGTTCAGCATATTCGGCTGGGACATTGAGGGGCAAGGGACGTTCAAGTGTCCCTGCTATTTTAGCCCCTCCCTCCTTCATTGGCGAATCAGGAGGAGGCGACTATCGGATCTCAGAATCCGATAATTTGTCAGGAGAGAGTTCCTCCCCAATAAAATACCCATCAGCCAGGGAGTCCCATTCTAAACTCTCGCCACCAGCTTCAGACCCAAAAATAAAATCCTCCTGATTAGACAGGGAGATAACCTCCTCTGAATCTAAGTCAGAGCTAGACTCAAGGTCTTTTCTTTTGTCCACCCGACACACAGGAAGGAGGTAAGTGACCCTGGGACCTACATTGGGGACCCCACTGAAGAATAATGGATTTATCCCTCCCCCATTTAATATGTGGGTTATGCTGAACCAGCCATGTGAGCAGGAGAATCAACCAAAATAAAGTAAATCTTCTCAGTGTGCTTATCATGAGAGGTGTGCATAGTGAGGAGATCAGTGGTCTCTATAATGGTGCCTGTGCCTAACGGGCAACCGTCGAGTGCTGTGACAAGTCGGGGCTGAGCAAGGCGAAGGACGGGTATATGATGTTTTCTCGCCCACCCCGAGCATCAATAAAGCACTCTACAGCCGATGAAAGTGTGAAAGACGCCCCATCTACCTGCAACGGCTCTTCCTTATTATGAGAATGGGGGGTAGATCCCCCCAACAATTGTCCCGAACACGATTGTCTATTCGAATGTCAGTAGACACTAATGTATCAAGTGAATCAGATGGCTCAAGCACTGCCAGGGCATCTTGGACGGAATCGTCTAACACCTCGATTAATTGCGTCATCATAGGAGCTTTTGGCCAACCTGTCTCACCTGCCAGCGCTCGAAACCTAATGGAAAATTCGGCCACTATGTCGTTATCCTGGCGAAGGCATTTAAGCTGCCTCGCCGACTCTTGACCTGAAATGTCATGGCCGAACACCGGAACAACTCCCATTTCGTTCATTAGTGTTTTAGTCGTGTTAAGAATTGGGGAATTGCTCCGGATTAACGGAGTAGCCCGGTCAAGCGCGGATCCGGTGAGCAATGAGAGCATAAATGCCACCTCGGATTCTTGAGTAATGAATGACTGGGCTTTAATGTGAGGACCACTAAAAGAGTCTCAGTAGCAAAATAATAAACAACCCACTAACACGGGTGTGGCTCGTAGACACAAGCAGAATAGTAAGAGAACAGAAACTCCGAAACAGAAATACACGAGCATAGCTCGAAAAAGAGAAAACAAAGAAAGACTATAACGCCCGATAAGAGTTGAAAAATAAATGAAATAAAAATAAACCTCTCAATATAGCAGAGAGTAAGAAACAAAAATAAGGAAAGGGACTAATCCCTAAAGAGCTTCAAGGGCAGCTAAAGCCAATCTAGTAGTGAAAATATAGAGCAGCTATTTTCTAACCAACCCTGACTACGTGAAGGCACGAAATGACAAAGAAGCGCCTGGAAGCGGAAGCGAGAGGCTTAAATACCTAGCAGGTAATCGGACAGGTGAAACGAATGATAAGCGGAGAGAAGCAAAACCCCGAACTGGAACGTGGAAAAAATCTGATAGACTGCTACGAGAACCGTAGCGAAACAGGAAAAAATAGCCACGGACCATGACAGGCTGGTCAACCTATGAACCTATGGCTTTTGTACAATTGATGAATAACCTACAAGGAGCATGAACGTAAAGTAGTTTGAATTTACTTGGTTACTTATTTTTTCTACAGTCTATGGTATGGATACAGCTGGCAGTAGCACTTGAGAGCAGACCTACGGAGCAAACGCATTTGTAGCTAACAGTCCCTGGATGTTTTTAACCCTCTGGAATGAGTGTTTACACAAACGTTACTGACATTTTGTTAGCCAAGTAGCTTATGTTGTTATGAAACTACCCGAGCTCAAATACCAGTAGTGATTGTTGCAGGAGCATTAGAACGTTCAGTTCTACAAACCGCTCTCTGTAGCGGTCATTTGAATTGAGCATATCACCCGGCTCAGTGCGTGCACCTGGCTCAGAGCCTCCCCCGTGTCCTAGCGCTGGACTTTCCTGTATGCGTTATGATTCTTGAGTCTCAATGGCGCATTTTGTCAAATCAATCAGAAATTTTTTTTACTGATTAAAGCTAGTGGCTTAAAAAATATTTAGGGGGACTACAGTAAATTTCAGGGGTGCTAAAGCACACCACTGACTAGCGACACCACTGACTAGCAACTAGCAATTGAAAGTGTTTGCTTAACTTTTTATTAATCTTTTCTTGTTGTTTTTGCCCACATGTAGTAGGCTACTCTACAAGTCTGCAGTGTGTGTGTGTTGTAATTACAGTTGACTGTTCTTCTCCCAGGTGTCCACCGGCCTGCTGAAGCCATGGGAGGCTGCTGGAGCTGTCTGTACAGAGACACACTCCCAGAAAACCACCCCACCAAATTCAAGGTCATCTGCTTTTTCTGCATTAACACTACAGCCATCACAGCTGTTTCAGTGTAATTTTAGGGAGATCAACACGCCCTTCCAAACTGTCTTAACGTGTTTGATGATCATTTATTATTCAATATTTTGGCATTCATATTGCTATTTTCCCGGGTTTTGCACAGGTGTGTGTGTGTGTTCAGGTGCAGGGCCTTGTGTTTGTGTGTGTCTATGTGTGTGTTTGTTCAGGTACAGGGATTTGCACAGGTGTGTGTGTTCAGGTCCAGGGCTTTGCTCAGGTGTGTGTTCAGGTACAGGGCTTTGCGCAGGTGTGTGTGTTCAGGTACAGGGCTTTGTACAGGTGTGTGTGTTCAGGTACAGGTTTTGCGCAGGTGTGTGTTCAGGTACAGGGCTTTGCGCAGGTGTGTGTTCAGGTACAGGGCTTTGTACAGGTGTGTGTGTTCTAGTGGTGTAACGGATCGTAGTTGATCCGTGATCCGTACGGATCGCCCCCCACGGTTCGGCACGCATGTGAACCGCGGATTAATTGCAAAATTTAACCATCATAGTGAATTACAGTTTTACTGCCGCTCGTACTTTTTAAAGTAATAATTCCCTAAATCGCGATGCAGAGTTGCAGTGAAAAGACAGATGCGTGCTGTGTTTTACTCTGAAGCGCATTGGACCTATCGCTAAGCCCCGCCCCTCTTCGCAGGGGGAGACAGTTTGAGAGCCAGCTCACCCACTGTAATGTACTAATTTTCACGGATTTAACACATTAAATACTCGTTCATTTTTGGAACCAGAGCTACGAAATCTCTTCCAAATCCGTCAACAAGGCCTGCCGTATGCACTGTAAAAATGTGTGCATGACTATTTTAAAAAAAACGGAGTTTTATGATTACAATTTAGCTCTGGTCCATAGCGTTAGAAGGAGCGTCTCCTTAACGCTATGTTACTTTCCAGTCTGTGCTTCGCCTCGTCAAACAATATGTAATGGAGCCCGGGGTATTTAATTTTGTTATTCATATGGATAAGGCAAGGCTAGTGATGTTAACACCACTGTTCTAATTATTAATTATAACGTTATATATATGGCTAACTAGCCTTGTTGGTACAAGCCTGACCGTCTTGATCCAAGGCTATGGCTAATGTTAACCAAGCCAGACTCACCTAAAGTATAATATTAACGTCAACGTTTACACAGGCTATTTTTTCATTCACTACCATGTTTAAAGGAAGAAGGTATCATGCCTCATATTGCACTTTGATTTAACAATTGAGTATTGAATATTTTATATATTTTAAGATTTTACTTAAACATTGGACATCTTGAATGTTGTTTTCATTTAAGACCATGGGCAAAAGTTCCTTGCTTTAAGTGTTTTACAGAATAAATGGAAAGCAAAGATATACTTGTCTCCCTTTTTTTTTTTTGCTGATCCGAAAAATGATCCGATCCGTGACTCAAAACCGTGATACGATCCGAACCGTGAGTTTTGTGATCCGTTGCACCCCTAGTGTGTTCAGGTACAGGGCTTTGCGCAGGTGTGTGTTCAGGTACAGGGCTTTGCGCAGGTGTGTGTGTTCAGGTACAGGGCTTTGCGCAGGTGTGTGTTCAGGTACAGGGCTTTGCGCAGGTGTGTGTGTTCAGGTACAGGGCTTTGCGCAGGTGTGTGTTCAGGTACAGGGCTGTGCGCAGGTGTGTGTGTGTTCAGGTACAGGGCTTTGCGCAGGTGTGTGTTCAGGTACAGGGCTTTGTACAGGTGTGTGTGTTCAGGTACAGGGCTTTGCGCAGGTGTGTGTTCAGGTACAGGGCTTTGCGCAGGTGTGTGTGTTCAGGTACAGGGCTTTGCGCAGGTGTGTGTGTTCAGGTACAGTGCTTTGCGCAGGTGTGTGTGTTCAGGTACAGGGCTTTGTACAGGTGTGTGTGTTCAGGTACAGGGCTTTGTACAGGTGTGTGTGTTCAGGTACAGGGCTTTGTACAGGTGTGTGTGTTCAGGTACAGGTTTTGCGCAGGTGTGTGTACAGGTACAGGGCTTTGCACAGGTGTGTGTGTTCAGGTACAGGGCTTTGCGCAGGTGTGTGTTCAGGTACAGGGCTTTGCGCAGGTGTGTGTGTTCAGGTACAGGGCTTTGCGCAGGTGTGTGTTCAGGTATGTAGTTTTGGTGTAATATGGTTTGTTTGGTTGTGGTGTAACCCTGCTGTTGTGCCTGCAGGTGACGAATGTGGACGATGAAGGGAACGAGTTGGGCTCGGGAACGATGGAGCTCACTCAGACCGAGCTCATCTTGCACACAAGGAAGAGAGATGCCGTTCGGTGGCCCTACCTCTGCCTGCGTCGCTACGGCTATGACTCAAACCTCTTTTCCTTTGAGAGCGGACGGCGATGCCAGACCGGGCAGGGTGAGTTTCTCACACTATCAACAGCACTGATGCATTACATTACATTACATTACATTACATTCATTTAGCAGATGCTTTTATCCAAAGCGACGTACAGTAAGTGCATACAGAAAGGTCATCGAAGTAACTACAGTTATGCACCATGACATACTGGAGATACCCTGCAGAAATTATCCATACCAAATGGGGATACCCTGCGGAAATGACTAGTGTGACATGGCACCGACCGAAATACATTGGTCCTACCGAGTATCAAAACATTTTGGAAAAAACGGTACCAAATTTCGATACTTTACGGTAGGCTACTTCTTGACATGAATGCTATTTTCGCAGCCAGCGGACAATCCATTGCATCAAATGCAAACATTGCGAAACTACTATTAAATTTCAGGGGCGTGTCTACGGGTGGGCTGGGGTGGTATTGCCCACCCAGAGGAATCGTCTGCCCATCCAATGAAAACGCTGAAAAAATCAGCGTTCATAGTTTTCTGTAATTTTTTCATTGGTCATCAAAAAATGCACTGCTTTCCTATTGCCCATTTTGAAGCCAAATCCAGAAAAAAGTTAATCCAACAATATGAAGTCTGCGCCCATAGCGCCGTCAGTAGGCTATTAGAGCTACAGACGATTTGGCCAATCATCTAGATCAGGGGTCGGCAAGTAAATTTGGCCTCGGGCCAATTTTTTTCTGAGCCACTAGGTGGCGGGCTAGAACATAATAAAAGGCTAATTTAAGTAATTGATTGTTAAAAAATGTGACACGTTCTAATGCTTTGGTCCTAATATCGGGATCTGGTGTAATGATCTGACTTTTATTTCGAAAAATGTGAATACATTTCTTAACCAGGTAGCAGTGGGGATTACTCACCGAATCCATTGCACTGCAGTATTTTGGATTGACTAGCGAGTTTGTGTTGTGATTCTCAACAACGTTGAAACGTAGTTCCGTGTTTCAAAAGAAAAGTCCGATATGAGTACCAAAGCAAGTTCAACTTCAAGTTCAAGTTCGTTTATTGTCACTTCACAGTTTACACAGATGTAATCAGAGAGTGAAAAACTTTACGTGCAAAACGCCCGACAGCGGACAGCAGTTGTATCAATTAAATATCAGTGTCACAAATGTTACTGGAACTCCGCGACAGACCGCCTTATAAGACATGCATTTGTGGGAGATGCAGAGAATTGATCAAAATAACTGTATAGGGGGCATAATAAACTATTATTTTTCCCTTTCCATATTTTTTAATAATAAATGTGTGGACTGACCATATAGCGGAGCCTAACTTATTATAATAATTATTTAGCAGCAAAGCATTACAAAGCAGCAGCATGCTAGCGAGGCTCAATCAGCTCACAGGTGTCTGTCTGTGTGCACCTGGCCCTGATAGTAAACAGCATCCTGTGAGCCGGCTGCTAACGCCACAAGAAGCACTCCCATCGGAGCTAAGCCCTGGGTATTATGGCTGGTGGGGGGGGCGGAATCCTAGAGAGAGAAAGACAGCAAGACAGAGAGAGAGAGAGAGAGAGAGAGAGAGAGAGAGAGAGAGAGAGAGAGAGAGAGAGAGAGAGAGAGAGAGAGAGAGAGAGAGAGAGAGAGAGAGAGAGAGAGAGAGAGAGAGAGAGAGAGAGAGAGAGAGAGAGAGAGAGAGAGAGACTTTAATAATATTCCCCCCTCCTACCAGACGTACAACGTAACATTATTATTGGATTGGGTTGTTTGCTAACCATTTAACCTGCTTGCTCAAAAGAAAAAGAAAAATGTCATTATCCAAAGGTCAAAAGAGGAAAGCTGACAGTGAAAACAGGGCATTTAAAGAAGAATGGACGGCGAACTATGCGTTCATCTTACCTGGTTTCATTAATGCAAAGCCGTTGTGTCTTATATGCAATGAAGTTGTGGCTACTTGCAAAGAATATAATATTAAACGGCACCACGAGACGAAGCATGCCACCTCCAAAGTGACCCTCTCACAGTCCGACCAAGTGGAGACTTCTCCTCCCAGGCAAAAAAAATTATCCCCTCCTTAGACGAGGCTGCATTACATTACATTACATTATAGGCATTTAGCAGACGCTCTTATCCAGAGCGACTTACACAGCATTTTTGCATTTATACATAGTATCCATTTACAGCTGGATATATACTGAAGCAATTCAGGTGAAGTACCTTGCTCAGGGGTACAACGGCAGTGTCCTACGTGGGACTCGAACCTGCGACCTTTCAGTTACAAACCCAGTTCCTTAACCACTGTACTACACTGCCGCCCGCATTAGTAATGGAGCTCATTGATTTACAATCAAGCTCCCTGGTCAGCGATGCGCTCAGAAGTGCAGAGTCTGTGGGTGGCATTGTCAGAGGAGTTTAGCACGATCAAGAGACTCACATTTTATGTGCTCACAATGTTCCCTTCCACCTGTACATGCGAGTCGTCGATTGACGCATAAAAACCTTGAAAACTGCCTGCGGATTAAAGTGACGTCCATATCACCAGATATCCAACGATATTGCTAATGCTAGCGAAGAGGAGCTAACGTTACTAGGGATGTGCGCGTTTAGTCGACTAGCCGATAAACGTTGCTACCCTCGCTCGTCGGCACCAGAAATACTAGTCGGTTAAACTTACTATTTTATTAATGTACACATTTAAATTACATATTGACATAATTTGCACTGAAATTTCATGTTTTCCTGGTCAAATGTTGCTTTAAAAAAAACGAGAATTCATTACTAATGTTAACGCCGGATTAAAAAAATAATTTAAAAAAACGAAGGAAAAAAACAACGCATTAGCCTGTTCGCCCTGCAAGTTAAACCAGCGAGGTGGAAAGAGTAAGTAGGCCTATCGCGTTGTTGAATAGCCCAATAAAACTAATCTAATGTCACGTTGATTAGTAGGCCTAATTGTTATTTTTTTGTGTTCCTATTATTGGTAGTTTTTCTGATGACCGATTATTATTTTTTACTGTATTTGCTATGCGATCGCGTTCACCCAATGAAAATGCCGTTGTAATAATCGGACACGTTTCCTAAAAATGTTTTGTTACGTTGAATATTGTTTTCAATAAATGTTATTTGTTAACTTTTATTTAGTGAGTTGTCATGTTTTGTAGGATAATGTGCAATGTTCATAATGCAAGACGCAAAGTGCCACACATTTCAGCGGCATTTAAAATACGATTTGGTTATTGAAGAATGTGATTAACGGTTTCAAATTTCAGGGAAATTAGTCGTTAGGAACATCCCTAAACGTTACCCATTGCTGCTGCTGGCAGTGCCAACCTAGATTGCTCCAGCAGCGATGATGATGATGACGATGATACATGCATCACAACTGATCTTTCTTATATAAATAAGGATTGAAAATGGGGGAGAGCTAGGGATGTGTGAGGGCCCCATGCCTGTGTTTGCCTTGGGCCCCAAAATGGCTAAGTCCGCCACTGATCTCAGGCATAAAAAAGAGGGGGAGTATGGCCTAGTGAGAGCTGCGATTCTGCGAAACATTTGCAGCATAGGCACTAGCTGGATGCACTTTTGTGTGCGGCGCCCGTGTGTGTCTGTGTTAGCTAGCCTACTGCTGCGTGTTGGCTAGTCAGTGGAGTGGATAAAATATAAATTTAAATGATGAGCCAGTTACAGTAACGTAGTTTCACATGTAAATAGAAAATAGCACCGAAGAGACTGAAATGATGAAGGAATATAGCTCATCTTTAATATACGTGTTTCCAAGATTAGATAATGATTTGGTATTATTGGGCATAAATAAAGTTGTCCTCCTATAAGATGAGGGGGGGTGGAGATGGGTTTAAAATGTAATAAAATGTATCCACTAATATACTGATTTGCCTATGCTTTAGCTTTATATGAAAGCATCTCAAATCTCATCTAGAGCTTTGAAGAAGAAAAAAATTCCAAATGTTAATAAATTTAACATTTTATTTGAGAAAATTCCGTGTGAGGTTGTATAGAAAGGCAGGAAATTTGTTTTAAAAGGCTCCAATTTTTCTGGGGGACGACCCCCAGCTACAACATCCCCCCCATGTGCCCCACCAAGATCTTTTCATGCCCCCCCCAATCAAAAGCTTTCTAGAAACGGCCCTGTATTAAATTAAACACCAGTAACACATCGTATATGGTAAAGCATTTGATTGTCCAGTGCTGGGTCTTCTGACTGCTGACAACGAATGACAGTTTGGTACGGTTCTCACAAACATATTTTGGGGTTTGGATATTAATGATTGCCTTAATAACGTAGCCTATGCGTCGCTGGATAAAGTGGATGTTAGTTACATTAGTTATTAGCTTACCTCGTATTTTTGAAGCTATCATAAATAAACGTTTGCAGTAGACAGCTAGTTGTGAAATTATTCTATCCCCTATTTTGTTTCATACTAAGGTCCCTCTGTGAAAGTTAGTGTAGCTGATTGCACCCCTTCCGTAACTCCCTTTACTGTGGCAGCAAGTAGAACTAAGCTGAAGAACGACACAGTGCTGTAACTACCGAATATAGTTTGGTGGCTTTGTAGTAAAGGGATTGCATTCTTTCATCCATAAAGTTGAATCTCCAAAATGGATGTCCTGACAGTTCTTTCATTGTAGAGTGAGAGGGTTACACATGTGTCCACATGCTGACTTATCGACAGAATTCGGGCTTCTGTAGTTTTTGCGGAAATCGACGTGTTTCTTTCGTCCCGTGTTTCTTTCGTCTCGTGTTTCTTTCGTCATGGTTCTGCGCTATTTCTAAGACTGCTTTCCTTCTGAATTAGTCCAATTTTAGAGCTCTTCAAGGCTGTCAGTGGACAGGAACAGAAAGAAGCACAATGCGCGGCACAAAACACAAGCACAGAGCTGAAAATGCTGTTGCTGTTGAATGAGTTCAAGTGCACACAAAGCTTTCCAAATGTCCACATCGCACTGCGCATGTATCTCTCCATGATGACATCGAACTGCAGCGGAGAGCATTGATAATTTTCAAAGTTGAAAAGAATGAAAAATTAAGTTAGAAGTTGCATGGGACAACAGAGACTCAGTCTGCTCTAGGGTTGGGGGGGGGAAATCAATTCTGAGATGCATCGCGATTCTCTCTTGAAAGATTATGGCTCGATTCAGAAAACTCAATAATCGATTACTTAAAACTCAATTGACCTGTCGATAGGCTCCTCCCCAAACCAGAAATTGTCCAATCATACTTTAGCAACCGTTACTATGCATTCTAACCTCGACCAAGCGGTTTGGTCAAGGACAGGTGCACTAAAACCAATAGAAAGTTTGCAGTAGCTCACTGAAAATCTTTTTTAAAAAAACATAAATTGAGTCAGACAGGATGGTGAAAAGATTTGTTTGGGGAACCTGTAATACCTACCCTGAAAGATTGGAGGGAGGATAAATTTGTGTCCCTTTTCTGAAACCCAAAACCAGCGACAAATGCATTTGTGCTAACTTAACGTTAGCTAACTTAGATGTCCCAGTGCTGCTCACAAAGTAACATGAACGTTTGCACTTCAGTTATTGAGACCGCACTGCTGTAACATTAATGCCGGTCTTGGAACTAGTAAAGCCACATGCTGACTTTTGGGACTGGAAATATCCGTCCAGATGGGATTTCTAAATTCACAAAAATGTCCGGTTAAGTTTTGCTTGTTCTATAAACTGTATATAAACAAACAGGTAGCCTTTCTTTTGTTCATAACGCCTGTCTAACGTTACCCCTGCCCCCCTTTTTGAGATAGAAAATATGGTCACACCAGCAACATTGGTAATCAGCTGGTGCAGTTTTTCCAGCGGTAGACCTTAATTGACCTCGATTCTAATGACATTTTCATTTTTACACACTTTTACTTCTTGCACATACCGCTCAATTCCAGATTTCAAACCTTTCTGTCTCTTTTGAGGAAATCGATCTCGCGTTTTTCCAAAATTAACGTTACCCGAGTATCTCGGAAAGAGCCACTGTTGCCATTGTTTACACTGTAAAGTTCTGACTTGAAATCAGTTGTTTATCTGAGTTTGGAACATTAACGATGAGGGGCGGGACTTAGCGATATGATCGCCTAGAACTAGGATTGGGGCATTGTCATCCTGGAAGAGACCACTCCCATCAGGATGAAACTTCATCATAGGATTTTACTACTATTTTATTAATAAAAGATAATGCAAGTAAATTCATCTGTTTATTTTAATTATGGATCATTACAAATATGCTATGTTTTAAAAGTAGCAAGTAGTCACACAGTGAGAAAAAATAAATCATGAATAGAAATCAAAAATCAAGATGCATCGATAATCGTTTTATAATCGCATCGTAGCCCTCTGAATCAGAATCGAATCGAATCGAATAGTGAGGTGCCTAGAGATTCCCACTCCTAGTCTGCTCTCTCTTATGAGTATTGAAAATGAAATTGTAAGCTCACTGAGCTTCACTGACTTGATTGATGACTTCGCCATGAGAAAAGTTCGTAAACGTACGATGTAATAATAAGTATGTGGATGAAATTCAATATAATTACAATTCAATTCAATTCAATATAATTTTTTGTTTACTTACACTAGTGATAATTTTGATGGAAGGGCCCCTGTTTGAATTAAAGCCAGGGGCCCCATGCACCGGCTCTGATCATCATGTTTTATTGGAGTCATCGACGAACTGCTAAAATAACTTATTGTGCAAGGCGTGTTGATCAGGCTCACCTATACAGACAAATTAAGGGTGGTGGTTGGTGTCCACATTAAAGGTAACCAACTTGGTTAGATGTAAATAGGCTACCACATGCAAACGCACGGTGCTATTTCGGTTTTAAAAGTAGCCTAGTTTGTAAACATGAAATGGGTAGCCATGGGGAAACATTTAGTAGCTACATTACATTGTGTAAATGATTTGTAGACATAATCAATGCTTTACTTTGGGAGTACTCATCATGTTAGCTATAAGGAAAACGCTGTTAATTACTACCATTTTAGAATGAGCCTTGTCTGTAGGTAAAAAAGGAATTGTAGGCCTGTTGATTTTATGCATTTTTCTTTTTTTGTCCGCAGAGGGCCTTGTCGGGATTTTTTGGATTCCCTTGAATTCACTTTGTGTGTGATCTTTACCTGTATTAAACATTAGGCTACAGTGTCAATATTGGTAGTGTTAACAATTGCAGTGCTAGAATGCACCTTGTGTGGTATAGGCTACTGAACTGATAGAATTCACTTGAGCAAAATGTTGCATCCAGTTAGCTGTAGTGAATAGGCCTACATCCATTAGCTTTACATCCTTTTGTGAATGCATCCTTTTGTGAATGCATCCTTACCTCTTGTGCGAAACTTTGTAATAAAGAATGATCTATTTTTGATAAACATGACTCTGTTGCTTTACTTAAGGTAAATTGAAAGGTGGTATATATGTGCTACACATAGTTATTCTGAGTAATCACCACCTTTATCCTATGATGAAGTTTCATCCTGATGGGAGTGGTCTCTTCCAGGATGACAATGCCCCAATCCACAGGGCACGAGGGGTCACTCAATGGTTTGATGTGTCCTGTTTGAAATGTCATTCACTGCCATCAAAATCATTCTTGCATTTAAGCTAGTTTGTTGTTTGTATTTTTAAATTGAATACCTAGATAGACCGTCTCCGTGTAGCTATTCCGGTGGGCCGATCGTCATTCCATGAGCCGAACTCACCACCTAATTAATAAAACTAAAATGTCACGTTTTAACACCGCAGAAAATGTTTGAACACTTAACCTATGTATTATATATTACACTTATTATATTATATTCCGGTAGCCTATTTTTATGCGATTATGATGATTGGGGGAGAAAATAGCCTATCGGAGGATCATTAACATTAAGATTAACATGATGTAGCTAGACATTTGGCTACACGGCTCTCATAGTATCAACGTTAAGTCAATCTGACATTCATAGATTGAACAGTTAAATGTTTAAGCTTTTAAAAAGAGCTCACACTGAGTTACGATTCAGAATTGACATTATATCCAGACCATTTAAAAGAATCAGAATTGGAGACGCACTTCCTTGTCCCGCCTACTTTGCATGCAGTCCACTAGTTCACGTTCAACTGTACATTGGGTTACTTGTTCACTAGTGAGCCTGTACGCTGCAACCAACACGTCAACTAGTCATGTTACAAAGAGTTCACTATTTGACATATCCTACTAGGATATGTTTTCCTGACATGTTCACTAGTTCAAGGCTATTTATCTAACTAGTTCCATTCCATTCTGAACATGTTGTGACTTTTTGTTGAGCTGTGTTCACTTTATCAAGTTTAAGGACTTAGATGAAGATGTGATCACATTTTAGATCGAATTTATGCATAATTCTAAAGGGTTCACAATATACTGTATATATATTTTAAATAATTAAAAAATCTGTATTTGTTGTTTTAAAATGTGGTACAAGCAGAACTGCTTTCGAAAATGTGTACTTCCTGTTGGTTCCCCTTGAATTAAAAAAAACAGCCTGTCTAGGTAATGTCTAAGTCTCTGAAAACAACATACAGTGCGCACCATAATTCATTGGACAGTGACACATTTTTTGTTATTTTGGTTCTGTACTCCTCTAGCACTGAGTTTGAAATGATACAATGACAATGAGGTTGAAGTGCAGACTGTCAGCTTTAATTAGAGGGTATTTTCATCCATATCGGATGAACCGTTTAGAAATAATAGAACCTTTTGTACATAGTCTCTGGCGCCCCCCCCCCCCCCCATTTTTGGGCATAAACAAATATTTGACAGTTTAACATAATGTAGAATAAGGTAATAATTTTTGGTTAATATTTGATCGCACATCCTCACTTCCTGATGTCTGTGACCCAACAATATAAAAAGACTCTTGATATCTTATTTTCAGGTTGTCTTACAAGCGGTAATATAACCTCTCTGCATTTGAATGGATCTCTAAGGGAATTGGGGGGTGGGACTATATTTAGCTGTAAATGATGCTGGAACAGTATGGAATACATGGTTGGCTAAATGGCTCTTGTTGTGCCTTTTTCTCTCAAAAGAATACTCGTAGAGATAGGAGATTGTATTTTTTATCTGACTTTATTAGCTCAAATAAAGCCGGTGGAGTCCATGGAATCGAACACCCTTCAGTCTTTTTGCATAATCTTTTATACAATATCGAGAACTCATGAATAAGTAAATAACCACGCCTTTTGGTGATGTGGCACTTTATATAATCACATTACATAGTCTCACTTTCAACCCACTGGTTCTTCCCCCCAGCACATCTGGTTTCTTTCAGCAACACCATATATCACACATGTAAACTTGCTCGTACCTATATTTGACCTGGGTGCATGAGTCTGCACATGTGCTGGTTTTTTACATGACCAGTAGAGAGATACAAGATATATAAGATATGCTTAACAGAAATTTTCATCATCAAGTCATCAAGGGTCTGACGTAGGCTATCAAACAAGCCTTAAACCATCACCCTGCTGCCAGATATGCAGTAGATATCTGGGATCGATGGATGGGTCACTTTAAGGGTTGTTTCTCCTGACAAATTTTCCTAATGAACTATGGAAAAATAAGTGAGGAGAAGAAACCCTTCAAGTGATCCATCCATATCTACTGCATATCTGGCAGCAGAGTGATGGTTTGAGGCTCGTTTGATACCTCAGACCCTTGATGACTTACAGCCATTTCGCCAACCATGTATTCCATACTGTTCCAGCATAATTTACAGCTAAATCTAGCCCCACCCATCTTAGGTTTTCAATTATTGATAGTATTATATAATTATTTAGCTAACCAAATTACGTTTGGTAATTTCAGGTTTACTGACTCATAGCCACAGGAATGTTCATTACAAACGGATGTTCAACTTGTGGCAAGCAGTTCATTTGAAAATGAACGTTAACGTTAAGTTAGAGGACAAAAGTTATGGAAATGTTTACTGTTTTTCATATAGCGTTAACGTCACATTATTGTTTTCGCAAGATGCTGCGCTGTAAGTTAAGTTAACTTAACGTAACATTTGCTAAAATCGCCACAAATGCTAGCTATAATGTTAGCTAACATCAACAAGCTTTGACAGGTCGCTGTAGCCAGCTAACGTTAACGTTACCGAGAGCTGTTGTTAGCATGTAGCTATGTGATAGCAACTGACACTGTAACGACCAAGTAACTAAAGAAATGAGAGGTGAGAATGAATAGTTGTTTCTGAATATATTTCACTAACGTTAGCTATCCTTGCAGCCACTTTACCGTTAACTTTATTTTTAATTAATATCTTAAACTTAGAAAAATAACTTATCAAGCTGAGTTAATGTCTGTGGCTTCCTTTAATTTAACGTTACCTCAGATCCAGGCAATTAACTGTCAAGACCATTTCTGAAAGAGAAAGAGATAACGTTAGCTAATGTTTTCCTGAATTTGGTGAACATCAACAGACAACCAGAAAATAAATGTGTTTAGCTATGTAGCTACATCTTAAATTGACTATAAAATTGAACATTACAAATGTGTTTCGTTAACGTTGAATAAAAGAAACTTAGCCAATACTCACCCAGCTGTGCGCTTTATTCTGTCAGAGTCTGATAGACTGTTTCTCGTGCAGTTATCCTCGCGATCGGTCACAGAATGACATGTTTAAAACTGTAATTTATGTATTTGTTTACCTCAATTATGACCCAAGTGTGACTGCTGAAGTTGTGCTGTCGATGCACCTCTGGCCTAAAATTTATTCATTTCCATTATGCGAGAGTGCACATATTCAATCCCTTTGAAATGTTTATCAATGCTCCAAAAGAAGAAAATAACAGATTAAAAGTATGGCCGTTTAATGCTAAGAAATCTTTGCATTTCTTAAATAAATAAATAGAAATAGGTTACATAACTAAGATAATTTGGCTACTGATTGATCAAACATAGAAAAGCCCATACATAAATGTTTAATCGGACATATATTTATTTTTAATCGTTGCCCAAAACATGCCGAGCAGTAACCAGAATCGGCCCGAGTGCGGCTAGCCATAGTATGGCCGCATCTTTGAATCAGGCGACCCTGCCTAAGGCTAGCCGGAATCGGCCCAGATAGCTGTCACTGAGGCCGACACTGCCGACGGTGCCGACACTCAGCCGGAATCGTCCCAGATCTGTAGGCTAGCTGGGCTATAACTTTAGCCAGCATTTGCGAAAGTTAATGTTAGCTGTGTGGATAGATAGCTAATGTTAACTTACTTAAGTTAGCTCACTAACCTTAGCTAACAAACTTATCGATAGCAACGAGCAATGACGGCTGTGATGTTATTTCTGCAAGTGTTCAATATTTTACCAACTAAAGGCTTGAAATGACTTCAAATAACATGTTACATAGGTGAATAAAATATTAATTATGGCTACTACTCACCATACTCTGACTCTCAGCGCTTTGAGAAAAAGAAAAAAAAAAGGCGATTGCTCAGGAGCGAGATAACTGAAGTGGAGGCGTGGCTATTCAACTCTCATCTGGAATTAAAATTTTAAAGGGACTGTAAAGGTAAATCCGTACTTTGCTTCACACTATATTATATGTGGTTGTTATGGCATGTATTAAGCATCAGCAACAGTTTTTCAATTTAAATTCCATTGCAATATCGATCTATATCCATCTATCCATTTTCATCTATTCCGATGTGGGGATTAAATGTGTGGAGTTCAAATTATTACTGGGCTCAGTCATATTGGGCACAGCTCCTTCATGACACCATGAAGCAACAGACGTAATGGCTAATAAATGTTTTAATGTCATTGCAAATTGTGGGAATTTAACATTTAATTCTATAAAAAGTATGTTGTAATAGAGTGTATAAACTTGTCTGTGGTAGTTAAGTTTCGAATGGGTGACCTTGGGCCTGTGTTCTGAGAGTTTTGAGAGGGAGGGCCACAGCATTCTTCAGATAAAGGATTTGCCACAAAAAGCAGAGCCAGTTTATGCAAAAACAGGAAACGCCAAAACTCATAAGTTTCTATCTTAGTGGAAAAATACAAGACATGAGCTGAACACGAGTAATTCTAAGCGTTTGATTGGTTTTAATTATACGCCCAGTGATGTATGAAAATGGAAGATAGAAGACATACCCCTTTTTACTTTACAGTATATAAGCACCACAGTAGCAGAGATGGGGGGGGTCCCACGAGCGAGAGCGTGCACGCGCGAGCGCGCTTCCAGCGCGCTTCCAGAGGACCACAGATGTATTAACCCATTGTGTTATTCTGTAAAGACCTGGAGCTGACACAATAAAGACAAAGTGTTTTAACCATTCGAATTGAATTGAAGAGTATCTTTGATCTACCTCCTTGACCACGAAAAGCAATATATTTTATTGCTAACAATATCTCCTCCCGTAGTTGGAGGCAAATAAAACTATTCTGTCCCACTAACGTTAAACAACCTATTTGAGTCTGAGCAAAACAATCGTTTGCTATAGAGAACCTTTGTCTGCGTTATTGATAGTTTTGTAATCCTTAGCTGTAGTTATTTCGATATTTTTCAGTTCTTAATCCGTCTTCCTCTCCTCTTCAACCAGCTATTTCATTTCTCCCACCTTCTCTATTTCTTTGTGGTGGTGCTACCTAGCTGTGTCTAGCTAGCAAGGCTACTCTAGCCCTAGAGCTAAGTTAAGAGTTATAACTTATTTGTCGTTATCGCCTCCATTTGCATTGCAAGCATGCTGCATGTACCCCGTATATGTGCCCTCCCTAGATGCACAAACAGGATGAGGTCGAGGGTAATGCTACGTGTAATTTCTTTAGGTTTCCTCAAGATGCTGAAATTCGTAAGAAATGGGTAGTGTTTTTGGAAAGCTAAAGTTATTGCTGCAATGCAAGCTCAGCGCAAACACCTGCTTGCGCAGCGACCTATTTCACAAAACCGGACAGCTTTCAGAATTATAACAATATGGTTTAGCCATACTTGTTGCTGGGGTTGTGCCCTCTCTCTCCCCCGATGACATCACCGGGCAGATGAACCTGCTGCAACCGGTAAACTAGCTTGGACTGCTGCTAATTTACCGAAGCTGGTAGGTGTAATGTTAGCTATCTTCTCGATAAATAACAGAGTAGTCTGCTGCTGTAATAATATATGTTTGATATAGGTGCCATTGTAATATAACCCATTGCTTTTCATCAGATTTTATGGACAACCTGACCTGCTGAGCTAGCTTAGTTTTGGCGGGCGGGCACAGGTGGTTACGCTGGGTTCGCATCAGTCATCAACACCGTAGTTTGCCTACGCTTGATGACAGGCTGATATTGAGTGTCATATGAAGCTGATTGAAGTGAAATTACTATTATTAGTGATTTATGCCTCTCCATAAAGAGCATTTTTTGAATGTTATGGACTTAAGTAAAAATTTGCTAAATTGTGTTTTTTCTTCACTATATGCCATTGTTTCCGACATTCTTTCATGGATGTGAACAGGGATATGTAGGCCTACGCTATTTAGCTAGGTTAGCTGTGGGCGTTTTCGGACAATTGCTGCAAATAGGAGTGGAGACGAACTGCGTCCATGTGAAAAAATGTACGATTTCATCTGGACGTTCTGATTTATCTTGAGAAATTGATAGTACATGGTGTTTGGTAAATAAGATTAAAAAATGTATACGGAGAAATACGAACAGTATTATGTGAGGTATTCTATAGCACCAGACTTTTGAACGTTTGGAGGCTAACGTTATAGCCAGCTTGTAACCAGTCACACAATATGCTGCTTTTGCGGCGACAAGCTCATTATTCGGTTTAATCTCATTTTACTCAAAAAATGTCTTGGCTTTCATTATCTGCATGTCTTGATGTCAAATCCAATGTGAAACTATAGTTTTGAAGCATTTAAACGTAATATGAAAAGCTAACACCGTAATATGAAAAGTTTAGTTTTTTCGGTTTCTCTCCAGTAACGTTAACGCAACTTTTGCAGCTGAACTTTGAAGGCGTTTTTCTCAAAAACATGGTTTGATTGCATTCCAAATATAATGGGACATAAATCGCTTGATATTTGGATATGTAGTTATCTGATGCGCTCCCTGAGCATTTCACAGTAGCCTACCCAATTATATCAACCATGGCTGCAGAATGTCAGTGTGATCCAATCCATGTGCCTGTAAGGGGGAGGCGGGGTGACGGCGTGATCCCGACCACGCCCACACAATCCTGAGGTTTTTTCAATACAGGTTTTATGTCTGACTTGAGATGTGTGTTTATTAGAGTTATTGACATTACTTTGAATAGATATTTGGTAGATATGTAGCGGATACATCCCTCTGTGATCATTTATAGTTATTTTAACTACTTACTTTACAATCCCTTTTAAAATCATTTTTGACAATCGTTTTAACTCTCATTACACTGACATTGTTGTATCAACTCGGCTAAGTGTTGAGATAACTCTAATGTGTCACACTTTACCCTAACACTGAGAAATCAACTCTACTGATTTTGCTGTGTAAATATCGCACACACACAAATTTCCCTAACCAGGGACAGTAAAACGGCACAAATCTGAGCAAGTATCTCAAACACACAAGCTCTGCCTAGTTAGGGACAGTAAAGCAGCTAATTTCAAGTAAATATCTCGGTCATGCTTTAAACGAAGTCTTCATATAAAGGCTTTATATACAATATATATACAGGTGTAGCTCAAAAAATTTGAATATTGTGAAAAAGTTCAATATTTTTTGTCACTCATTTCAGAAAGTGAAACTCAGCGTTCCGGATGTATGCAACCTGTGACTGCCGTCAGAGAGCTCATTTTCTACAAATAAAACATTTTTCGGTGGAATTTCCCTTTAAGTATACCATTCATGAAATACTTCTAAACTTGTATCTTAAATTTTTAGACTTTAAAAAACTTTCCTGAAGGGCAAATGTGAATTGTGCTTTGGCCTTTAACATAGTTTTAAAAAGTATTTTATCTCATAATTATTGGATTAAGGTCAGAAACAATAAATTGTAACATAATTTTGATGATTACACGTATTTTGAATATATTACAGATAGTAGTGTCACCTTTAGTCAGCTTTCAATACAAACCAAAACGAGGCATGGGAATGAGAACAATTGCCCATTTACTGATTGCCTACTTTGCGACATGCAGGCGCTTGTGTCTTATAATTATGATTTCTACGTAAACCACTCCAAAAAGTGCAGGAGAAATCGATCACATCTCCCAGATCTCAGATTGCACGTCCCAATTTTTGTGAAACAAGCCCCGGAATTGCAATTGTTTAGGGGACTGCCAATCAGAAGTGAACATGATTTCAATTACAAACTCCAATTCCAAAAAGGTTGGTACAGTGAAATGTAAAATTCACATAAAAGCAGAAAGCAGTGATTTGTAAATTCACTTTTACATATATTTAATTGAAAAAAGATATTTAATGTTTTACCTTATCAACTTTATAGATTTTTGTAAATATATGCTAATTCCGAATTAGATGCCTGCAACACGTTCCAAAAAAGTTGGGAAAGGGGCAACACCTGTTTGTAACATTCCAAATTACACAGGAATAGTATGGAACCCATGGTTGGCTAAATGTCTGCAAGTCATCAAGGGTCTGAGGTATCAAACAAGCCTCAAACCATCACTCTGCTGCCAGATATCCAGTAGATATGAATGGATCACTTTAAGGGTTGTTTCTCCCGACTTATTTTCCTATTGAACTCTATGGAAAAATAAGTCAGGAGAAACAACCCTTCAAGTGATCCATCCATATTTACTGCATATCTGGCAGCATATCCATCTCAGACCTCCAGCTTTCATGTTTAGATATGGCACACTGCACAACAAAGGGACTTTTATTATTCTCCTATTTATGAATGAAACGTGTTTTTGTACACTCCCACAGGGATCTTTGCGTTTAAGTGTTTGAGAGCTGAGGAGATCTTTAACCTGCTGCAGGAACTCATGCAGTGTAATAGCATTAATGTGGTGGAGGAACCTGTCCTAATCACGCGCAGTGGGCACACACAGGAGCTGGACCTGCCCTGTACACCACAGACACCCAACAGTGAGTACCACGCACATCATGAACAGTACGAATATTAAGCAAATTGTGTTACAGTATTTGAATCAAACAAGCAATACAACATCTATTATAACAAACGGTGAGTAACAAGCAAATCAAAACTTTTATAAAAATAAAACCCCATGATCAAATGGAAATGTGATTTTACGTGACACTTATGGCGCGAATAGGCTTAGTGCTGACAGTCCTGACAAACATCTGTAACTCCCGGCTGAAACGAAGATACATCCAGTTAAACAGTCTGTAATAAACTGCCAGCTCGTTCAGTGTAACAGTATAGCCTATACCGTACACTAAAAAAATACCATAAAAACGGAAACATTGCTGCCAGTCTTTTCACCGTTTTCTTACAGTATAACTATTCCAAACACGCAAAATCTCTCATTTAAATATGGCTGTTTTGCGGCTGGAGTCATTTACATAATGACTGTTAGTTGATCACCCGCAAAGTGTGAAATGATAACACATGCAAATACTTTGGCTGCGCCTGCAAAATAACACCCCTTATTTGGGATCTTAGTAAATCGACCCCAGTGAGTACTACACACACACCGGAACAGGACTTTCCCTGTGTACCACAGACACCCAACAGTGAGTTCGACAAACACACACAACATACATACACAGAGTAAGTTGTAATTAGTTGTCTGTATGCTTGCTGTTATGAGTGTTGAGTCAGTTTTGTAAAAAGGTGAGTAAATGCTGGTCTGCCCACAGCTCCTGCATACACAGTGCAGGGGTTCCCCAATGGATATCCGGGGTACCCCATTAGTGCCGACTCCTCCCACCCCTCATCTGGCCAGCCCTCAGTGGCTGACGATCACGGCCACAGCCTCATCGGTCTGGATGAGCAGGTAACTACAGAGTCCTCTCTGGCGTCTTACCCATTCGGGCTCAAACATTTTTATAACCTTTGTAAAATGTTTTCATAAATATGTCTGTATGTGTGCGTGTGCGTGTGCGTGTGTGTGTGTGTGTGTGTGTGTGTACTACAGCTGTAACGGTTACCACGGTAAAACAGTCACGTGATGCCAACCACAGTGTTGAGCTCCTTACCGCTAGTTTAAAAAAAAGTTTGTTTTGTTTGTTTTATTTTATTGTTTGTCTTACACTTTTTGTTTGCAAACGTTATGTGATTGGAAATTAACACAATAATTATTGTTCACAACTATTGGCTCTATGCACGGAGTCTATACTACGTATTTCCGGTAAAATATCAGACAGCACTTCTACATCCGCCGTGACACAAACAGCAACAAGCTATTTAGCGAACTCTGTTTCTGTCAGTCATTTGAGATGCTCTGGGCTCTGTCTTACACTTGGCAGTAAGCGGCGGTCTTTACTAGTTTCAGACCACCACAGTTGTCATTTTATCATCCAGCGCTCACGTTGTCTAAATAGCAAGTTAACTTGCGTCCATCTTGGCGGATTAAACTTCAGATGAGGTGTGGTCAGGTGCATTTTGAGGCAGCAAAAATCCTAGATCTTCTTATACCCTATGAACCACCAAGAACCCTTAGGTCATCTGGAAAGGGACTATTAACTGTTTATAGACCTAAGACAAAACACGGTAAAGCATCATTCAAATATTATGCTTCCGACACCTGGAACAAACTCCCAGAAACACTTAGATACGCCCCAAATGTGGCAACTTTTAAATCCAGGCTCAAAACGTTCTTGTTTTGTAGGGCTTATGAACACTGACTTGCTTTACTAAGAGTAGCCCCACAAAGGTGTAATTTTAATTGTCTTATCCATTATTGCTTTTATTCAGTTACTTCTGTTTTCTGCTGCAAATCTTATTGTCTTATCTTTTTATTTATTTATTTATTTTTAGATTCTTTATTCTTTTATTGCCTTATCTTTTTATTTATTTTATGAATTTTAATGATTTCCTCGTTTAATCTTGTTATTGTATATGTAAAGCACATTGAATTGCACATGTGTATGAAATGCACTCTATAAATAAAGCTGCCTTGCCTGCGCTAAAACCACCATAAACCTGGTCTTAAGTCACGTCGCAGTAGTTTCAATGTTATTTTAACGGCGCAATATTAAGATGGTAATATGCGTCTACATAGGTGTTTGCACAATGCGTGTACACCCTCCTGTCTGTTACACACATAGAGACGCTTACAAACATGCATAAAAATGTCAAGATTGCAAAATGTGTAATATTAGTATTGTGTATATAAAAATACATAATCATAAAAGGGTCCATTGGTCAAGGACCACATACCTGTCTCTCAGTGAAGGGGAATGCCGCCTTAAATTGCATTTATCCTGCCAGATGTTAACAAATGTCTATCATCTCCTGGCAGCTGAGCTGGAGATTAATGCCTGCTCTCCCTATATGCACTACGTTTTTTGCGAGTGGGTAGTTCCAGCATCTCCTAAATTCAATTGGAGGCATATTCCAGTCTGACTTAAATTCAGCCAGTTACCTCAAGTCTAGCCCGACATGCCAATGAATACATTCAAGTCCCCATCACACCTGTCGGCCAAGAACGGGTAAAACAGGAGTTTGGATTTTCTGGGGTTATGCAGTAGAGTTCCCAGTAGAGAACGCTCTTACAGTAAACACCATAATTAATTTGACAGTGACACATTTTTTGTTATTTTGGTTCTGTACTTTGAATTTGAAAGGATACAATGACAATCTTTTGCATCTTGAAACTCCTTGAGCCCATCAAAGATGACCCCACATAAATGTTTGCCCCATTTGTGTACTGTATATTTGTCAGTCAGTCAGTCAATTTGTGAACACAATTTTGTATTAATAATAATGCAAATTATAATAATGTTTTTTTACATGATTTTTTTCACACACCCAAAGCACTGGATGCACAATTGTTCACACATATAGAGCAGTCCTTTTTTATTTTACTATTTTAGTGTAACACAGCTGAATTGCTTATTTATTTCCACTATAAATTATTGCCATTTTACACTTTCACATGAAACGTAGTTTGAATGACCACATTCTGTTCAGATGGTAAGATGAAAACACACAGGGCTAAGTTACATAAAATAATTTTGGAAACATTGGGTAGCATTGCTTTGGAATAGAGCCCGTTTAATTTGTGTGAGCTAAGACTGCTAGTATTGTTTGTTGTAACTTGGCTTCATTTTGATATCAATAATTTTAATGGCAGATCTAGACTTTGTTAGTTGTATTATAGACAGCACTTTGTATGCGTGAGTAACTTGGAATTTTTGATTATAATGCATAATGTACTGGGGGTGGACAAAATATCAGAAACACCAGTTTTCCAGAAAACATAACATAACAGCTGCCACATATTTATTACGCAAAACCTCAACCTCTGTTCCTAACCTGATTATCTATTCTGTTTTCTGAATTACGTGTGCATTTTATATGATGACTTGTTTTTCTTTATAATTATGCCAATCAACCATAATTGCCTGTTAGTCATATTTTTATGAAATGGTAATAAATCATAAATGACAATAAGTGATCACTGTAATAAGTGATTACAGTTCAACAAATGTTTAAGAAATCAGAAAACATTTTGCTCCCCAACAACTGATATCCTCTATGTCGTACAGCGGAATGTGATTAGTGAAAGACTTAACTGAAAAGGGATAATTATCAATTGGGCCATATTTGTGACTCATGTTACATGCAAGTGTTTCAATGATCTTCACAACAGTCATAAAAGATGAGTCATAAAAGATGAGTCATAAAAGATGAGTCATAAAAGAGTCTAGAAAATACAGAAATCTCGAAAAGAACCTGGCTAGAGAGGGGAAGCCCATCATCCTTCGCTGGCCGGCCCGGTTTAAACTAAAGGTAGAATCGATGGTAACAGAATGTAATGAGGGATCTAACAGAGTAAATAATCAAGTGGGTTGAAAATTCCACAGTCTGAAATAGTACACTAGCACATGTGGCAGGGCTGGCTAGCAAGGTACACTAACGTTCGCTAAGGTACCTGGTTTAACTTTTCATTTTAACTGAACTGAGCTAGCAAATGGCAGCTTCATTCAAAGAACACAGCTACATCGGCCCTGTTGGTTGCCCGTCTGCGGAAGATGTCGCGTCTTCCTCAAAGCTATGTAGCGACAGACGGATCGCCCGATCCGCACTCTAGTGTGTGTGTGTGTGTATGCATGTATCTATCTATTTTTGGGGCAAATGTTTCTCTCGCTCCCTCCCTTTCTCTTTCTCTCTCTCTCCAGGCCCACACCTATGTGAACACAGCCAGTGTGGAGGTGGAGATCCGGGGACGGCACTGTGTCCACTCCTTGCCCGAGGTGCGCGTGACTCCCAGCATGCACTGCTGCCCGCTGGAGGAGCACAAGGACCCGCAGGTCTTCCTCCAGACAGCCTCCCAGGAGGCCAAGTTTATGCTGGGCCCCACGCCCGCGCAGCGCCGCTTCCTGGAGTTGGAGAGAGAGAGGCGTGCCCATCAGAACCACGGGGGCGGGGCTTCTGAGCTGCACAACCCACACCCTTACCACCACCATCACCACCACCACTTGCCCCAGCGCCAGCCCCACCCGGGCCCTGCTGAGCACCAGGGCGGCTGCCAGCTCACCCGCCTCACCTATGAGAACATCAGCGGCCTGCGGGGTGGTGGGCGGAGGGGTGGGGCCGGGCGGAGCCCAGCGTGCCCAGTGGGCGTGTCCCACTCGGGCGGCTCCAGCAGCAGCAGCAGCGGTGGGGGGGAAGGCCACACCCACTCCCACACCCTGCCCCACCCCCACCCGCTGCCCCAACCCTACGGCTGCGAGCGGGGCTGCCACCGCAAGACGGCCCTACTGAACTACGAGAACCTGCCCTCGCTGCCCCCGGTGTGGGAATACTGCGCCCTGCAGCGAGAAGAGGAGGAGCAGGATGATGAGGAGGAAGAGGAAGATGAAGAGGAGGAACAGGAGGAGGACGAGGAGTACGAGGAGGAGGACTACGACGAGTATGAATTCTCCGAGGGGCCCGGCACGCCCAACGGCTACCACCAGGATGGTGACGACATGCGGAACTACGTCAACACGGAACGGGTGCAGCTGGGGTCCCGGCGCCCGGCCTGCCCCCCCCGCAGGCAGCAGTGCTCAGCGGGACGAGGAGCTGGTGGGCCCGGGATTTTTAGCTTCGATTTTCACCAGGGAGCGGGCAGGGGCGAGGCCTGCGAACACGTGCACCTGCCCCAGCCGCGCCAGCTGAACTACATACAGGTAGACCTGGACGGGGAGCCGTCGTGTGAGGATCCCACCCAATCCAGCCAGCTCCCGCCCTCTGCCCCATCCGCCCGCCGCAGTGAGTTTTATGCCGTCATTGACCTGAAGAAGACTGCCGCCATGTCCAACCTGCAAAAGGCTCTGCCTCGTGATGATGGAACCTCCCGGAAAACCCGGCACAACAGCACAGACCTGCCTCTCTGAGAGAGAGAGAGAGAGAGAGAGAGAGAGAGAGAGAGAGAGAGGAGAGAGAGGAGAGAGAGGAGAGAGAGAGAGAGAGAGAGTGAGAGAGAGAGAGAGAGAGAGAGAGAGAGAGAGAGAGAGAGAGAGACCGAACCACAAGGGAAGAGATTCTCCCTCGTCCCCACCCACCCTCCTTCCCTTATGGTTCGTTCCCTCCATTTGCACTGACAGGGAGCAGCCAGGGCGGGGCCAAATGCTCAACTTGAAAGGAGGTGAATTGGAATATAATTTCTGAATTAGACAAATAATGTATAAAGACCTCTTCAAAGTTTGGTTTCATTTTGTATTTTATTTCCATGTGTTGATCACTTTTGGCAAATGGAGTGGCCCTTGTTTGCGTGCGGATTGATTTTGGGTTGGAACAGAGACTGTTCCTGCGGACCGTGAGTCGAGCCTGAGCCTCTGGCATCCCTCCACACATTCAATTTAACTTAATTTTATTATTATATCTTTTTTCATTCGTACTTTTGTCTATTTATTTTACTGCTAGAATTCTTTTTTTTTATAAAATCATCAAGTTTTCATAAACTTTAGTTTCATTTACTTTAGTCAATTTTTTGTAGTAGTTTTACAGTCCATTAGGGGCAGACTGTGACAGCATTCATAAGCCATCATTAGCCTTCATAATCCCACATGTGATTCCATTTACGTGCATCTTATTCTATTTTTGAACAATCTATCACAGATATTCCTGTTATTAATATCTCCTTGACCTATGACCTTTTTTTTAAAGGTTTGTCATAATTGTGTGATAGCTTTCACGTCAGTGTGTTTGAAATCTGTTTAAATCCCTGTTTGGACAGTCAAAGGTTATCTGTAAGATTAATTTACGTTGCCAATGTAGTTGCAGGACAGTGATTTATTATTTATTTTTGTTGAAATGCTGGAGACACTCTATCAATTAAATCATTCCTTGCTGGTCAGAATATACCTATGAAATCAGACCTCTGTGAAATCTGATCTTACTTCAGAAGATCTAAGCCACAGGCCTTGTGCACACAGGCCAAGATGTATTGCACATTTTCTGCTGCAGGAGTCTGTTGCAAGCTGGTTGCAGACCTGTAGGTGTGCCACAGTATTTCCACATTGCTGTTGCGGTAGTCATCATTAAGTTGTGTAGCGAGCTTTCTCCACCAGAGGGCGAAACCATGGTACTAAAATTGGGGGTTCACGCTGCACACCATGTTTCATGTATTGTTTCTTTGATGGGTTCTGAGAAATTGGATGTGTTATATTGCAAAGTAAGGTTTTTGAAAAGCCTATTTAGAGAGCAGCCTGGAGGTAATAGAACAGCCAGAGGGGGAAAAAACCTGATGAAGTAGCTTGGAATTAAAGAGTGTAAGTCTATAATTTTCTGGTGTTATTTGATATTATTTTGATAGAAGTTTTTATTTGATCCTGTTTTTGTGCACGATGAAGGATACTTTAGATATTTAGAGAACGTTCAGACAACCAGTGGCCGTAGTGTTCATGGGTTTGTGGTCTAAAGTGGGATAATACAACCCAAAGCAGCCTGTACCAACACTTTATGCCTGGAGAGGTTGCGTGCATGTGTATTACCCAAGTATTCTTCAAAAATTTACATGATATAAAAAATTTTATTTATGTGATTCTGTTGTGTCACGTAATTGTGAGTAAACGGTATAAAATTTATATGGTCATAGGCTACGTACCGCAACTGGAAACATAACAGTGTTTCCACGAGGGGTTCTTTGTAGGCGGGGTATTTTCTTTCCTTAGTTTTGTGCGCCCCCCCAGATGGATTGTGCCTAGCCCTGATGCAACCTGTGCAATATGGTACTCCCATTTTCCCTATGTTTTATTTTTTTGCTTTACCCAACAAACCTCCTGATTGCCAAGCTGCTAGCTCATCAGAAACCTCTGTAAGTATCTAAAATATCCTTCACAGCACAAAAAACAGTCCAGTCCAATGAAATACATGCACCACATGCACTAAGACTGAAATAATATTTTAAAACTCCATAAAGTGAACTGTCGCTTACATTATTCATTATCCACTGGCTATTATGTACACATATTGAAATGTGCTCTAAACATGTAATTGAGGGTAACAATATCATTGCTGAGGTCATTCCATTGATAGTGTCTAATTTTTTACCAATGTGTGGGGATCTAAACCACCTGTTGATGTTAGTGTAGGCTGTAACAACATGTCCAACAAACAGTGCTGAGTTGGTTTGTGTAACTGGTCCAAATTGAGTTGTTTTCTAATCAATTTTGATGTTCGGGCATGTTTTTTACGTACACAGTAGTCGCTGTCATTAATTAAAGGTCTATTACTGGTGAGACTGCATTAGTCAGCCAGGGTACCTGCCACCTTACCTGTAAACTAGCATGTGCCATGCCATGGTGTATTTTACATTTCCTGTGCTGTTAGTTATAATAAAATGGGGATTGGAAAGAAATGTCATCACTTTTTAACGGAAAAACCAGTGAGGAGCCCCACCAATCACAGAGTACATTGGTAACAATAAATATTCTACAAAGCTGGTGTAAATTAGTGCATACCTTCTGGATATCCTGAATAGATTGCCATAAGGGATCGCAGAAGTAACCCCTGGATTACTAAACTAGTTTAAAATGTCATTAATTGAGAAAAAGAGAGCATTCCAATCAGGAGACAAAGTAGTCAAAACTTCTCCAGGTCAGGCTGAATAAACAAAGAGGCAAAGAGGACATATAAAGAGAGTTGAAAACCTGTCAAGAGGGGCAGATGACAGATGTTTGGAGAGGAATAAAGATCCCCTGTGATCTCAACAAAGCAGAATGACCCTAGCCTTCAGTCTAAGGAATATTGTCAGTTTGATGACTCTTAACTACTTATACAGTAGATTTGACAAATATAACTCTATATATTTATTTGCTATTCCTGACAGCTGTTGTAGTCTTTGAAATAGGTTGTTCTCAAATTCACGCCCTTGGTCATGGTGAAGTTTCTCTGGGTATCCCAACCGAGGAATTAAATCCTGAAAAATCGTTTTCCCTGCTTTGTTTCTGGTTGGATACGCCTGGGCGAAGCGAGTGAAATAGTCAATTAGTACGAGGATGTACTCGTATCCCCCTTTGCTTGGCTCGAGGTGTAGGTAGTCTATGGAGACTAACTCAAAAGGAGCACTTGTGGAGATCGATCCCATTTGCGCTCTCTGTGGCACATTGGGGCGCTTTTGTTTGAGACAGGCACATTTCTTAGTGACATAGTCTTCTATGTCCTGTTGCATGTACGGCCAATAAAATCTCTCTCGGGCCAGATGGATGACTTTATCTGAACCTATGTGCCACATATCGTCATGCAAGTTTTTTAGAGCCACAGCTTTCAGCTTGTCAAATTGTTTGTTTTGTCCTGAGTTACGATAGAGAATCCCGTCATCCACTTCAAGTTTGTGCAACTCATAGAGTAGTCTCTTTGTCTGTTTCTCCATATTCCTTATGTCTTTTTTATTGGGTGTCCAATTTTGCTGCTAATGAAATTACCTTTTTGAAAGCTGAGTCTTCTTGTTTTGCCGCCCTGATGTTTTCAGGTGTGACACCGGCAACACTGTCCATCAGCATAGCACTTTCACTTTCTGCGCTGAGTTGTAAAGCAGCAGCCCAGCGGACGTCGTTGTCTTGTACGGCTTTACTTTCTTGCCACACTGCTGACACCACCTCTGGTAACACCGTCTCTGTGTGCTGGTTCAGTTGGTTGTGGAGGTCGAGTGGATATCTTGAGTATCCGCATCCGCATCCGCATTCATCTTTCCCGGCCTGTACCTGATGTCAAAATGGAAGTCTGCGAGTTCACCTACCCATCTGTGTCCAACAGCATTTAGTCTTGCAGTGCTCAGGACGTAGGTTAGCGGGTTATTATCTGTATACACGGTGAATGTCGGAGCGTAATACAGATAATCCCTGAATTTGTCACAGATAGCCCACTTGAGTGCTAAGAACTCGAGCTTACCACAGTGCAGGTGGTAATTTTTTCTCAGCAGGCGTCAGTGTCCTGGAGCCATATCCGATCACCCGCATCTTGTTGTCCTGTGACTGGTACAGTACTCCTCCCAGGCCTTCATTCGACGCATCAGTATGCTGTATAAATAGAACATCAAAGTTTGGATACGCTAAGATGGGCGGGTGAGTCAGCACATCCACAAACCTTGATACCACACTCTGGTGATCTGGAGTGGAGTTGCCCTTTCTCATCCCTCTTTGCGTGACCTTTATTTTTGCTGGTGGATTTGTTTGAATGTCGCTTACTGTCAATTGGGCTTTTAAGGAGTCCGAACAAGGGCCTAGCCAGTCGGGAAAAGTCTTGGATAAAGGACCGATAATAGCTCAAAAATCCCAGCAGTGTCCGCACCTCTCCAACTGTCTCCATGCGTGGTCTCCTTTCCTTCAATGCTATCACTGCCTCTAAGTCCTTTGGTTCGAATTTTATCCCTTCTGATGACATGACACCACTAATGTACCGGACGTCTGCTTTAAACAGTTTGCATTTCTTTAGTCGCAATTTAATGCCAACGCAAGACTGATCCCTAATACCCTCCAGCACCCCTTCAGTAAATCGCTGGAACGCCGCGGGAGCATATGTTAAACCGAATGGAATGCTTATCCATTCGTACAGCCCCCAGGGGGCGCTAAAGGCTGTTAGATGTCGAGACTCCTCGCTAACAAATCCTTGGTGGTACGCACAACCCTGGTCAAGAATGGAGAAAAACGAGTTGCCTCCCAGGCTGTCCAGCAGGTCTCGGATTTGTGGTAATGGGTGGCGGTCAGGTATGGTTTTACGGTTGAGCCCACGGAAATCCACACACAGGCGCAGACTTTTATCACCTAGCTGTGTGGAGCACAGGAGGACATAATTCGTCTGGCTTTCTGGTTTCTGGGGCATTGGAGATAGTCTTACAGGCTTGCAACCTCTAAATTTCTTCAAGAACACCCAGGATAGTTCTCTTAGGTAAGAACACATTGTGCTGAGTGTGGTTTTGCACTGGTATTTTTAAAGTTCTTGACGTACCAGGATGCACATTGACAAGAGCGGGGAATAATTCTAAACCCCCAGGGTAAGCTGTTTTCAATAGAGGACTCAAAGAACATGGTCCCTCCCTACGGCCAAGACCTGACCTTACCTCACCGATCTGGCCACTTTCAACAGTGAGTACTTTTCTTCCCATTTTCACAACTGGGCTTGTAAATCCGTCCAGGTGTGTGGTTTCGTAAACTGCAGAGACGAGAGTTTTAGCAGTGGTTTTGTGAAGATCCGTAGCCTCGGCCAGTAAGTCACATATACAAATACCATCTAGATTTTCACTGTTCTCTTCACCATCAACATTGTTCTGGCTCTTATTGCCAGTGTACTCTGATTGGTGGATCTCCTCTGGCTTCCATGTGAAAACCGTCAATGTGTCATTCCCTGTTTTATTGTCCCAGTGCTTTTGGTGCAGGAGGTCGTCTTAGCAGGTGTGGATCCAGGCCCCCCACCATGATTGCCATACTGACGACTCTTTGTTTTCAGTTACTTCCACAGCGAGTCCATTAAATGGTTATTTTCTGTAAGTATAGGCAGTTTGTAAAGGCTTTTTCCATTGTATCTGTAGGCATTTCTAAGTCTGCCCGAGAGCATTAGCCAGCTGTGACAGGGGGTCTGTAGGACTGTAGCAGTGGGACAGGATTCCCCTATCGTGCCAGGGTAGGGTTTGTTTAATTTGGACAGGGTTCCTTTGATTGCTGCTGCATGAGCCCTTTTCTAGGGCTCATAGGATGTTAAATAGTCCCTGGCTGTCCTGTATTACTGGCTGCGTTCAGATCCAAAATTTATCCTTTCTTCCTGTCATTCCCTTCCCTTGCTTCAAGGGGGGAATCCCCAAAATGCCAGGATGAAACATGGCAGCCACACCAAGTGTGATTCGAATCCAATTTAAGAAAGGGGAGGGAATAATTATATTCTCTCGCTCCCTTGTTTATCCTTCCTTCCACCAAGGGTATACAATGCAAGCTTCCAGCAAGAAGGGAATCCCACAATGCAATGATCCACATGAAAAAAGTGGGCGGTCACCACAGAACTATGTGGCGGTCACATTTCAACTCTATGGTGTTGCACTTCCGAAATGTTGCGAGGGCAGTTCAGTTCCGTTTTTCATTTGTTTCTTGTCAATCCTCCCTTGTTGAGCACATTAAGTTTGCTTGCTGCATGTAGCAAATTGCGTCACAAGATAACTCCCTCGAAGGCAGTGAGCAAGAGAAGTGATCGTGTTAAATTGGATTCGAACGCAGCCACTGTGTTGCCTGTAGGGTGTAAAATAGTTACTGACTCTCCAGTAGTACTGTATGTGGCCTGTAGTAGGGTGTAAAAATAGTAATGGGCTCCTTTCATACCGTGTCTGGCCTGCAGTGTTAATTTTGTCAACCCGAAAAAAACTTTAGTCAATGGATTTTTTTTCATGAATACGACAAAATTTTACATGAGGAAATTGATTTTAGAAAATAAAAACTGACTAAACCCCTTCCTAATATTGTTGACTAAAAAATGACAACGAATAATTAGAATATACAAACTAAATATGTGACTAAATCAGTTTTTTTTATCATCGTTGACGGAAAATAACAAGATCAAAACATGTACACCATTCACAGTGAGATAACATTGGCTACAACAATCAGCTGATTTTAGAGGAATCAAAATGCCTGAGCTGGGATTTGAACCCCAGGCTATTTGGTTAAAATAAATTATGCCTTCCCTGTAGGCTGCCTAACACAATGTGCTAACCACTGGGTGTTGTTTCAGAGCAATGCTGCTCTTCTATTAGTCTAGGCATGCTTCAAACTCTAAATGCGCTCTATAAATTAATGTTTATTATTCAGACTTTCACAGTAGATTGTGAGGAACGGTAATTTGTCAGGTAATTCGGGCTTGAAGTCTCCATCTTTAAAATTTTGCCATAAGGCTTTAGATCCACTCATTTCTGTCTTTATATTGAATATTATAAACATATTAAACCAAATAAACATCATAACTTTGCTGGGTGGTCAGTCATATCCCATTAGAATAATGCATTGAGTCTAATTGTGTTCACTGTATCTCCCTCAACTAGATCCCAGACAAAGCTCCAGAGAAAAGTAAAACTGGGCCAACAGTAATGTACAACCTGAACTCACAGGAGCAAATTATGAAAGTGAATGCCAAAGCAACATGGATTGGCCGTACCGCCCTACCTCCACGCACGGTGGAAGATGAGGCATTAATTTCTATGATAGAGACTTTTGATAAGAAGCTCACTATACCAAAATAAACTAAAATAAGCAACTTAGTGGAAAAAATTTTCCTTGATCACCAAGTTACATTTAGGGATAGACTGGCTACAGCACGGAGGGTAACCATTGGCTTGGACATTTGGACAAAAAAAAAAAAACTACTTACTGCCTAATTTTTGCCATTACTGCATGCTATTTTTGCACTAAGCAAGAAAAAGCAGAGCACATATTACTAAATCTAGAACAAATAAGTCACCCACACTCAGCACATTCCATCAAAGCACTAGTCGACCAGTGCACAGAGAAATGGGGCACTACTGAAGACAAGATTTTAACAGTGATAACAGACAATGGGAGCAACATGGTTGCCGCTTTTAAACCGGAAGATGCAGATGACACCAGTTCCAGCTCTGAGGAAGAGGATGCTCAGGGGAGTGACGAGGGAGATGAGGCAGGAAAGAAGGTAAATTGTTTGTCACTGACTGTTTTTGCAGGATATATGTCTGATTTAACCACGTTTGGTTATGATGGCACATACATTTGTGTGTGTGTGTGCGAGAGAGTGCAATAGATTATACAATAACATTACATAATGCATTATGTGCTTGAGTAAATTACATTTCTTGATGAATTAAGTGTTTGCGTTCTCTCTGTCGTTTCTATCCACTAGGTATGGAGCCATAGAGAGGACTCCCTGTGTCGTGCACACCCTGCAGCTGGTTGTGAACTTGAGGGGAAAGGAGCCCACAGTCAAAGCCAGAAATGTAGTGCGACTTTTTCGGAAGTCCTCAGTCGCCACACAGCGACTGCTCAAGCAGTGCGGTCTGACTGTCATTTAAGACTGCCCTACCAGATGGTGTAGCACCCACCAAATGGTGTCTCGTCTTCTGGACTTACAGGAGCCACTCACTCAGATAGGAGAGAATATGGGCTGGGACTGTCTCTTATCTAGAGAGTGGCAGAAGATGGCTGTGCTGAGAGACCTCCTCCTCCCATTTGCTGAGCATGCCAACATGCTGCAGTCAGACACCAACTCCCTGTTCCTGGTTGTTCCTGCACTCCTGGACCTGAAGATACACCTCAGCCAATTCTCCCAGGCCCAGATCAGGACCTATAAGGACCTTGCTGTGCTGGCAAAAAAGATGGCAGAAAATATGGAGCAGCGATTCAGCTGCTTCATCGATCCCAAAGACCCTGAGTTTTCTCCTCTGGTTGCTGCGGCAGGCTTCCTGGATGCTACTGTGGCGATCGAAGCCCTTATTGGTAATGAGGAAGAGAACATTGAAGAACTTTTTTTTTTTTTTTTAAAAGGCTGAACACTTCCTTCACGTAACTGCGTTCCCTGGATTGCAAGGAGATGGTGAAGAACAAGAAAGACTGGAGACACCACGACAAAGCGTTCTAGGTTTAGGTTTTTAAGCAAAAACTGTCTACCTAGGCCCAGCAAACTCAAGCATTGGCAGCATTAGGCAGGATATGAAAATACAGAGAGGACTTGTCCGAGCAGGAAATCACGCACGACACAGGAATGGAGTTTTAGCTTATGCAGAGGTCAACTATTTATCCGTATCTAAAACCTCTTGCCCTGGACCTGTTAGCGATATGTGCATCCCAGGCCTTTGCAGAGCGGGTTTTTAGTGCCACAGGTGGCCTTACCTGTGGCCACCGAAACAGGGCAAGGCTCACCCTGGAAATTAGTGCTTTCCTTAAAATTAATCACAAGTAATGGTCATGAATGGAACTGGTGATGGGGGAATTAATTTGTGTAAGCACTGGGTGTTCATTGATTCATTGATTTATGTTTTTTTTGTTATTATTATTATTATTGTTTTGATGTATGGCACTTTTGGTAGATTCAATAAGTCAATACAAATATTCCAAATAAAAAAAAATGTATGTCAACTTATTACTTATTAATAATTACACAGGTGCTGCACTCAGCATTACAACTTAAAGGAGGCTATCACTAAATCTATAACATCAAAAATATAGTGTTGGACAGTTGAATAAATATTTCTGCATATGTATTACATATCCCTCAAGCCAGAAACAAGAAAAAATATGGTGTGAACTTTCTCAAAAGGAGCTAAAATTTTGAACATTTACATCCAAATGTCCTTCATTTACTAGTTAAATGTGTAAGCAGTGTAAGAAATAAAGTTAATTTGGGTTTAAATGCGTGGACAAATATTGTAGGAGAACATAATATATAATGTCCAGTTTGTAATATAATATTTACCATTTGGTGGGCACATGGGGCAGGGCTAACTATTTGCTGTATTGAGAAAGTAGCAAACACTCTGATATTTATTTTAACTCTCCGTGGTGATATAAGTAACACATTATTCAAATGAGTGGTATCCCCCTTCACTGAAAAATAGTGTACCTGATCATACAACCTACCTTCAACCTTCTACCATTTTGTGTCCAATTTGAACAGCCTGCTTTTACATCTGACGAATATTAGACTTGTGTTTCTGTCAACAAAAATGTTAAATGTTTTTAGACTAAAATGTTCAGATGTAATTTTGTCCAAAACTAGACTAAATGCCCAGAGTTTTTGTTTACTAAAATTAGAACAACATGTCCATATTTGTTGCTGACTAAAATTAGACTAAAATGTCCACAGAATTTTTGTGGACTAGACTAAAACTAGACCCTATGTCCATAGCTATTAATGACTAACAGGAGATGAAAATGTCCAAATAGTTTTTTGTCAACTAAAATAAACTAAAACTATGAAAGATAAAATTGACTAAATGTGATTAAAACCTCTTGCACTTTCGTCACATGACTAAAACAGAAAAGTCTGTTTAAAACACTGCCAAAATTAACACTGGTGGCCTGTAGGGTGTAAAATATTCACTGCCTTTTCTGTAGTACTTGGTGTGGCCTGTAGAATGTAAAATATTCACTGGCTCTCCTCTTGTACTGTGTGTGGCCTGTAGGGTGTAAAGTCGTCACTGGCTCTGCTGTAGTACTCTATGTGGCCTGTAGGTTGTAAAATACTTGCTAGCTCTCCTGTGTGTGGAGAGATTACTTGAAGCGGTATCGGACAACAGAGCAGGTAAAGAGCTGGAGGTGTTACTGTCCTGTTAGAATGGATTTACACTTACAAAAACAGCTTCTTGATTTCTCTAAGTAAATATGTTAATAAGCAGCCTTTGGATATCTTACCCAAATCAGTGCTTATGTAGCATTTGGAAATCTTATTCAAAATCAGTGCTTATCAGTCGTGAGATTTTGTCAGTACCTATGATGGGAATATTGATGCCTATTTTGGAGACCTCATTATGACCAATCATTGTTCTTGGTCATATTTCAGTACCTCTCAAGGGATGAAGGATACTTAGCCAGGTGTATTTTGTGCAAGTGCCAAATCTGCGTATTGGTCAGCTATTATTAGAATGAATGTGTGGTGTGCCGTTTTTCAGTTTGAGGGCTAAGCATTAAATCCAAAAAGTAATAAAAGTCTCGGCTGTGAACAGAGATGGCACTGAGCTAACTGTGTTCACTCCTTTCCCACAGTAGTCCTTTAAACTGGTTTTCAATAGATTGTGGGCTAGAATGGAGTATACATCTTTCTGGAAAAAATTACCCCAAGGAATAACATCTGCATAGCAGTCTGTTGTGTGAAATTGCTTTTTTTCTAATATATAAAACAATAAGCTCTTGATGTTATTTGTGTATATTAGTCAGTTATCCATGACACAATTTTCTACAGTTCCAGTTTTCATCATTATTGTATGTTTTTAGGATTTTACATAACTACAGTCATTTTGAGCATCTTTAAATGATGACAGTGTTGATAATAAAAACAATAAAATTTGTAACAATAACAATACATAATTGAATTTTTTTTAAAATTCAATAAAAATTTATAAAATGTTTAATTTTTTAATTTTATGATTTTGTCACAGTGATTGTGGAAATGAACAGGTGAATTGCTCTAGCTTTCCTGCCTGTAGACCCCTTCCAGCAGACTCCTTCCTGCAGGCCCCTTCCTGTAGGCCCCTTCCTGCAGGCCCCTTCCTGCAGACTCCTTCCTATAGGCCCCTTCCTGTAGGCCCCTTCCTGCAGGCCCCTTCCTGCAGACTCCTTCCTATAGGCCCCTTCCTGTAGGCCCCTTCCTGCAGGCCCCTTCCTGCAGACTCCTTCCTATAGGCCCCTTCCTGTAGGCCCCTTCCTGCAGGCCCCTTCCTGCAGACTCCTTCCTATAGGCCCCTTCCTGCAGGCCCCTTCCTATAGGCCCCTTCCTGTAGGCCCCTTCCTGCAGGCCCCTTCCTGCAGACTCCTTCCTATAGGCCCCTTCCTGAAGGCCACTTCCGGCTGACCCCTTCCTGTAGGCCCCTTCCTATTTGTTTGGCTCAAATTAACTTGCATCGTAGTCTGTTTTGAGCAAGGGAGTCCAATCTTATATAAGTCAATTTACTTTGCCGCAACACGTTAGAACCTCAGTATGGGTCATTTAACTTTACCACTACACATTACAACCTCAGTATGGTTCAATTTACTTTATTGCTACACAGTATAACCTCAGTATGGGTCATATAAATGATGCTAATTAAAAAATACTTCAGAACAATTTTGCTCGTGTGGGGTGAAAAGGTTGTTTTACAAATACCTACAGCTGCTATTAACTTAGTCATGACCAGTTAGGCCAGAGCCAAGGGTAGTGTTGCAGGGCTTGCAATAGGGGCATACATTTACGAAATCATTTAAAGTGCTTTTGACTAGTTTTTGCCATGTTTTGAAAAAAAAGAGCTGTTGAAATAGAAATGAATTGAAATTTGTTACGGAAGGTGAACAATTGCTGAGAACACATTGGATCTGCTGTTCTCCAGCATTTATGCCTTTGCATTTTACTGACCTGTTAACTATCTTAACTACGTGCCATACTGTCTCTAATCACATTGTATTGTATAGACTGGTAATAATCAATATCTAACTGTAAAGGATTTGTTTCTTTTTAACACAAAGGGTCCCCCTCCTGTCTACATACCTCCTGTTTACATAATTGTGGTCTTTAGTTTGTTACTCTCTTACATTTCTCTTGTCATTATGACGATGAGATGTTTGTCCTTCAGGATCTGACAATGCTGGTTGGGCATGCGCAAAACATTATCCAACAGCCTTTGTAGAGTGCCATGTGCCAATGTTGCTGGGTGCAGTTAGCAGTGTTCTCAGTGTTCTATTTCTCTAACTGTGACTTTTTATTGTTGTACATTTTTGATTCTGTACTGTATATTTAAATAAAATGACCCATCCGTGTTGATAGGGTAGCAGGATTCACATGGTGGGGTTGGGTTTTCTGTTTGGTCATTAATTCAAATTAAATCATTAATTCAAAAATCTAATTGAACACCTGTAAACTGTTGCAGGGTTGATTAAAGCTCTAACTCATTTTGGCCAAAGTCAATGATCGCAATGTACTGAGTCAGTGCTTTCAAAAGTGGCAACTTTCAAACTGAAGCAAGAGTGTCAAATGTTCTTCGATAACAAATGTGAATTCTCATGAACATTTAGAAATTGAAAAAGTTGGTGAGTAAACTCCCTATTGTAACCATTTCTTGCCTTGGCTAGCTGAAGATAATAGAAATGTTTGTCTTAAAATTTGCACACGATTAAAGCAACTTGATGTGTTTATATTTGCAGTACGTGTGTAAATACAATATATGGGAAACGTTCTTATGGTGTGCTTCTCTTACGCTCCTGGAATTAAAAAAAATAAAAATAAAAATCTCTACGCTACTTATAAGAAAGGCAGAGATTCATTGTGCCAAATGTCATCCATTTAGAAAAAAAAAACATCCCATGTCACTGTTCACTGTGATTTTAAGGACATATTGTCATGGTAGCATAATTCTGGGTTGATGTCAGAAACATTCAGATAAAGTGTTTTTATCATTTGCACTGGATCATGGGACCTGATTCTGGTCTTTCCCTGTTCCCATCCGTAGCATCTTATACTGGTAACAAATATTCCCAAAAAAATTTCTTGGGTCAGACGCAAAGCAGGTATCGTTTTGAAGGGTGTTACTTTTATAATTCTGTGAACTTCTGAAGAACAAGGCTTGTAGAATACACATTTATGTAATGAAATGTAATTTTAGAATTAAAGTTGAACCGACTAAAGCTAAAATGATTTCAACATTCTATATTTTAATCCAAAGTGGATTTACACTAACTTTTCCCTTAGAGGAAAGTGTCAAAATGAAATGTGTGTCTGTCGTCTTTCTGCCCTATCTACCTTCTCTTGGATGGTACAGAAGTATATTTTAAGTAGATATTACATCTTGTTTATTTGTGTATTTTTAAAGATTGGGGATATTTGTTACATTTATCATTTTATATATATATATATTTTTTACTTTAAAACGCTCATTCCTACCTTCACACTTCACTGTTTATTTGAAAAGACTGCTTCGCCAGGTGAATAATCTTTAGTCCTATCCTGCCACCTTTCTTTCTGTAGCCTGGCCCCTTTACCTGTTTGCCTATGTATTGAAAAATAGCTTAAATAGCCTTTTGTACAGAAGGCATGTTCCTGTTGGTAAATAAGTGACCCTGTAAGCTGTAAATATATGCCCTTGTATTTGTCCTGTCTTGTTTCGTCAGTGTCCGTTTCTTGGTCATTGTACTAATGTGAGAAAAAGTGTAAATTCTTTAAGATGAAGCAAATATTTTGTTGTGTATTCCTTTGAGTGTTCACAATAGAACTGAGGGGACTCATTGTGCATTGTGCACCGCAATTTTTATTAATTAAAAAGCTATTATTTTGAATGTAAAATTAGGGTGGAGAGCAAGACTGAGCTCACTCGGGCCACTCTCTCAAAAGTAAATCTCCCAAATATTCTATTCTCAAAACTCAATATTTAATTTGAAAGACAACTGATTAATTTATTCCGATTATATTGAGTCAAAGAGATTCCAGAGCTCACAGGCCCAGCCCAGTTACACTGGGATTCTGAAGTTATATGCCAGGGATAGCCTTGCCTCAACATTCTCTAGAGTCTGGAAAGTGAATTTACAATTTGTGATATACAGTAGGTGTCCTGCAAACTGAATGGGTTCTTGCAAGTTTTATCCAGCGTTATATTATAGATCAGAGGTGGCCAACCCAAGTCCTTGAAAGCCACAGGGTGTTACTTGATCAATTAAAGCAGTTGATTACAGTTAACTCAGTTTTACATGCACTGTGTCCCCTGTAACACAAATCAAAATGTGTTACTGTGGCAGTTATTCTTGAAAGATGCAAAATAATAATAATAATTTCAAAATGTTTAAGAATCTGCTAGCGAATCTGCTGTTTACTCGAGTAAACGGTCCCATCTATATTTCAGACATACATTTACATAATGTGGTTACATTTAAGCATTTAGCAATTATAATATTTATGATTATGATGGGCCACTAGTGATACATTAACGGCTATCTTATTTTTCTAAATTGTACTGAAATTGATGCTGTACATATTCCCTGTTCATATTTCATAAATTTTGGTTGTAAGTTTTTCATTAAAAAAATTGATTCTTGTACAAAAATGAATCCTAAATTTAATATACTTGAACATATAACATTGTCATTTAATAAAGTAAAAAAAAACTCAAGAAAAAAAATCTGTTGTGAGTCTGGAAAATATCTTTGGAATTTTGTAGGAAGTGTGTAGGGAGCAGGAGCCATTTTGTCATCTGAGTGAATTCTATGACTCAAATGTATTGAGTGTGAATTCTACTGTGTATGACCCAAATGTATTGTGCCATTAAAGACACTTGAAGGTGTTTCTTGAGTCTTAAACAAAACATAATTTTTATAGGTTTTTGTACTAAGGTGGAATTAATCTTTTATGACTGACATATTACAGCCCTGTAACCACCCCCAAAATCATTCCTGCTTTTGGTGAATATCATTGATTATTTGTCTCCTGATGGATTTTATTGAAAAGCTGTCTGACAAAAAAGCTGTTCATAAATAGAAATGTAACAAAGAAAGCTTGATGCTACTCTCGAGTAGCTTCAAATAAAGTTGGGGCACTTGTTACAAATTTGGCTAATTTAAAATATCAAGGTAACAAGCACGTTAGCACGTGATAAGCTGCGACCATATGCCAAAGTATCTGTATGTGCGGGTATAGTCGATTGCAGAAATATCAGACAGACTTCTACTAGCTGCTGGTCACAGCTAAAAATGACTCCAGTAAAAGTAGAAAGTCCCCCATTCAAACACCAGTTGAGTAAAAGTACAAAAGTACCAAAAGTAAATATAAACATAACCAGTTTAACAATGAATAACCTTAACGTTTGCCCCACATCACCCAGTAACGTTAGCATGGGAAATTGGAAACGCTTGCTAACACTTAGGGCCGAAACACACCTCACGGAAATACGATAATGTGGACACTTCGAGCTATGCAAACAGTTTTTCTTTTCCAATGACATTTGTGAAAGGCAAAGCAGAGGAAAGCACAGATCGAACAAGAAAGTTGTTCACTGTTGTTGCCTGCTATAGCGTCCATCACTGCAACGCTCTGGTTTCTCTTTCACAAATGTCATGGCAAAAGAAAAAAGGTTAGCTAACGTTAGGTAATGTTAGTTTGGCTATAACTATCAGGCAACTCAAAAACACGTTACATAAATAGGAAGTAACTACGCTAATACAAAAACACTGACACGCTGCAGACGTCACTCTGGGTAACCCGGATCACGCGCTGCACACGTCACTCTGGGTAACCCGGATCACGCGCTGCACACGTCACTCTGAGTAACCCGGATCAAGTGTACTACAAAGCAGCAGAAAAAATTTGTACAGACCGACCACAGAGTGACATATACTAGCTGCTGGTCGTAGCTAAAAAGGTGAACAATCGTATACAATACGTATGTTGTAAGACATTCATGGTGTTTAGTTGGCCTTAACTGTCACAAACTAGTATTTCTTATGGATCCCTTTTTTTGTTTCCAAACCTTGGGGGTGAGTGATGCGATCAGACCTGTTTGTAGCATACGAATAAAACGTAATATTGTGAGGGTTCCAAAGCCATTATGTGAATGTGAGTTACTGGGCCCAGTAATGCGTTTACTGAAGTGTGTTTGTTTTAGTGGATCTCATTCAAGGGTACAATTTCTGCTTAATGAAAGGGTTTCCATCCCAATGCTTTCTTATCTACCGATGACAATAACTCACACCATGGGTACTGTCACCATAGGTCTAAGTATTTGGACAGTGATGCAATTTTTTGTTATTTTGGCTTTGTACTCCAGCACATTACATTTGAAATTAAACAACAAATATGAGGTTAAAAAGCAGACTGTCAGCTTTAGTTTGAGGGCATTTACGTCCATATCGGGTGAGCTGTGTAGCAATTGTTGACCTTTCTATACGTAGTCCCCACAATTTAGGGGACCATAGGTAACCCAAAGGTAACCCCAAGGTAACATCAAAACTATCTTATTTTCAGGTTATTTTCCAAGTGATAATAAAACCTCTCTGTGCAGCATGTCATGCTGGAGCCAAATGTCCTGGCAGGGCTGCTTTTCCTGTTGCTGTGAAATGCACCCTCTTCTAACATTAGCGAGGAAGATCTCACATCCATGAAACACATAATAGTAAATCATATTGGCTCCATATGTACGCCCTAAAAAGCATTTGATGCTGGGGTCAACAAAAACATAATTGCAGGGGGTGCATATTCTGGCAGTGCTGCATTTCAGTCTGCCGTGAAATGCACCCCCTTGCTAACTTTGGCTAAGATGGTCACACATCCATGAAACTGACAATGATAACTCCTATTGGGTCCATCTGTATGCCCTAAAACGCATTTGATACTGGGGTCACCAGGAACATAATTACAGGGGGTGCATATTCTGGCAGGGCTACATTTGAGCTTGCCGTGAAATGCACCCCCCTCCAAACTTTGGCTAAGGAGATCTCACATCTATGAAACCCTCAATGGTAACTCCTATTGTCTCCATCTGGATGCCCTATAAAGCATTTGATACTGGGGTCACCAGAAACATAATTATAGGGGGGTGCATATTTCAGCAGTGCTGCATTTCAGTTTGCCGTGAAATGCACCCCCCTCCCAATTTTGGCTAGCAAGATCTCACATCCATGAAACCCACAATGGTAACTCCTATTGTCTCCATCTGGATGCCCTATAAAGCATTTGATACTGGGGTCACCAGAAACATAATTACAGCGGAGTGCATTTTCTGACAGGGCTGCTTTTCAGCTTGCCATGAAATGCACCCGCCTCCAAACTTCTGCTATAAGATCTCACATCCATGAAACCCACAAGTGTAACTCATATTGGTTCCATCTGTATGCCCTAAAAAGCATTTGATACTGGGGTCACCAGGAACATAATTACAGGGGGGTGCATATTCCGGCAGTGCTCCATTTCAGTTTGCCGTGAAATGCACCCCCCTCCAGATTTTGGCTAAGGAGATCTCACATCTATGAAACCCTCAATGGTAACTCTTATTTTCTCTATTTGTATGCCCTAAAAAGAATTTGATGCTGGGATCACCATAAACATAATTATAGGGGGGTGCATATTTCAGCAGTGCTGCATTTCAGTTTGCCGTGAAATGCACCCCCCTCCCAATTTTGGCTAGCAAGATCTCACATCCATGAAACCCACAATGGTAACTCCTATTGTCTCCATCTGGATGCCCTATAAAGCATTTGATGCTGGGGTCACCAGAAACATAATTACAGCGGAGTGCGTTTTCTGACAGGGCTTATTCTGCCCTCTGGGCATTCTATGTTTAGCTACATCTATTGTACTTCCTTTGTAGACAGGACATAGGAAGCACAGAGCACATGTTTACACTGGAGATCAGATTCTGTACTTATAGAGAAGCTCTGAAGCAAATCTGTTGTTTCCCTTTTGTTACCACAGCGAAAGCATTGCCTGTGAGTTAAAAAATGTTAAATAATAAGTTAATTTATAATTTTAAAAAAACAGGTATCTTGTACAATTAATCTATGAATGTTAGATGTTAGCATTTTGACCTGCATTTTCTTTCTGTGTTAAGCTTGTGAGGTATTGTTCTCAGGGACCCAAACTCAGACCAGGTAGTAGCAAAAAGGATTGTTTATTTCAGTCCAGATCAGAAGCCAGGTAATCAGATGCAGAGACAGTGCCAAATGAAAAAGCAGGAGAATAGTCGAACAGTCCAAAAATCTAAAACCGGGTAATCATTGGCAGAGGTACGAAAAACCGGAAAACGGAAGGGTGTCTCAGGAATCTCAATAAATCACTGCCTTTACTCATCACAGGCACAAATGTGATCAACATTCTGACAAGGAACAGACTAAAACACAGGGTTTAAATACACAGGGAGTGACAGTATACAATGGGGATCAGGTGTGTGGAAACAGGGGAGGGAAATGACAATCAGGTCAGCGTAATGAAACAATGAGGGAAGCTGATAATTCACTAACAAGGTAACACGCAATACGCGGACCGGATTCACACAACACAGACTTGAAAATGAACTGTTAGTTAAAGACAAGTGCATACAATTAGAGAACGGAAAGCAGAAACAAGAGTCAGCTGTCATAAAAGAGAAAATCAAAAAAAGATGATCAGCGATAGAATAGGTAGAAAGAGAGACAGCTGCAAGTTAAGATTACATTAGTGAGTTAGTTAATCAGTACAAAACCTGAATCTAAGCTGTTAGTAGTAGTTAGTTAATTAGTACGATATACAGTGAGATAATTAGTTAAGAAGGAAGTGCATGACAGCGAAAATACAGAGAAAAACCGCAATCACAAAAGGCTCCCGAAAAGTAGCGAAGACAGGTGAGTGATGGCAATACAAACACGGAACAGTGAACCCATAAATGAAAACATAATCAGAAACATAAATACACAAGTAAACAAACAAAATACAGAATCCTGACAGTACCCCCCCCCCCCCCCCCCAACGAACGCCTCTTGCCGTTTTAGCAGGTGGCACAGGACGGGTGGCATTAAAGTCTGATGAGGATGTGGTCCAGAATAAAGCGGGAGGGGATCCAGCTCCTCTCCTCCAGGCCGTACCCCTCCCAGTCAACAAGGTACTGAAGGCCTCACCCTTTGCCGCAAACATCCAGCAAATGGTGAACAGTGTAAGCTTCAGAGCCGTCAATGAGACGGGGTGGGGGTGGGGGGGGTGTAGGGGCGAGACACAAAAGATAGGTAAACATGGGCTTAATCCGGGTCACATGAAACGTGGGGTGAATGCGCCGCATAGTGGATGGGAGTTTTAAGCGGACAGCAGTGGGACTAATAATATTATCAATGGGGAAGGGACTAATGAAACGAGAGGCTAATTTGCGAGAGTCCACTCGGAGGGGAATGTCTCTGGTGGAGAGCCATACACGTTGTCCCAGGCAGTAACGTGGTGCTTTGGAGTGCCCCCTGTCGGCCTGTTGCTTCATCCGGGCGCTGGCTCGAAGGAAGTTGAGACGGGTGCATCGCCAAGTGCGCCGGCATCGATGCACAAAAACATCAGCCGAGGGAACCCCGGCTGCCTCCTCCAAACTAGGAAACAGGGAAGGTTGATAGCCCATACAACACTCAAAGGGGGATAACCCAGAGGAAGCGGAGGTGTGGGAGTTCATACCGTATTTGGCCCAGGGAAGTTGCTGACTTCATGAAGTGGGGTTTTGGGAGGTAAGGCAGCGTAACAGTCTCAATAGCTTAGTTAGCCCGCTCGGTCTGGCCATTAGATTGGGGGTGGAAACCGGAGGGTAAGATGACAGATGCCCCCAACAAATTACAGAAAACTTTCCAAAATCTAGAGGCGAATTGGGGCCCATGGTGTTTCCATCAGACAGGATAAATAGAACTTGAGCACCCTCTAGGTAGTGCCTCCACTCCTCCAGGGCGAGTTTGACTGCAAGTAACTCTTTATTACCGATATCATAATTTTGTTCTGTGGGGGTGAAACGGTGAGAATAAAAAGAGCAAGGGTGCACTTTATTGTCCTTGGAGGAATGTTGGGAAAGGATTGCCCCTACTCCAGTATTGGAGGCATCAACCTCGATGATAAACTGGGACTGGGCAAATAAACCGGCGGTAGAAATGAGAAAACCCTAGAAAGCGTTGTAGTTCCTTCCGGTTTTCTGGCTGGGGCCAGTCCACCACGGCTTTGATCTTGAGTGGGTTCATGTGGATACTGCCGGTCGAAATGATGTATCCCAGGAAGGAGGTGGAGTTGCGGTGAAACTTGCATTAAGAGAAACTAATTAAGAGCATCAAAATAGTACCATGGAGGAGCACAGAGATGACCGCTTTTCTGTTGCAAGTGGTAAGACTAGCCACTCATCCTAATTTTCAGCCAGTGCCGCAGCAAGGGTTCATGCTAGGGCAGAAGCAGCACGGGTACGAGCATCATTTGCCAAAGAGGAGACAAAACTAAAAACAGAGCAGGCCAGTTTAAAACTAGAACAGGCACAAAAAAAAATGGAAAGGGCCAACCTGGATGCACAATTACAGACACTAAATCTGCAGAGCGAAGCAGCCGCGGCTTTAGCACAAGCAGAGGCTCTGGAAGGAGCTGTACAAAAGCAAGGAGAAGCATCTTGTAGAAAAACTGGAATTTCAGTGTCACAAAAGGCCATTGCTCAGCGAACAAGTCAATATGTTGAATCACAATCTAAATTATACAGTTTTTCATCTCACAATAGGGTCCAAACACCCTCTCCCCATTGACCAGATGAAGCGTTAATTACATGGGAAGCTCCAAATTACATTAGCCCATTCCTGCTCCATGACGGTCATCATAGTAAGCCACCAGAGGACACTAAATCCCCCCCTAAAGATGGCCAACACTACCTAGATATTGGAGCTATAGATCAGACCCTCCAAACATCAGCCCATCCATACATTCCCCCGCACATCCAATCATCAGCAGGCATGAACCCTGCGCCTGCAATGGATAACTTTGCTTGTTACCTTGCATGTCGAGAATTAGTAAGTACAAGCCTTGCACAGTTTGACGATAGACCAGAGAGCTACAGGACATAAAAGTCATCGTTCATCAATGCTATCCAGGGCTTAGGCCTCACAGCTAGTGAGGAATTGGATCTGCTAACTAAATGGCTAGGTAAGGAGTCAGGCAAACACATTAGGGGGATACGCTTAGTTCATGTGAACAATCCAACTGCAGCCCTCAGAAAAGCCTGGAGCAGGCTCAATGAATGTTATGCCTCACCTGAAATCATTGAAGGCGCCCTCTACAGGAAACTTACCGGGTTTAACCTACCTGGATACAGCCTGTGGCATTAATTCCATAGTAGATAAACTCCCTTATAGTCTACAGGAGAAATGGATTTCACATGGTTCAAAGTATAAAGACAAAACAATCGCTATTTCCCTCCATTCTCCTACTTCACCAGCTTTATCTGCTATGAGGCTCACAAAAGGAATGACACCAGCTTTGCACTTACTTATAACAGTAGTAGTGCTCAGAGTAAAGGTGAGAGAAACCCCAATAGGAATACAATCAGAACTCCCCTATAAAACAGATGTTTCTCCGGGTAAAAACCCTAATGTGGACAGCATCACACCCAAAAATGATGTACTAACTAGAACCTGTCCCATTCAAAACAAACCACACCCACTCAGTAAGTGTAGAGGGTTTTGGATTAAGGCCCTGGTAGAGAGGAAAGCCTTTCTTAAGGAGAGAGGAATATGCTTTAAGTGTTGTTCTTCCTCCTCTCATCTTGCCAAGGATTGCAAAGTCATAGTAAAGTGTAGTCAGTGTGACAGCGATCACCACCATACAGCCGTACATCCTGGTCCGGCGCCTCAACCAACTAAGGCTCCCTCTCCTGAGCCAGAGAACGGCGGGGGGGGGGGGGAGATGAACTTCCTAATGCTATACCTACTGTTAGCTCTCATTGCACTGCAGTCTGCAGTCCAGGGCAGGCAGCCAGGTCATGCTTAAGGATCTGCCTGGTCAAGGTGTATCCCCAGAAACAGCGGGACAAAGCGGTCAAGATGTGTGTGGTACTCATTGACCAAAGCAACAACTCATTAGCTAGGCCAGAGTTTTTTTAACTATTCGACGTCCAGAGCCACATTCATGTATTCGCTGAGGACCTGCGCTGGTGTAGTTCAACAAGTTGGAATGAAAGCAGAGGGCTTTCTGGTTGAACATGTCAATGGAGGACTCTGTCTTACTCTACCACAACTTATAGAGTGCAATGGAATACTCAACAACCAGTCAAAAATACCAGAGGTAGCATTACATCACCCCCATCTGAAATCAGTTGGCGTTCACCTACCAGCACTGGATCCAAATGACGAAATCCTTCTCCTGCTTAGTAGAGACATTGTTAGGGTCCTCAAAGTCAGGCAACAGATTAATGGTCCTCACAATGCTCCCTTTGCTCAAAGGTTGGACTTAGGCTGGGTTCTGGTGGGTGCTGTATGCTTAGGGAATGTACACAAGCCCAGTGTTAACACATTCAAGACCAATGTGTTGGAGACTGGCCGCCCCTCCTTCCTCACCCCTTGTGCGAGTTTCATGCAGCTGAAAAAGAAAGTGAGTCATGGAGGGAAGGCTCTAGATAAGTTTTCCAGCTCATCCCAAAGCTAACTCAAAAAGGGTTACAGAGGGCATACTCGGAAGTACAGTGTTCGAAAGGTCAGATAATGACAACAAACTCACTCCATCCATCGAAGGCACAGTCTTTTTAAAGACTATATATGAGACTATGTTCAAGGATGGAACAAACAGTTGGGTTGCCCCTCTCCCCTTCAGGAGGCCCAGAAAGCGTCTCTCCCAAACAATCGTCAAGAGGCGTTGACACGTTTGTGTCATGGTTTCCCAGCCTGCTCTTCCCTTTTTGACCACTTCTCTGTGGAGCGCTCGTGTAGCATCCTCTTTTGGTTTTGGTTTAACCTGATACTCAGTGTGCTCACCTGTTCCGCATTTCCTTTCATTATTTAAACCTTGCGTCATCTTTGTTTGACACTTCCATATTGCTATTGATTTGATAAGGAAAGCCGGTAATTCACATTATAGGACTGTTCGTTACGACCGTATCACTTCAACGTGTTGTCGTTACACAAGACTTGTTTCGGGTGTCATTAGAGTTTGCTAAAAACTTAGCTTTGGTTACGCTTTACCCTTTGTTTGTCCCTTCGCGGAACCTCTATCTCCCTGTCCTAGACAGATCTGTCTTCGCCGTATTGTTTACCTCTTGTTTGTGTTTCTTGGCTCCCTCGTTGTGAGCTATAGGACTTCCTTTGTTTGTTTGTCTTAATCTCTAGAGTCTAGAGTTTAGTAGCGGTATCTTTCGTTGTAAGGACAGTTTATTATTTTCTTCTATTGTAATTGATTTTCTGTCTGCAGATTCCCCCCCCCCCACTTTGTGGTGTTCGTATTGAGCACTTTAAGAACCCCTACTGTCGCGTTTGGTCCTTCGTTTCGTACACTACCCTGACAGAATATGGAAGCCAATAGGGAGGTACCAGCGACAGTTTCTAACCTGGAGCAAATCCTCACGGCTCAGGAGACAGCTATCTCCGGCGGACCGCTTAGCTCTCTTTTCCTTAAAGCACTTTCCGATCCCGTTAGAGACGCCCTTTCTGCGCTGGAACCGCTCACTTCATTCGATGCATTGGTGTCCACAGCTATCCGGGTGGACAACTGCATTAGAGAGAGAGAGGGATTCACTGGGGCACACAGGAGTCGGTCATCACTTTATTTACCTCGTCCTGTGGTTACTCTGTTCTCCTCGTTTTCGGAGGAGCCCATGCAGGTTGATGGGGCGGCAGTACGCGATCCCAAACCCACCAGGTCGAAAGATGCATGGTGCCGACATTGTAAACGTGCTGGACATATCAAAGACCAGTCTCCAAAACTAGCGGGGAAAGGGAGAGTTTCGCTAGGGGGATCAAGGCCCTTAGTAAGCTCTAATAACATCTTTTCTCTAATCCGGTCTCATGACACCAGGAGTCTTTCCCGGGACTCGTTTGCTGATAGGCTCAGTGTGTTGGGGGAGGAAAAACCCCATTCTGAGATCGACTGAGACAACTCACTCGATTCCTTATCTGATTGTAAGAATATTCAGGTTGGCGGTGCTTTTCTTCTGAAACCAGACGCTCTTTCACGCGCATTCGACTGTTCCCGAATGTATTATCCCCGCCGACCACATAGTGGCTCCGGTTATATGGGCCATTGAAGAAGCAGTGCAGAAGGTGAATACATTTGGTTACCGTGAGATTGCAGCTTCCGCATTCTATGTGCATCCACCCTAATTTTCATGTTTCTAGGCTAAAGCCAGTGTTTATTAGCCCTATGGCTCCGGCGGACAAACCACTGCCGCCTCCCCGGATGATGGAGGGAGGTCTAGTTTACACTGTTCGGCGCATTTTTGCCGAGAGATGGGTGGGTAGAAGGTCCCAATTTTTTGTAGATTGGGAGGATTATGGCCCGGAGGAGCATTGTTGGGTTCCTCTAGGAACATCCTGGACCCTCAACTTATTATGGATTTCTGGGGTCGCAGGCTTAAGGGATCATCTAGGGCCGTCCCTTAGAGGAGGGGTCCTGTCATGGTTTCTGTGAGAATCTGACATTTGGTTCTGTGGCATGTATGTTGTAATAGAGTGTATAAACTTGTCTGTGGTAGTTGAGTTTTGAATGGGTGACCTTGGGCCTGTGTTCTGAGAGTTCTGAGAGGGAGGGCCACAGCATTCTTCAGATAAAGAATTTGCCACAAAAGCAGAGCCAGTTTATGCAAAAACAGGAAACGCCAAAACTCATAAGTTTCTATCTTCATGGAAAAATACTAGACATGAACTGAACACGTGAAATTCTAAACGTTTGATTGGTTTTAATTATACGCCCAGTGATGTATGAAAATGGAAGGTAGAAGACATACCCCTTTTTAGCATACAGTATATAAGCACCACAGTAGCAGAGATGGGGTGGGTCCACGAGCGAGAGCGTGCACGCGCGAGCGTGCGAGGGAGAGCGCGCTTCCAGCGCGCTTCCAGAGGACCACAGATGTATTAACCCATTGTATTCTTATGTAAACACTTCGAGCTGACAAATGTTTTAACCTTTCGAATTGAATTGAAGAGTATCCTTGATCTACCTCCTTGACCACGAAAAGCAATACATTTTAATTGCTAACAAATGGTGACCTCGTCGTGGAGGAGGGAGATGATCTTGGATCAATCCAAAAGAAAAGACGGTGGCAGTTTAATCTCTTGGACATTCCGGGGCCCATAAAAAGACAAGGTAAGCAGAACCTTTTTCATAAAATCTGCCTAGGAAATATAAGGAATGTCTGAGAAATATAACCAAACCATCTGAAAATTTGTTAAAAGAACTAATTTGCGTAAAATGTGTCAGACGATTGAAATGATTTAAGGTGTATTCCATGACCCAACTTGACAAAGAATAAGGATAAAAAGTGCAGTGAAGACACAGAATAAAATATTCTTTGGTTGTGTGTAATTAAAAATTTGCGGGTCCATTATTTGTGGGACCTATGTAAGGAGATACTAAGTGCGTAGTCTTTTGGAAACGAATTCAGCCTTAGGATTCTGAGCCAGTATCAATAGTTACATAGTGATGCGACGCATATGCACCTCGGAAACTAAATACGCAAATTACTGTGGTATACATTGATCTAGTGATATCAATGTAAGGTCCGTCGAACCAGACAGTCGACATTTAATGTATTGAGGTAACTCGAACCGGACAGTCGAGCTAGAATTGCGCTAAAGCCACGAGTGAAAACATACAAAAGGACTTGATTCATGGAATACAGTTTTGATTCATAAACAGGTCTTTGAGTTTTTTATTTTTAATTTTTATCTGTTGTATATCTGCTGTATTAAAATGATAAAAGGGGATAAACAAAATTGTGGGTGTCATTGTAAGCCTTCGTGATACTGATTCAGTGAAAATATTTTCTGATAATGCAGACGTGCATTGAGAAAATTAAATGAGTAACTGAATGCAGCTGATCACAGCCAATGACTGCAATATAACTGATATTTGGTGAATAATTAAGGGAAATAAGGTTGTGTTAATTTAATTAGAACTGTTAAATTGTGGGTCCTAATCAAACATATCAAGTAAAAAGTAGAAATTAAAACGAGTCAATATCTAAGTAATAAATAACGTTTTACGGAATAAGGCAAAAATGACGACTACCGCGGATATATTGCGTAAACTATGGGACAATCTGAGTTCTAAACTATGTGCCCAGGAATTGAAAAAGCGTCGTGATAAATGGACTAAATATTTAGCCGAGTGGAATAAATTGAGATGGTTCCCCGAGCCAGACAAACCATTTTTGTCTGAGAAAAGGTGTGGGTTGTGTATGAGAGAATGAATGTGTGTCGACACAAGTATGAGATTACAGCATTGTATGGGTTGTGTTATGAGCTGTATTGTGTTTATGTTAAATCAGCTGAGTAGTTTAGAAGAAAAAACCTGTAAATTGTTTGACCCAGAAGAATGTGATTTTAAAAGTGAATGGAAAGCCTAACTCATGGTATATGGTGATAATGTGGGATTCTGATTGAACAAATTATAGTGTCCTGTTGGTCGTGGACAGCCAATACCGATAGCGGAGAGACTGGAAGAACAGACAATCTAACGGTGCACGCATGAAGGCGTCCAAATACTTTTGGCTTGTTGAGTTGTAGCCTTCGTAATGAAGTGAGCAGTTATTAAGTGGGTAGAAGGCACATTATTGGTGAATTTATAAAGGAAAACTAAAAATACTTGCAGTGCTTTGAACCCTTTACACCTTGAGTGAAATATAAACCTCTCTCCTGATTTGATCATGTAGGAGAGACCTTAAAAAAGTTAAATTATGTGCCCAATTATTATTCTGTGTCTCCGGAGCTATACTACAATGTGATATATTTGCAATAGTTTGTGTTATAATCCCAGTATACTATAAGATTTGTGAAATTTATGATCAGACGCATCGTAATGAAGACCCGCCTGGGAAAGTGTAAACAGTGTTGTGCAGAGAAGTGTAGAAGATCTTAATCAGAGTTTACGGTTGATTAAGTTTATGGTTAGTACAGATAGATAAGTGGAAGTTATATGCGAGGGAAACTTGCATAGGATTGTGACAGAAAGTGATCGAAGGACATAGAAGGAAGTGAAAGTGTAATTCAATTTGCGTTATTAGTTAATTTGTTATTACATTACATATATATTATATGATATTATACATATATGCAGTTTATTTTCATGGAAAATTCTGAGCGCACTAATTTGTAATGTTGTCCTTTGACTGGCTTGGAGTTATGTGCTACTCAGTTCTCTATTTTCAGGTAGTGATTCGATTTAGTTGCAGACGTATTGTGGGGCAAAACAGCCTGTTGCAGTTTATTGTGCTCAAATAACATAGGCTACTGGCTACAGCGAATTCGCTGTGGAAAAGGTTTTAGCCTATGGTTATAAATAAATAGAAACTAGGATTGATCTCAGCATGATAACCGAACCGTATTCTTTGTCCTTCAAAGTGTTTGAAAGAGATAAATTGAGTAAAGGCTCATTTTGTAACAGACAAGATTGAAGAAAAAGGTCTGATTTACCAAATAAATAAATAAGTAAGTAATGCAGGCCAATGTACTGATTTTAAACCTCTGGTTAATGCACATAATACACGCAGTTATAGTTATAGTTATACAGTTATAGTTTAAAGCTGTGAAGTATGATAAATCGAACAATCCTTTCACTGTCCTGTCGGGAGGGGTCAGGACCATTGCACTACACGTAATTCAAACTTTCTTCCAAAATAGACACAACATTCTAGAGTCTGGCATAACGTAATTTATTATAAAAGGTTTAGCACAAATATACATACCCAGGCTGATCGGCTAAAACATACATATGTTAAAGACACTCAATCACACAGTCCAGTCTGAGTCCGTCAATTTCATGCTCACCCGCAAGACGTAAAAACAAGTCCGTTAATGACAAGCGAAACATAACAGCGCACCATGAAGTTCAGCTGACGTCTTGTATGTTGTTGCGACCCATTTTGATGAAATGCTATGATTTAATCATATCAGAAACATCCTAGTCACGGTTTGACAATAGTAGTCCAATACATAGTTTTTACACCAATGTTTGTAAAGATAGACGATAAATGTTTTATTTGGATTTAAGAAACTATCAGTTCCTCAAGCTGCACACACACATACATTTTCAAAACTAGCGTGCTGGATGATCTTCCAGACAAGGAATGTGGAGGGAGTAGTTCATGCTTATCTCTTCAGACGGGCTAGGAACAGGCAGTTTCCCTGCGTGTGGGTGTGTGTGTGTGTCCTTGATTTGCAGGTGTCGAGATGGGCTCGTGTTGGGTGCCTGGCTTGGGGCCATTGTTCATAGAGCACACTCCGATACAAATAATGAGCTCATTTTTCGTGCGTGATTGTCTGCCCTTGAGTCTGAGGCCTTGAGTGTGTGCTGCTGTTCACATATGGGCTTTTTGTGCAATTCATCCTACCACAGAAAAACATGTTCATGTTGACACTACATTTTGATATAGTTGGTCCTACAGTATGTTATATAATTGTATATAGGTAATGAATAATCTATAATTTGTCACAACAACTGAACTCTAATACGGGGTTGTTTCACAATGAGGGTCACGGTGTGAGTTGCCATGATAACGTGATGGTAATTTATTTCTAGCAGGGAGGTCGGGCCGAGCACCGATTTCAACTACAAGGGGCTTTATTACATTTTCCATCGTGAGATATCGGGATTCTTAGGTAGGAAAAAATAATAAATTGATAAACGTTGGCATTAACCACAAACATTTGCGGTTAAGTTCATTTTGAATATTTTTATGTTTTTAATGTATATTTATCACTAAAGGTGATAAAAGGAGAGATTTATCCATAACTATTGTTAGAGAAAAATAAATATATGCATTACTCAATGATTAAAGCTATTAAATAGAGGTGTTTATTATCCAAAATGTATCACATGTTTACTGGAAGGTTTTGACACAATCAGACAAAACCTGTTGGTCATGAAGGGGGGTCTGGTGAAAGGAGATTGAAGGTTTATGCATGTGAGGCTGGAGCAGAGAGTCCTGTGCAGTGGACAGAATGGTGCAAAGGGCACATTCTGTAGATAAAGGAATGGAGGAGTATTGAGACATTATTCGCTTATGATTGGATGGTTTTTGCTGCATTAAGAAGAATATAACTACAGCAGCGACTGCACAAATAGCAAATGAATAATTCTAACGGGTTTACAAAAAAAGAAAGCGCATCTGAATTTGATTTATCAAAGTAAAAATTAATGTTATTCATCAGTATGACTTCAGTGTTATTATTACACTGATACATCAGTGACCGGTGGGTGCTCAATCATGGAAAGTTGGTTGCTGACCGATACTGTTGCCAATGACATGCTGGCGAGGTTGATTCGATGTTTCCTTGCTGCCTGGAGTGTGGTTAGTGCCTCAGAAGTGAAAGTAGATATTAGTGTTTAAGCAAAATGTTACAATTCGTTTTGAGTGCCATTTTCTGCATGTGCGATTTGATTTCATGCAGAGAGAGGGTTTGCGTTGCCCGCTTTGAATTTAACTTTTCAGTCTTTCAGGGAAAGGGGACTTGTTTGGTGGCCAGAGAAGAGAATGGAATAGAACAGGATAGAATAACTTATTTTCCCATGAGGGAGCTTTAGTTGTAGTTTCCAGCAGCCAAGACATAGAAAGTGAGACAGTGTTTTAGTGTGATTTAACCGAGTATGTGTATATATTGTATAACAACAACACTGTCAGGAACGACCATTGAACTCATTCTTTAACCAATGTAGTGGGCATGCGCGAGCGTGTCTTAGTGATGTGCAGTACGTGAACGAACGAATCTTTTTGAACGAATCTTTAAAGTGAATTGAGTGTACCGGATCATCACTCAATGATTCGTTCATATGCTTGAGTGCGCATCAGCGGTCAGGAACTGTAGCGAACTGTACTGACCACAGACTACCCCTACTACCACAGTTCAGTGAGTCCTACTGAACTGACTAGCCTATATGAACTGCTGACTACCGCACCGCAGTAGCCTACATAATTGTCAACCGAATCAGTTACTCTCTGCATACGGGCTACTGCTACGGGCTACTCAGTAGCCTAATAAATTAGCAACAAATTAGTTTCACATTTAAAAAAAAAATATATATATATAGCCTGCAATCTTACAAAATGATCGAAACCTGTAGCCTACCTATAGGTCTACTGGCATCTGACGTCCACCCAGCGGAACGTTACCGAAAGCAAAACGGTTCAAGCATTTCTAATCAAAATCACATAGGCGATGTTGTACATTTTCCATGTAGGCCCATTCTGTGACTATCAAACTACCCCTAGTTAATGAAAGTCTGCCCGTTATTAAACCATTTCAAATAATGATATTGATTAAATAAAGCACATTTTTGTTTTCTTTTGTATCGAAATAGCACAATAAATGTAGGCTATTTTAAGGAGACCATGCTATAACCATGTTTTATATAGGCGACACAAATATAACCAATAAGTGGCGCTATAAAGGACCAAGTGAAAATAATTGAGCAACAGCGGAGTATTGAAACAATGTTTAAGCGAAGATAAGAAGTGGAAACTTTACAGTTTAAGCTGGGGGAAGTGGAGGGCAAGGCCACCTTCCCAATGTTTGTGTTTTTTGTTCGGGTGCAGATAAATAATTAGTTTCATTTACATCCTAAGTTGTGTGGTTTTGTTTTGTGTTTAATTGTTTGATTTTGTCTAAAAACCATCAAAGTGAAACCCGGCAATGCGATCTCTCCTAAAGGGTTGTCAGTTTAGGTGCACAACCAAAACAAAGATAAATAAATAAACTGAACAGACAAATAAATCCTACGCTGCCCCGTATGTGAAAATGTACCCTAAGTGAAGGGAAAAGACTAATAAAGAGTTCTTCTCTGTTTCCAGCAGGAACTGGGTGGCGGCTCTCAAGCAGCTCTACTGACAATGAGAGCTGAACTAGGTCTAATTTCTCCCCTTTTTTGAATTTATGACAGGAACTCCAATGATAATTCCAGGGACGAATTATCACTGCTGTGAAGAATTACAGGGGATTGGAGATGAGATGACAAAGTACTGTGTGACTAACTGAAATTGTCAGGTTTCTCTACAGATATTGGGCCCAAGAAGACAGAAGCACACAACCTCGAGCAACTAATAAACAGATAACACACACAGAGCAAAGTGTGATTAAGGATGCGCATGGGCAGGACCATTGTGCAAAGGGGGAAGTGTATGATTGTGGGGAAGTGGTGATGTATAATAATTTGGAAAGTATCAGTTTTTCCCCAATAGGGCACAATCGGCCATAGGAGGGCCCATGCCGTTTGTATGAGGTCCGTACAATGGACCCCGCTTGAACAGTTCAAGAGGGAACTGGCGAGCTATGTGTAACACTTAACCAGAATGTGCAAGATTATTTTCCAACAGGGGATTGGGTGTATATTAAAGTAACACTAACACTGAATATACACACACACGAAGAAAGAATTACACAACCAGGAGCTATGTGCTCCCTCATCAATGGCAGATAGAGAGAATACACACACATAGATGCATTACATAATCTGCCAAAGAAAGACCGTGGCTGAGTGATGTGCTAGTAACCTCTCCTCTGTCCATTGGTCCGACGTTGAGGCTACTTGGACCAAAGAAGAAGAAGCCAACATAATTTTGCGATAAAAGTATCGTATGTTAGTCGAGTAAATGTTTTGTACTACCATTACTGATTGAACTATGTGATGAGCACCCTATGCCTATGCCAACAGTGTGGGAGATACCAGAACCTCCCTACACCCCCAATTGCCCGATTGGAAATCCCCACGTAACTATATTGTGATAAAATGTTTAGAAAAAGCTGCCAATGCACTGTTGCCAAAATGCTAGGATTTTCTTTCCTCTTGATAGAAGGGTAAAAAGTAAAATGTATTAAAAATGAAGGAGTATCGCTTAAGATGGATATCGGACAGAGACATGTCCTCATCAGCAGCAGACTCAGTCTAGAGTTCTGTGGTTTTGCCTATGAGGTTTTCCTGGTGATTAAGTAAGAGCTCTGACATCATTGCTTACCGCTGTGCCAGTATTATAACCCTGATAGTTAGAGTAAATAAAATTAAGAAAACTGGGTTTGCAATGTGTACCTGCTTCAGGTATGGAGTGAAGATATCACCCATACAAGCTTGAAATACCGCTGTATAGTATTGATCCCAAGAAGGGATCAAAGGAGGGAATTGTGAGAATCTGACATTTGGTTCTGTGGCATGTATGTTGTAATAGAGTGTATAAACTTGTCTGTGGTAGTTGAGTTTTGAATGGGTGACCTTGGGCCTGTGTTCTGAGAGTTCTGAGAGGGAGGGCCACAGCATTCTTCAGATAAAGAATTTGCCACAAAAGCAGAGCCAGTTTATGCAAAAACAGGAAACGCCAAAACTCATAAGTTTCTATCTTCATGGAAAAATACTAGACATGAACTGAACACGTGAAATTCTAAACGTTTGATTGGTTTTAATTATACGCCCAGTGATGTATGAAAATGGAAGGTAGAAGACATACCCCTTTTTAGCATACAGTATATAAGCACCACAGTAGCAGAGATGGGGTGGGTCCACGAGCGAGAGCATGCACGCGCGAGCGTGCGAGGGAGAGCGCGCTTCCAGAGGACCACAGATGTATTAACCCATTGTATTCTTATGTAAAGACTTCGAGCTGACAAATAAATAAAGTGTTTTAACCTTTCGAATTGAATTGAAGAGTATCCTTGATCTACCTCCTTGACCACGAAAAGCAATACATTTTAATTGCTAACATTTCCCAGCCTGCTCTTCCCTTTTTGACCACTTCTCTGTGGAGCGCTCGTGTAGCGTCCTCTTTTGGTTTTCTTTATCCATCCTGTGTTTTGGTTTGCCCTGCTACTCAGTGTGTTCACCTGTTCCGCATTCCTTGCATTACTTACACCTTGCATCGTCTTTGTTTGACGCCTCCATATTGCCATTTATTTGACAAAAAAACCTGTACAGGACTGACAGTTCGTGACGACCGTATCACTTCAACGTGTTGTCGTTACACGGGACTTGTTTCAGGTGTCATTGGAGTTTGCTAGAAACTTAGCTTTGGTTGCTCTTTACCGTTTGTTTGTCCCTTCTTGGAACCTCTGTCTCCCTGTCCTAGACAGATTTGTCTTCGCCATATTGTTTACCTCTTGTTTGTGTTTTTCGGTTCCCTTGTTGTGAGCTATAGGACTTTCTTTGTTTGTTTGTCTTAATCTGTAGCGTTAGAGTCTTTCACTCGATACGGGTTGCTTTGAGGTTGGTAGCGGTATCTCTTGTTGTAAGGAGAGTTTATTATTTTCTTCTATTGTAATTGATTCCCTGTCTGCAGGTTTTTCCCCCGCTTTGTGGTGTTCGTATTGAACACTTTAAGAACCCCTACTGTCGCGTTTGGCCCTTCATTCTGTATGCTACCCTGACAGTTTGACCTCACTGCGGCGCACCCTAGACAGAAAACCAGAAATTAAAAAGCAGTTTGTCACATTCATGGGAAAATCTTTGAGAACGCTCACGCCGAACCAGGAGTGTTGGTATCTTCCCACCTTCGGAGTTTACCATCCATAAAAACCTAGCCTATTTGATTCCAGGGCTCAGTATTGTGGTGTCTCCCTCAATAACGTTCTCCTCACAGGGCTGGGCCTAAACAATACATTACTGGGGGTTTTAATCCGCTTTAGAAAGGAGCAAGTGGCTATCACAGTGGACATACAGCAAATGTTTCACTGTTTTGTTGTCAGGGAAGACCACAGAAATTTCTTGAGGTTTCTATGGTATAGAGACAATGACTTGTCAAAGGATATCATGGACTACAGAATGAAGGTCCATGTTTTCGGAAATAGCCCTTCACCTGCTGTCACCATCTACGGGCTCAGAAGGGCTGCCCAAGAATGTGCACATGCATATGGAGTTGACACAAAGCACTTTGTGGAAAGGCACTTTTATGTAGATGATGGGCTCATCTCTGCCCACCAACACTGAGGCCATTGATCTTGGGCAGAGAACTCAAGCATCGCTCAAAGAGTTAAACCTACTACTGCATAAGATTGCTTCCAACAATGCTGCTGTTATGGAGGCATTTCCCCCTGTAGACCATGCTAAAGGTGACAAAAACTTGGACCTCAGTGGAGAAGCTACACCAATGCAGCGCAGTCTAGGGCTATGCTGAGAAATAGCAGCAGAAACATTCACCTTTGGAGTAGCAGCCAGTAAAAAACCAGTCCTCTCAACAGTAAATAGCCTCTTCGACCCCCTCGGTTTAGTTGCACCAGTGACATTATAAGACAGAGCCTTACTGAGGGAACTCACTGTGGAGTCCTGCGACTGGGACACACCGCTTCCAAAGGAGAAGCTTAATGAATGAATAGCTTGGAGAGAATCACTTGAAGAGTTGAAACAACTGCACATTCACCTTTACACAGCGACCTCCCACTCTAAGGTAAAACGCACTGAGCTCTGCATTTTTTCTGATGCCTCCACCAAAGCCATCGGTGCAGTAGGCTACCTAAGAGCTGCCAATGATGAACGACAGATTGAGGTTGGTTTTATTCTTGGGAAAGCTAAGCTGACACCCTTACCTGAACCTACCATACCTCGCCTCGAACTATGTGCTCCAGTCTTAGCAGCAGAAATGGCAGAATTTATCCTGGATGAATTAGGTCTCAAGCCAGACGCCGTCAAGTTCTACAGAAAAGTAGTTCTCGGGTACATATACAACGAAACTAAGCATTTCGACTTATATGTGCACAATAAAGTTCAGCGCATTCATCAGTCAACTAAGCCAGAATAATGGTTCTATGTTCCCACTGAGAATAATCCAGCTGACCACGCATCCAGCTCAGTCCATGTATCTCACCTCATCAAGACGACATGGCTTACTGGACCAGCCTTTTTCCTCAAGCCAGACGAGAGTCGGTTGGAGACATCAAAGTCAGCCCAGAATCAGATGTTGAAATACGTCCTGATGTTGAGAAGGGAAGGCTCACAACTGACTTTTTCTAGTGTTTCTCAACATGGAATTCACTTCTGAGAGCTATAGCACTCCTCATTCACATTGCTCGCACTTACAGGCATCCAAGCAAGACCAGTGTATGTAAGGGTTGGCACCAGTGCAACAAACCCTGCACTCCAGACAAGCTTTCTCAAACAAGGGATGTCATCATCATGTCAGTGCAGCGAGAATCTTATTCTGAGGAGCTCACTAAGTAGCTAGAGCAACTTTCTTTTCTAACCTAATTGCAGCAAACCATTTTAACCCCAGAATTTTATTTAAAGTCATAGACTCCCTCATCACCCCCTCCCCCTGCCAGTTTATCGATGCCTCACCGGAAATGTGTGAAGTATTTTTAAACTTTTTTAAAAACAAAGTTGATAGCATAAGACAGCAAATTACTCCCCCCCACCGAGTTATACACACCAATAGGGTCATCAATAGTTATTTTAGCAATTTTGAACCCATATCACTGTCTTTTTTAATTAAAACTATATCTCACATGAAATCAACCACGTGTAGCATCGATATTATCCCCACCAAATTTCTTAAAGAGGTTATTGGCATAGTTGGACCCAGTATTTTATCTATTATTAATAGCTCATTGGAGAAAGGCATTTTCCCTTCAGTTTTTAAACATGCTGTTGTCCAACCTCTTTTAAAGAAACCTAACCTTGATCCCTCTGATCTTAACAATTTTAGGCCTATTTCTAAAACGCCATTCATATCCAAAGTTTTAGAGAAAATGGTTTCAAACCAGCTTTTAGCTTTTATGTGTAACAATAATATCTTTGAGAAATTTCAGTCTGGTTTTAGAGCTTTACATAGTACAGAAACTGCTCTTCTCAAGGTAACTAATGATCTCCTTTTAGCAGCTGACAGGGGGGAAAGTGCAATTTTAATTCTTTTAGACCTAAGTGCAGCCTTTGATACTATAGATCACACTATTTTAATTGACCGTCTTAACACCTGGGTCGGCATTAAAGATACTGCACTTAGCTGGTTTTATTCCTATCTTTTAGAAAGAACCTTCACGGTCACCATAGGTAACCACTCATCTTCAGAAACTCATATTACCTGTGGTGTACCGCAAGGTTCTATTTTAGGCCCAATTTTATTTTCAATTTATATGCTGCCACTTGGCCAAATTATGCAAAGACACAATGTCTCTTTTCATTGCTATGCAGACGACACACAGATATACCTTCCCCTGAGACCTGGTGACCCAAACAGCCTAGCTGCTGTTGTTGATTGTCTCAAGGATATCAACTGTTGGATGGCACAGAATTTTCTTCAGCTCAATAACTCCAAAACAGAAATCATATTGTTCAGTCCCCCAAATTCTATCAGTTATATTGAGAGTGGCCTTGGTCCTCTGTCCGCAAATGTGAAGCCCGTTGCCAGAAACTTGGGAGTACTAATTGACTCAGATTTAGACTTTGGACCACAAATTTAAAAAATAGTCCAGTCCTGCTTCTATAAATTGAGAACTATTTCCAGAATTCGATCAGTACTGTCACACAGTGACCTGGAAAAGGTAATCCACGCCCTAATATTTTCACGACTGGACTACTGTAACTCCCTCCTTTCTGGCATCAACCAAAAGTCACTCTCGCGCCTCCAACTAGTTCAGAACGCAGCAGCTAGGCTTCTTACTGGTTCAAATAGACAACATCACATCACCCCAATCCTGGCTTCTCTCCATTGGCTCCCGGTGCGGTTTAGAATCAATTTTAAGATTTTACTGATCACTTTTAAAGCACGTTTGGGTCTGGCTCCAAGCTACATAACCGATATGTTGACCCCATATGAGCCAGTGCGCAGCCTTAGATCCTCAGGCGGGGCCCTTCTGGCTGTTCCAAAGTCTAGACTTAAAACTAAAGGTGACCGTGCCTTTTCCATCAGGGCCCCTCGGCTTTGGAACGACCTGCCTGAGGAGATAAGGCTAGCAGAATCAGTGACTTCTTTTAAATCACTTCTTAAAACCCATTTTTACAGACTTGCTTTTATGTGATGTTGTCTTTTTATCATCTTCTTATTGCTTTTAATTTTGTTTTTATTGCTTTTAATTTTGATTGTTTAGAACTCTTTTAAAAACTAATTTTTATTAAATATATTAATGTGTTGTTTTATGCTCTTATGTATTTAGTTATTTTTAATTCATTGTCTATTATCTATCTTTATTTGTAACTGCACTGTATATTTTCTGTTTTTAGGTCTGTGAAGCACTTTGTAAACTTGCTTTTGAAAAGTGCTATACAAATAAAGTTTATTATTATTATTATTATTATTATTATTACTATGCTCACTGATGGGATGCCCATTCCCAAGAACAGCCCTCTCTTCAAGCTCAGCCCCATTTTGGACAAAGGCATGATTAGAGTCGGAGGCAGACTTCAACACTCACAGCTCGACAGCAATGAGAAGAATCCCCTCATTCCTCTCCGACAAATTAATTTCTCTACACTGCTGGTACGCCACTTTCATGAGCAGGTTAAACATCAAGGTCGCCACTTTACTGAGGCTGTCATCAGAGCAGCAGGACTGTGGATCATATGAGGTAAAAGGCTCATCAGTTCTGTCCTACACAAGTGCGTCACCTGCCGCAGACTCCGTGGAAAAATGGAACATTAGAAAATAGCCGATCTACCAACTGAGCGCCTGAGTACATCTCCCACATTCACATATGTTGGATTGGATGTTTTCAGACCTTGGATTGTCACTGCCAGACAAACACCAGGAAGCCATGCCCAAAGTAAATGCTGGGCTATACGTTTCACTTGTATGAGCATGAGGGCAGTCCATATCAAAATCATTGAGTCTCTGGATGCATCTACCTGCATCAACGCATTGAGGCGTTTCTTTGCCATTTGTGGACCAGCTAAACAACTCAGGTCAGATTGAGGAACAAATTTTATTGCTGCTTCCAAAGAGCTGGGACTAAACAAAAAACAGTCAGGGCCCCAATATTCTGAAGCTTTTGAGTGAACAGGGCTACACATTAGAATTCAACCCTCCCCACTCCTCTCATATGGGAGGAGTGTGGTAATCTATGATTGGAGTAGCTTGAAGAATCCCGGATTCCATGCTTCTGAAGGAGACTACTTATCTTTCTCATGAAGTGCTGTGTACTCTCATGGCCGAGACTATAGCCATCATGAATGCCTGGCCCGTGGTAGCTGTCTCTGCAGATCCTGACCCGCCATTCATCCTAACTCCTGCAATGCTACTGACTCAGAAGGTGGGTGGGTCCCCTCCTCCCCCAGGGAACTTCACAGACAAGGACAGAGTCAGTGGAGACAAGTGCAGGCTCTCACCGCCAAGTGCGAGTACCTCTCAACATTACAGAGCCAGCAGAAGTGGACTGAAGCTCGCTGTAACTTAAGGAATGGTGACATTGTGCTGCTAAGGGACAGTAAATTTGCCCGCAATCAGTGGCCTATGGCGCGGGTCACATCAGTGTTCCCTGGTAGAGATGGGAGAATTCGCAAGGTGGAGGTGAAGACCACAGCCCAGGGCTCCTCAAAAACATTCCTGAGACCCATCTCAGAAATTGTGGTTCTTCTTACTAGTGAGGACTGAGTGTTTGGTAAACAGTGTAAGGTAATCAGTCAAAAGTGGTGTCATGGACGCCAGGCGGGGAGTATTCTGCCCTCTGGGCACTCTATGTTTAGTGCCATCTATTGTACTTCCTTTGTAAACAGGAAATAGGAAGCACTGAGCACATTTTTACACTGGACATCAGATTCTGTACTTTAAGAAAAGCTCTGAAGCAAATCTGTTGTTTTCTCTTCGTTACTTCAGCGAAAGCATTGCCTGTGAGTTAAAAAATGTAAAATAATAAATTTATCTATCATTTAAAAAAAATCTTGTACAATTAATCTATGAATGTTAGAGGGGAGCATTTTGACCTGTATTTTCGTTCTGTGCTAAGCTAGCTACAGCAGGCTCGGATACAATATATTTAGTTTGAAATGATGTAATATAGAACGTAGTCCATATCCTTTATATTTTCTTGGTGAATCTGGATGTTTACCTGTGTTACAGACTTACCCATGTAATGTGACCATCTTAGTAATTGCACTTTATTTTCTAATTTTTAGTTTCACTCCTAATTCATGACCGCATGCACAAATGAGTCTGCAATAAACCAAGGAGCTAGAAGGCTATATCCTGACTCTCATGTTGTTTTTGAACAAACTTTGGCTTACTGTTTACTTTTGGTTCCAACACCGTAAATAGAACAGTACAAGGCTCCTTTTCAGCTTGCCGTGAAATGCACCGCCCTCCAAACTTTGTCTAGGAAGATCTCACATCGATGAAACCCACAATGGTAACTCCTATTGGCTCCATCTGTATGCCCTAAAAAGCATTTGATACTGGGGTCACCAGGAACATAATTACAGGGGGGTGCATATTCTGGCAGGGCTGTATTTCTGCTTGCCGTGAAATACAAAGCCTTCTAACTTTGGCAAGGAAGATCTCACATCCATGAAACCCACTGTCATGGGGCTCGCCTGCTTTTTCTTATTTTTGCGGTCTCTCATTCCGTTTTCCTCTACAGGGCACTCTATCGGATTTTTTCATGTTCCACGCCGGGGTTTCTTTACATTCCGCCACTTAGTAATTACACCTGCCCTGCGTTTCCTCCTGCTAAATACTCTGCGTCTTCCGGTATCGGTGCTTCCATGTTATTCTTGCCTCTTAACATAGTAGCCGGTAAAGGTACAGGACAAGTGTTGTGCTGATCGACCGCTTTGCTTTGTTAGTATTTGAAGCAACACAGTATTCACCTTTAGCGTTTGTACAGCGTGTAGATATATATCGTGAGCAGACATTGCTGTTTTTTGTTGTTTTCTTTTCGCTCATACCTACGAGCTTTTCGCCCATATTTATTTCGGGTTATTTTCATTTACCGTTTATTTCTGTTATCTCTTTAGTTCGCTCTCTTATATTGATAGTGTGAGGGATCTCTATGTCAGAGACACGGAGGGAATATTGGAGGTCCAGATGCGATAGCTGGGAAATCTTAAAGTGTTCCAAAGAACACCACTGAGACGGACAATGATCCGTAGTGGAGAAAAATAAAATAAGAGAACACAAACCTCGCAATAAAAACGAGGAGCTCAATCTCCGAGCAAAACAAAGAAATAAGCAGTAACGCTTATCTAACTCCCGTTTGTGGAGTGAAACAAAAGAAAGAACAGAGAACTGAAAAGACCCCAAAGACTTTGGGTGAGTAACTCGTAGGTTCGAGTAGAAAACAAAAGAAAACGAAAACCTCTGCTCTGAAATAAGAGTGTATAAGAGAACTTGCTTTCTTTCTAAGGTTGTACTGCTAACAAGTCCCGCATTGATAAGCAAAGCGGTCGATAGCAGCACAAATTCCTATACCCTTTTTACTGGCTCGAATGTTACATGAAATAACATGGAAGCAACGAGAGAGGCAGGAAGCGGGGTATAAATAGTGAGCGGAAATAAATGACAGGTGAACTCACTAATGACGAGGCGAAAGCAAAACCCGTAGCGGAACACAGGAAAATCCGATAGATTACCGTTAAACGACAAAAAAGAGACACAGAGATAAGGGAAGAAAGGCAAGATCCATGACAGGACCCCCCTCTAAGGAACGGCACCGGACGCTTCCACAACTTTATCTCTGCGGAAGTCGGTGATTAACTGAGGGTCCAGGATGTTTCTCGATGGAACCCAGCAACGTTCCTCCGGACCGTAGCCCTCCCAGTCTAGAAGGAACTGCTACCCTCTGCCCACATGTCTCTCAGCCACAATGCGGCGAACGGTATAAGCCAGACCCCCTTCTATGAGTCGGGGAGGCGGAGGTGGTCTCTCAACCGAGGCGAGGGGACTGACGAGTACCGGTTTCAGACGGGAGACATGAAATGCGGGGTGGATGCGCATCGAGCGCGGCAGTTGCAGTCGAAATGTGACTGGGTTGATTTTTCTTATAATTTTGAATGGCCCCACAAAATGAGGGGCGAGTTTGAGGGACTCGACCCGCAGCGGAAGGTCACGAGTAGTAAGCCAAACCCGCTGTCCGACTCTATAGGATGGTGCAGCTCGACGATGCCTATCAGCCATGGCTTTTTGTTTAGCCGAAGCCCGTATAAGAGACGAACGCACTTGTCTCCAAACCGACCGACACCGCCCTCTCAAGCTCAGGAAAAAGAGGTGGTTGATAACCCAGGTGAGCTTCGAAGGGGGAGAGGCCGGTGGAAGCGTATGAGTGTACTCCGCCCAGGCGAGGTGACGACTCCAGGAGGTAGGCTTGGACGCGGCAAGGCAGCGTACTCTCTAGAGTCTGATTAGTGTGCTCTGTCTGGCCGTTAGTCTCCGGGTGAAACCCGGAAGACAGACTAACCGAAGCCCCCAGCAGAGAGCAAAACGCCCGCCAAAACATGGCGGCGAACTGAGGACCGCGATCGGACACCACATCCGACGGAAGGCCGTGCAGCCGAAACACATGGTCAATCATAAGTTGCGCTGTCTCAGGTGCCGAAGGCAGCTTAGGCAGCGCAATTAAATGAGCCGCTTTGGAAAACCGGTCGACCACCACTAAAATGGTAGTATTGCCTGAAGATAACGGCAACCCTGTGACGAAGTCCAGGGAAATATAACTCCAGGGGTGGGTGGGAATAGGTAGAGGACGAAGAAAACCCGAGGAAGGAAGGTGAGAGGCCTTGCTGCAAGCGCAAACCGGACAAGCCGCGACAAAAGAGCGTACGTCTCTCTCCAGACTAGGCTACCAGAAACGCCGGGATAAAAAGTCCCTAGTTCGATGAACACCGGGGTGACCGGTGAGTTGGGAGGCGTGGCCCCATTGGAGAACCCGAGACCTAAGACGAGGAGGCACGGAAAGACAGTTAGCCGGTGCCCCACCTGGACCTGGGTCAGAGCGCAAGGCTCTCTGCACCGCTGCCTCAACCTCCCATATAACCGGGGCAACAATGAGGTCAGTGGCAATAATAGGCTCGGGAACAGAGTCTGTCTCAGAGCGGTCGTAAATCTGTGAGAGAGCGTCAGGTTTTACGTTTTTAGACCCGGGGCAATATGTGATGATAAAATTAAATCTTAAAAAGAACAGCGCCCACCTAGCTTGCCATGAGTTACGCCTCTTAGCCAGCTGAACATATTCCAGATTTTTATAGTCTGTCCAAACCGTAAACGGATGTTCCGCTCCTTCGAGCCAATGTAAGCGCAGTAATGGGCACTGCTACCGCACTAAAATTGTGAATAAATCGGCGATAAAAATTTGCAAAACCTAAAAAACGTTGTACCTGTTTTACGGAAGATGGCGTGGACCAGTTTTTTACAGCGGAAACCTTTTCCGGATCCATCTGTACCTTACCCTCTCTAACAATGAAACCCTAAAATGAAACAGAGCCATTATGAAAGACACACTTCTCTGCTTTTACAAATAATTGGGCTTTGAGAAGAGCAGAAAGAACGTGACGAACGTGACCGACATGTGTGGTAAGATCATGCGAAAATATTAAAATATCGTCAAGATAAACAAAGACGAATCTCTCCAGCATCTCCCTCAGCACATCGTTAATTAATGCCTGAAACACAGAGGGGGCGCTAGTGAGCCCGAATGGCATGACAAGATATTCGTAGTTGCCGCTGTGCGTGTTAAAAGCGGTCTTCCAATCGTCGCCTTCGCGAATGCGAACGAGGTTATAGGCGTTACGTAGGTCCAGCTTCGTGAAGACAGACGCCCCCTGAAGACGCTCGAAGGCGGAGTTCATAAGGGGGTACCTGTTCTTCACCGTTATGTCATTTAGGAACCTGTAATCAATACAGGGTCTGAGACCTCCGTCTTTCTTTTTAACCAAAAAAAAAACCCGCCCCTGCAGGCGAGGTGGAAGGTCTAATGAACCCATTAACCAAAGCCTCCTCAATGTATTTATGCATAGCTGCGCTCTCAGGGATAGATAATGAATAAAGAGACCCTCTAGAGGGGGTAGTGCCCGGGTATAGCTCTATAGCGCAGTCATATGTTCTGTGAGTTGGTCGTGAAGTGGAACGTTGTTTGCTAAATGTCTCCGCAAGATCGGCGTACTGTTTGCGGACATTAGCGGGCAGCTGGAATTCGAGTGCCCCTCCCACTTCAACACCCTCAGTGTCCAAGACAGAGTGAATTTTCCAATCAATCTCTGACTCGGACGTCAACTCCTGCCACGCAGGCGGTTGCTCAGCAGAGTGATCCCAGTCTAAACTCTCCTCTCCATTCTCGGAGGGAACATGAGAGGACTGCTGTTTAAAGGAACCATTCTCCTCCTCTCTCTGAGTCAGACTCGGCATAATCCTCACCCCCTCTTCCCAACAGAAAAGGACTGGCGACATAACAGTGGCGTTTGCATTTGGGACCCCATTGATGAATAACGAAACCTGCCCCCCCCCCCCCCAATTAATGTGTGGGTTATGGCGAGTAAGCCAGGAATGACCCAAAACCAGCGGATAAGCTGGGGACTCCACTAAAATTAAATTAATTAATTAAAATCTAGTCCCGCTAGGCGACTCGGTTCCACCACTCACGAGACTTAGCATCCCCTGTTTCGCGCATGGAGGAACCATCGACCTGCATGGACTCCTCATGCTCAATGGGAGCTACAAACGGAATGTGAGCCGGCGCTGACATGTGGGAGGAAGAGTAACGACGTGGGTGATGTTTAAAACCCTTATAAGCCCTCTCCTTCTCTCTCTCTCTAAACCGGTTATCTAAATGAATGGCCGTAGATACCAGAGCCCCGAATGTAGCGGGTGGTTCGATACCCGCAATGGCGTCTTTTATGGGTTCCGATAAGGCGTTCAGGAACAGTGCACAAAGAGGCTCATCGGCCCATCCTGTCACCCCCGCAAGAGCACGGAAAGTAATAGCAAAGGCAGTCACGGTGTCAGTGCTCTGACGAAGACGGGTCAAACGCATGGCAGCTTCCTTGCCAGAAACGTCTTGGTCGAACACTGACACGATCTCCGCCATAAGCCGCTCTGTGTTACTTACGATGGGTGAATTAGCCCTGATAAGTGGGTCGGCCCATGTGAGAGCATTACCGGTTAAGAGAGAGAGAATGAAGGCTACTCTGGATTCTTGTGCATTGAACCGCGAGGGCTGTATTTTAAAAAAAATTAAGCACTGCGTTAGAAACCCCTGACACTTTCCCGACTCCCCGCTATACCGCATCGGGAGCTGGAGTTTTGGTTCCCTAGCGTCAGGTGGAAATGGCGGGGGGTGGACTGTGTAGGTGCTTGTGCAACTGGAGGTGGATCTGCCCTGAGAGAGAGAGTTCGGATATTCTCGGACAGATCTCGCAGAGCTACTGCCTGTAGATGCATTTGCTCATGTAATGCTTGCTGTGAATGTTGCAGGGCGCAAATACTCTCTCTCTGGTCCACCAGGGCTGCCTCCTGAGTGGCAATGACCTCCCCTGTGGCTTCCATGTTCTGTGAGCGATCTCTATGTCAGAGACACGGAGGGAATATTCGAGGTCCAGATGCGATAGCTGGGAAATCTTAAAGTGTTCCAAAGAACACCACTGAGACGGACAATGATCCGTAGTGGAGAAAAATAAAATAAGAGAACACAAACCTCGCAATAAAAAACGAGGAGCTCGATCTCCGAGCAAAACAAAGAAATAAGCAGTAATGCTTAACTCCCGTTTGTGGAGCGAAACAAAAGAAAGAACAGAGAACTGAAAAGACCCCAAAGACTTTGGGTGAGGAACTCGTAGGTTCGAGTAGAAAACAAAAGAAAACGAAAACCTCTGCTCTGAAATAAGAGCGTATGAGAGAACTTGCTTTCTTTCTAAGGTTGTACTGCTAACAAGTCCCGCGTTGATAAGCAAAGTGGTCGATAGCAACACAACGTCCTATACCCTTTTTACCGGCTCGAATGTTACGTGAAATAACATGGAAGCAACGAGAGAGGCAGGAAGCGGGTTATAAATAGTGAGCGGAAATAAATGACAGGTGAACTCACTAATGACGAGGCAAAAGCAAAACCCGTAGCGGAACACAGGAAACTCCGATAGATTACCGGTAAACGACAAAAAAGATGTGGAGATAAGGGAAGAAACGCAAGATCCATGACAGATAGCAGAGATATTCCTTCTTTTTCTTTTTATCTCTTTAGTTCGCTCTCTTATATTGAGAGTAGAGATATTCTTTTTTCCCCTTCTTATCTCTTTAGATTGCTCTCTTATATTGAGAGCAGAAATATTCTTTCTTTTCTATCCCTATTCACTGACACTGCTGTCAGTTCAGCCGATTTGTTCGGTTTATTTTTCAGCCTCCTATTTAATACTCCCTTGTATTGGGAGTGGGAGCCTCTCTGTTTTCCTTTTTTCCACGGAGCCCGCTCCGTTCTACTGGTGCTCCTCTGGGGTACTTTATTCTGAATCCCTTCAGTCGTGTCTGGTCCTCCGACACCAGCCAACTCAATTACAATTGCGGAACCGGATTGAACGATTGCGTGAGTTGATGGAATGATTGGGTGAATGCAGGAGTGAATGGAGGATGGGTACTCATTGGGAAATTTGGATGATTTATGGGGAACGCTGGGGCTGGTTTCCTTGGGGCTATATAATGATATAACCTGAGGTAGACAAACAGATCTGACGATGGGACGAGCATGAGAGGGCTGATTGCCTCTAAACTCCTGTGTGTGTAGCGGTGATTCTTTTTTTCAGTTCATTTGGTTTTGTTTTATTTTGTTTGTGTGAATGTGCAGCCCATGTATTGTGTACGGCGTTACTTACCTGTGGAGCAGAAAACGGCGGCAGTGAGAGGGAGTGGTCCGAAGCTGTGAAAAGAAAGCAGAATATGTGCATAAGCGGTGCCCTACCTGGGGCAGACAGCCATTCAACAACGGCGGTGTACAGAGCTGGTCGGAGGGTTGGTGTACCAGAAAGCCTGGTGATGAGCTGTTGCTGAGGAAATGTAATTCCCCAATAAGTAAGGGACGTGGGTGCGCCGTACTAACTGGCTGACGTGCATGTGTGAGTCTTATGTCGGGCAAAGTGGGGTACTGAGCGGCAGCGGGTGTTTTGCGGTTCCCCCCGTCAGAGTCAGTGTCCCGTGTCTATCCCAGCGAGTGTGACAAGGGCGACGGAACGTGGTGAAGTCCTGGGTCCCATGATTCGCCCGAGGGGTGGACAGATTGAATTCTCGTTAGCTGTCCCGCTGTATGTTTGTGTCCTTTTCTTTTGGGCCAGATGGCTTGTGTGTATTTTCTTGGTTTGTTTTTTTCATTTTTTCATTTTTAATTTGTGGTGATCCTCCCATAGCTGCAGTTTGGGCAGGACTCCAAAACATTATTTCTTTCTGTGTTTGTGGTGTAGAATGCTAGGTTTTGTTCTGTTCGTGGATGTGCGAGAGTACCGCCGTATCTGTCTGTGCGTGGGCTTTTCCCCCCGGAGGTGTTGTGCCCCCCGAGCGGCTGGCAGCCCCGTGGTGGGGGCAAGTTAAGGGGTGGTCACGAATATGTGTGCATGTGCCCTTTGTTTATCGTTGCCTGTACAAGCCTGAACAGCACAGTGTGGGGGATTGAGTGTAGTGTGTTGTGTGTGTGTAGTGTAGGAGGCACGCTTAGGGAGGGGTCGCTTGCGTCCGGCAGGAACGTTGGGAAAAAGTGGGAGGGATAAAGGAGACCCACAGATGGACATTGCTCCATCAGGTCTGTGTGTCTTGATATTTTATGAACTTTGTTGGAATAAATAAAATTTCCTTTTTTGCCTTTTACATCTGCCTCGTGTATTGTTTGGAGAGTGGTGGAGTCTCAAACCTGCTTTTAAACTGTGACATAAAAGTATTCTGTGTTATGCATTTACTTCTATGGTATATTTTGGTGGAAAAGAACCACCATTAATATTCACAAACAGGTGCAGCTCAAAAAATTTGAATATTGTGAAAAAGTTCTATATTTTTTGTCACTCATGTCAGAAAGTGAAACTCATATATTATATAGATTCATTGAAATATTTCAAGCCTTTATTTCTTGTAATTTTGATGATTATGGCTTACAGCTAATGAAAACCCAAATTCAGTGTCTCAGAAAATTAGAATATTACATAAGATCAATAAAAAAGGATATTTTAAACAGAAATGTCAGCCTTCTGAAAAGTATGTTCATTTCTATGCACTCAATACTTAGTTGGGGCTCCTTTTGCATGAATTACTGCATCAATGCGGTGTGGCATGGAGGCGATCAGTCTGTGGCACTGCTGAGGTGTAATGGAAGCCCAGGTTGCTTTGATAGCGGCCTTCAGGTCGTCTGCATTGCTGGGTCTGGTGTCTCTCATCTTCCTCATAGATTCTCTATGGGGTTCAGGTCAGGCGAGTTTGCTGGCTAATCAAGCTCAGTAATATCATGGTCATTGAACCAGCTTTTGGTACTTTTGGCAGTGTGGGCAGGTGCTAAATCCTGCTGGAAAATGAAATCAGCATCTCCATAAAGCTTGTCAGCAGAAGGAAGCATGAAGTGCTCTAAAAGTTCCTGGTAGATGGCTGCGTTGACTGTGGACTTCAGAAAACACAGTGGACTTCAGAAAACACAGTGGACATGGCACCCCAAATCATCACTGACTGTGGAAACTTCACACTGGACTTCAAGCAACGTGGATTCTGTGCCTCTCCACTCTTCCTCCAGACTCTGGGACCTTGATTTCCAAATGAAATGCAAAATTTGCTTTAATCCGAAAAGAGGACTTTGGACCACTGAGCAACAGTCCAGTTCTTTTTCTCCTTAGCCCAGGTAAGACGCTTCTGACATTGTCTCTGGTTCAGGAGTGGCTTGACATGAGGAATGCAACATTTGTAGCCCATGTCCTGGATTCGTCTGTGCGTGGTGGCTCTTGAGACTCCAGCCTCAGTCGACTCCTTGTGAAGCTCCCCCAAATTCTTGAATGGATTTTGCTTGACAATCCTCTCAAGGCTGCGGTTATCCCTGTTGCTTGTGCACCTTTTCCTACCACACTTTTCCCTTCCACTCAACTTTCTATGAATATGCTTGGATACAGCACCCTGTGAACACCCAGCTTCTTTAGCAATGACCGTTTGTGGCTTACCCTCCTTGTGGAGGGTGTCAATGACATCTGTCAAGTCAGCAGTCTTCCCCATGATTGTGTAGCCTACTGAACCAGAGAGACCATTTAAAGGCTCAGGAAACCTTTGCAGGTGTTTTGAGTTAATTAGCTGATTAGAGTGTGACACCATGAGTTTCCAATATTTAACTTTTTCACAATATTCTAATTTTCTGAGACACTGAATTTGGGTTTTCATTAGCTGTAAGCCATAATCATCAAAATTACAAGAAATAAAGGCTTGAAATATTTCATTCTATGTGTAATGAATCTATATAATATATGAAAAAATATAGAACTTTTTCACGATATTCAAATTTTTTGAGCTGCACCTGTATATCACTCAGAACTGTAATCCCCTTCTTTGACCATGCATCGCACAGAAAGGGGGATTTAGCTTTAGGTTTACACCAAATACTAGAATCTAGATTTAGAAAGGGATTGAAATGGAGGGTGTGGGAGACATGTTTCCAGACCCACTGTAGATGGGACAGCACAGGATGGGATTGGACCCCTACAGGTAAGGAGGCAGAGATGCAATTGTATAAAGGAAGAGGGTGACACAGGTGAGACTCGTTCAGGGGGCAAGGACCAATGAGCCAAATGTCTCAGGCTGAATGCGTAATTGTAGAGCAGAAGGTTCGGCACACCCAGTCCATCCTGACCCACCGGTCTCTGGAGCTTACACAGGCATATTTTAGGTCGTTTTCCGCTCCAGAAGAAGGTGTTACACAGCCTATAAAATTCATGGATACATTTGACTGGTGTTCTAATCGGCAAAGATTGTAAAATCTGACAGATGTTTTATTTTGAAAAATGACCGGAACCATCCATCTGTGTCTTGAGATGGTGAGTTGTATTTTTTATGCACTTTATATTTGTTTTTATGCCGTATCATTTTATTTCGTCATATTTATCCCCCCACACCTTGAAGGCCGGTCCGTGAAAATATTGTCTTGCGTGAAACCGGTCCGTGGCCCAAATAAGGTTGGGGTCCGCTGATCTAACCCATTGACTAGAATCTTGGAGAGAATCATTCCATCATTGTTAATTAATGAGATAGATCTAAAGCTTTTAGGATCAGTCGGTTCCTTATCCTTCTTGAGGATATAGGGTGGGGAGTAGAGAGCCAATTCTCATAGAGTTCTCATACATGTCTAACAGCATAGGGGCCAGGTCGACTGCATAAAGTAAGTAAAATTCTGCACTAATACCATCTGGCCCAGAAGATATCTCTTGAACCATTATAGAGGCCTCAAGTGCCTCCCTCTGTTCACTGGACAGCCTAGGGAGATCCAACTTGCTCAGAAATTATGTGATTTCATGAGGTTCTGTGATGGATTCTGAGCTGTACAACCCTATATAGAACTCAATAAATGTCTTATACAGCGTCAAAATTTACTGGGTTTTCTTAAAGCTGTAGTTTATAATTTAAGACAAACATGAATACTGTAATTGAGATGGATATGTCTCAACCACTAGGGGTGACGTTTATAGAGTTAAAAAGGCTTTGAGAGCTTCCCATTCCACCCCAGGAGATGGAGCGGAAGGTATATTTGTCTCTTTATATCAATTTGGGCCTTCAAAGCGATCTAAAGTTGCCTAAAGTTGTCATCTAGTAATTAGCTAGCAGTGAGTCTCCATCTCCGGGACTTATTTGCTATATTGAAAGGGAGAAGGCATAAATTCACATTGGCGGTTATCGCTTTCCATGTCATGAATTGTTCAAATAAGTGTGGTCTACAAGTGTTTTTATTGTTAGAAGCTAAGGTTAGAGTTTGCGTTCACGTCTTTGGTGGGTTATTGTTTGCTAGCTAGTGTTGTTCTTTTTGTCCAGCCCGACAGTCGAATTGATTGGACACGTAGCCGAAATGGTTGATCTGTGACTTTGATGCTCCAGTTCAGGGGCACGCTATTTTACAAGTAGCCTACGACAAAGAGTTCTGGGCATTACTGCCTCTTAAAGAAAAAATAACATTTCTTATTGTTGTAACATTTCACTTAAATTTTTTATTAAACAATATCTTATTGAATTAAATGTCTGTAGTGGTCTTTTAGAATACACCAATTTAATGTGGCTTGCCCCAAGAGTTTTGGGGGTAACATCTTTTTGTGCTACCAAAAACTGACTGCTTGCAGCCCGACATGGCAAACTAATGTCAAAATAAAAGTTGGGCCTATGAGCAAATATTCACGGATATCGTTCCGTTATCGGGCATGTGAGGATGATATATCATAGCCATCCAATATCATGTTGCACGATAATATCGTCATATCGCCCAAGCCTAATTGAAAGGTCCGTGATTTGCAATCTACAGCTGCCGAAAGGTGGCGGCACCATCACAACACAACTATGCTGCAACCAGAACAAGATCAAATTAGAATTCTAGTACTTGAACACTTAAACATGAGGTGCTGACTTGCAGCTGTAAACGAACAAATAAAAAAAGAGCTGTAGTCAAATAAGGGTAGGCTCAGTTATAACGCACAGAAGTTGGGAGTTCAGCAGTGTATTTTAACGTTAACTAAAATCTAGGGTTTTTCCCAGCCGCTGATAAAAACCGTAATTCTGCCGGAAGCTGGCAACATTGTGGTTGGAACGAAAACCAGAGTTTGGGAACCATTGTCTGAGACACTGACTATATTTGTCTGTTTTTAGGCCAAATCTCAAATTTCTATCAAGTCACTCCGATGATGACGTTGATAATATTGATGACCATCTTCCTCAAGCCCCAAAAGTCCCCAGATTCAAAAGTGCCCCCCCAAGAAAACAAGCAATCTCAAATTAAACAAAAGTAAATACATTTTACCCATTAATAGCATGTAATGTTTATGCTCCATATTTTTTAGTTCATCAGCAAATCACACTCTGCAAATTATTTCAAACAGATTCAAGCTTCCCTGCTGCTCATCTGTCCACTGCACCCCAATGTGGAGGTATGGAAACAGAATTCCCTTTATTCAGGTCCATAGTGTGAACACCATGTAAAGTGTCTCCTCAAAATATTATTCACAATATCTCCTGTTTCAACAGTGCTTCAGTCCAAAAATGTGTCCTCCAAGTACTAACTTTATTGTTTTATTTTTGCAGGAGTAAGTCAGGCCCAGGACCCCCTCCGACACAGACACAGACTCTATCCCGCCTCATAGACACTTTACACTTTACCTACTTCCCACTGTACTTTTTGTTTATTTATATTTTTATTTTTACTTATATTTTTTATTTTTATTTTTATCTTGCATATATAATATAATATTATATTGGTTGAAACTTGCACTACTACTTGCACTACTTGTTTTTGTGTTTTGTTTTGTTTTGTTTTGTGTTTTATGTTTTATGTTTGTTATTATATTATTTTATTTTATGTTTTATGTTGGTTTATGTACGCACCAATAAACCACAGTAAATTCCTTGAATGTAAATACTTGGCGAATAAAGGGATTCTGATTCTGATTCTGATTCTGAGGACAGTGACTGCTCTTGTAGTGTTATAAACACTCTTTCTGCCACTTGCCAGTCTGGAGGTAACACAACCATCAAGCTCTACAGTGATATAAAGTCACAATCTAAACTTACCAAAAGTTACAGAAAGCGTTTCCTAATGCAATAAAAACTGTACGTGTCAACACTTTTTCTGCATGATAGACAACAAAAGATTAATGCATTGCTAAACCAATGTCTAATTTATTAGCTTAGTACAATAAAAGCACATTACGTAAGCGAGTTCAAAGCTGATTGACGTTAACGTTCTCTAAACGTACTAGAACTGCTTAAACTACCTGGAATACATAGGACTTAGGGGTTGCGTTAACCAAGAATTCCCTATCATTTTCCAGATTTTTATAAGCTTTGACGGAAAATCCAAACACCATCCGTCATTTTTACACATAAAAAATACTGCTGCAAACGTTAATAACTGACTGCAATAGCCTATAAAGACAACTGAACAGTCTATTGTAATTCTAGCTATACCTTCCTGTGGTCTTGTCATTGTGATTAGCGCTCCTCCTCCCTTCCCATTAATTATATCGTAGTATATACGTTTATGTTCTCGACATAAACGTATCAATTTGGCTCAGGTTTTTACCAAGATATAGCCTGCCCAGCTAACAAAACTAGGTCCCCGGGATGTCACCTGAATGTCTCAAAATGTCATCAGGGCGTCGCATTGATGTCTTTCTGTAGGGTTTTTTAAATGTTATGTGTAACACCCCCCCAGACATTAATTACATGACGTTATATTGTAACCAGTAACAGACATTGCAGGATCGTCCCTGAATGTCCCATGAATGTTATGAGGACAACGTCATATCATAACTGGAGAGGGACGTTGCTTGAACGTCCCCGAAAAATTAGAATTAAATGTCATATTGTAACCAAACAGTGACTTTAATAACGTCCTAGTAATGTTTTTAGGACGTCCCCAGGGAACGTCACATCATAACTTTGGGGACTAAAAGGGGACGCGTCATTTCTTTTCCCAACGCAGTTCTGCCATACTTCAGCCATAACCACGCCCCCACGAGTTTTTGATCTGATGAAGGAAAGATAAAAAACGACTAATAATAGCTATCGACAGATAGCATCCACTAACAATTTGATTTCGATAATAAAAGACAAACTTATACTACTTTAGCTCAAAGTTAACGTAGTCTATCTAACGTTAACGTCATGAGCTAACTTAGTGGAGCTAACCTAAGCTAAGATAACGGTGAAGGCGGCCTTTAGAAGCCCAAAGATATGATATAGCTAACGTTAGACGTTAGCCGAAGATAGCCTTTAGAAACCCCTTTCTGTGTTTTTTTCTGTTCTAAATAATAATAATAATAATAATAACGTTATAAAACATGAATAAAACAACTGATCGTACCGTGCTGCATTTTCCTCATCCATTTCGGCGGAAATTTGTCGGAGACTAGCGCGTGGGGTACCTGTTTCTATCATCCAATGAAAACTCGTGGGGGCGTGGTTATGGCTGAAGTATGGCAGAATTGCGTTGGGAAAAGAAATGACGCAAAGGGGACGTGCCTGGGACGTTCATTGTTTGCTGGGTGGCTACATTCTAGCCGGTCAAAAAACGTTTTATTACAAACTCGTTCATCTCTAGAGAGCCAGTCATGTTGTATGTAGCATACCGCAACAAATAGTGTTTTTTTATTAGTTGCTTGTTTTGCGTTAATTTCACGTGCGTCATAATGTGTGCATTGAACCAGATTAAACCACCCGTGACCTCCTGCATCAAACTGTAACTTCACTCTGCAATAAGATTCACCCTGCAATATGATTTGCCCCGTGGGTGCCCAGGCCCCTGAGCGCCCACAAAATCAGCGCCTATGTTCTGCACTTTGTTTTAAAGGCAATTGATCGGCCCAAATTGTATTTTCAACACTAGCTAAGCAAGAACAGTGAATTAAAACTTTTTTTTTTGGTTTGTTGAATAAACATGTTCTGCAGTTTCTATTGCATAGGCTAGCCTACACGTAATTATTGTGGCTGTAAGGGAGTCGCTAACTCATGTCATAATTCAACCAAATAATTTTATTTATGAACTAAAAATGTTATAATACCGACATACATACAAAAATGCAACGCAGACGACATAAAATTGGTAAGCATTAAAAGAAACTTAGACGGGTAAAAATAGGCTAGATGACGGATTATTGTTGCGCAACCATGAAAATTTGAAAGTTAGTCACCTACCTAATCAGCCTATACGCCAATTGTGAAAATCAAGTGTTCGTAATATCCCGGATTATATACTTATTTCCCTGTTTTTGTTGATAATAGTATGGAGGATTTTTTTTGCATTAATATGTCATTAAACAGTATAGCCTACAGTAAGCAGTATGCTAGTACACAGTAGCCTACACAGGACGCAGTAGATAGGGCTCTGGGCTCTGATTTGGACAATCAGCTTGGGTTTCAACTACATTGGGGACGGAAAATACTGTACTCCAGAACATTGGATTTGAAATGGAACAGTGACTATGAGGTTAAAGTGCAGACTTTCAGCTTTAATTTGAGGTTTTTTTACATCCATATCGGGTGAACCGTATAGCAATTGTCGTCCTTTTATACATATACATAAATAATATATATAAACATAGAAGGTAATCATATTTAATATTTGGTTGCATCATATCCTTTGCATGCCACGACTTCCTGATGTCTGTGACCGAACAGCATCAAAAGACTCTTGATATCTTATATTCTGGTACTCTTACGAGTAATACTATAACCTCTCTGCATTTAAATTCACCTCTATGGGAATTGGGAGCAGTGGTGCCGCCAAGGGGGGGCCAGGGGGGGCCACGGCCACCCTGATAAAATCACTGGCCCCCCCTCGCGGCTACTGAGTCGCATATGCATAATATGCTTCTATCTGATATTTTACATTAGGTACTATTCATTTAAATCAATAATGTATTTTGTATATAATGTATATATTTTTATATACAACAACAACAACATAATAGAATTCCTGAAATTCAGTTATGGCTTTTGGTTTTGGTGTGCCACCCCAAGATTTTCAGTCGCCCCCACTGAGGGGGGGGGGGCGCCACTAATTGGGAGGTGGGACTAAATTAAACTGTAAATTATGCTGGAACAGTACGGAACACATGGTTGGCTAAATGGCTGTAGAGATGGATGGATCACTTTAACGGGTTCTTTCCTGACTTATTTTTCCATAGAGTTCAATATGACATCAAGAAGTCATGGCATGCCAAAGATATGCAACTGAATATTAAGTTTATGTTAATTTGTCCAATTAGTTTTCGTCCCCTAAAATGGGGGGGGACTATGCATAAAAAGAGCTACAATTGCTACACAGTTCACGGGACACTACACAGTGCAACTGACAACCGAGTTGCATGAAAAAGTTGTACATGTAACGCCAGCCTAGGCAACTTCCTCAACAGTCGCAATGTTGTCATAACACCCGTTGGCCCTGCTCATAATAAAAGAGACACACACCCCACTGCTTCTCCACACACAAGTTGTGAATGCGTATCAAAATTTCTAGCTACAATTGCATGTTTACAGACTCGCATAGCTACACAAAAATGTCAGCTCCAACTTCCTCCAAGAGTCCAGGTAAAACAATGGAATCTTTTTGTTGTTGCAGAGTTTAACAATCATGCATTAAAATATTTTCCATTTATACAGTAGCTAATGAAGTGATGGAATGAAGTTCAGTTGTCTAAAGTTAGCTATAGTTTGCGATATAGAAATACTTTCTATACGTAATATTCTATATGTAAATTGTTGAACAAGGCTATGCTCTATCCCAGACTTAAGGTTACCTGATACGCCTAGCCCCAATTTGGTACTGGCAGTTTTACAATAGGACCTTTTTTCTGGTTTTCATAACTGAATAATACTATTTTCATATGAAAAATATAAATGATTTTGATTGGTTCCATTGAAACATACAGTACAGTATTTCTCATATGTTGGCATTTTTTTGTTTATCTCCATAATGTTAGTTTTTTTTTAAATAGTATTTTGTAAGGCTGGAAAAAGTGTTATCAGTCCTAAAACTTTGCAGCTGTTGGTGATTTCCTGGAGGGTGCAATAAAACAATTTACTAGGTGGTCTGAGAGGCTGTTCTTCTGACTTCTCACGGCCTCGTAAACTACAGCGGGGGTCGAACCTACAACTGGACATCAGAACTCACAGGTCTTTTACGGCCTAGATTCTGGACTGAATGGTGAACATATTAAACAAAGCTGTATATGTATATTGAATCATATGTATGTGCATGTAGATTGGTAATTGTGGAAGTATAAAGTAATTGTGGATAATATGATAAATGTGGTGAACCTGGATAATACTAATTGAAGTGTGTGGTATGTGAAAGTATTGGAGGGGGAGAAATAAAGAATGTGGAAGGAGGATTGTATAGGTTATCAGGGATGCGCTTGTCCATATAAATATCTGGAACCAAGAGTGGCCATCACCGGGACCTCACCGGATATCTAGATATGATAGAGAAGATCATGAGATCACGCGCCGTCGTTCAAAGAGTCTTATTACTGTCACTAGATTGGGGAGGGAGACTCTGTTTCTCTCCCTGGAGGGGGTCCCTGCGTGGTGAAACTGCTCTTCCTGCCAGACCTTATTTGGACAACAAAGGGACTTGTGGAGTGGGCATATCGGCGCTGAACTGCATTTAAGGACATCCCAAAGGGATATTCGAGGAGAATCTGCTTAACAGGTCTCCTGGTGCTATAGTGGCACCATAGCCATTTTCATATAGGAGAATCTGCTTAACAGGTCTCCTGGTGCTGTAGTGGCATCATAGCCATTTTCATATGGGAGAATCTGCTTAACAGTTCTCCTGGTACCATAGTCACACCGTACGGAATCACTTGGTGATATACTTTGTTTGTGAACTTGTTCGTGTTTATTTGTCTTGACAGCATGTTATCCTGTGTTTAGTTATAGGCATTGAATGTGTTCGTGTTTGCTCTCACAGTCTTAACCAGTGATTATTTGTCATTAATAAATTACCATGTTTTCATATCAACTGCATCTTTCTTTTAATCCTTTTTCCCAGTTTCAATTGTCTGCATGATCTGAGCTGCAGCGTTCCAAGCTAATGACCTCCCTGCCTGTTATCCAATTCTTTTTATATTTAACGTGCGTGGCTCTCATCCATCTTATACCCTTTTCAGCCTAAATTACTACTGAAGACTCAGGGGGACAATTCTGACCCAGGACCGACTGATCAGCGGCCTGGTACAGACGTGGCAGACACAAGTTTGGTAGACAGCAAGTGACGGTCCAATTGTAAAGGTCGGGTTGGTGTATCGGTTCTGGTGATTTGATGTGAAGAGAATCCATGGGCGTCCTACGCCGATTCTTGTCAAATTTGCCTTAAGGAACTCTTTAAATACACCCAGAGTAGTGCATGGTTCTGGTGATTTGATATGGGAACCCATGGGCGTATACGCCGGTTCTTTTATTGTCAAATTTGCCTTAAGGAGCCCTTTAAATGTACTCAGACTGGGGCTCACAACTATCTATGATAAATGAATATCATGTATTGTGTTGACTAGACCCCAAACCTCTGCGTTCGCCACCGAACTGAGCTTCAGCAATAATGTTGATTCCGGCAAACATATATTGAAGTAATGATGGTACCTAAGGGCGAGTTGAGTGTAAACACTCCGAGCTCCACGCATGTTTAACCAAAATTCTAAATTAAAATTATAAATGGAGTCAGATAAACGAGTAAATAAAATAATAATATTTCTAAATAACTTTTACCTTTTCCCACAGCAAGAGTGGAATACATCACGTTTAAACTTTCGCTCCGAGCTATTCCCTCATTGGTCTAGTAATTGCGGATTCTACATTTGGTGACCCCGACGTGATTCCAGTTGCAATTTGTGGAATTTACAATTTGGATCCCTCTGGCAGGGGGGTATCTGCTTTTTCTTTACCTCCTAATTTTCCCTGCACTTTTGTCTACGAAAAATTCCTGGCAGTTTGGCGTACAAGATATTCCTTACAGGGAGTTTCTGGTCAGCTAAATTGCTGGTTCTTCATCCTTGGTGTGGTGAGTAACACAATTATCTTATGTATTAACATATACTAGGGAGAGTTGTTGTTGTTTCACCACATCTAGAGGCTGTTTAGGGGATTTACATATCAGTGCAAAGTTTTCCTTTTATCTGTGGGATAGTGAGGTTGCAGTCCTCACTGTCACATGTATGCAATGTTGACGCTGTAATTGTAAAAGTCATATATGCAATTAGGTCACTATGATGACAATATAATTATAAAACCCTAGAATGGGTAAATGGAAGATGAGCTGTACATGGCTCAACGTAAAGGTTTGAGTATGTGTAAAAGAACGTAAAGGTTTGAGTATGTGTAAAGAAAGTAAAGGTTTGAGATATGGCAGAGAAGGGGTGTTGATATAAGGTACTGTTCTGTTGTTCCACAATACTGTGGGGAACGCAGAGAATCTTGTTCAGACACAGACAGGAAGAAATGACACACTGGTGAAAAGCCAGTGAGATTTAGAGGATAATTGTATGTAGAGAAGTGTGAGGAAGTGTTGAAGGTAATAGTAGGTAGAGAATGCAGAAATCAAGTGAAAGTATGTTAAAATGATTATATAATATATCAACTGTTGCCAGTAATATCACTGATTAAAAATAAATCACGTGACAATGGCATATGTGGCACTGCTCTAAAATCCAGCAGGCCACGCTTTCATAGGAAAGCACATCTTTATAAAACTGCATGCCATTTTTGCATTGGCTATTTTCATGCAAAAACAGAAGTCTTTCTTCTGTAGTTACTTTTTTGCCACCATATTGGTGTCTTCCTTTGTGTTTAATTTGTGTCTTAAGATATACATCTGTGAAACCATAAGGCTAAAGTGTAATATACTTGCCAGTGGCGGCCGGCCTATAGAGGGCGCTGGGGCGCCGCCCCCCCTCCCCCACATACAAATTGTAAAAAAAGTTTTTAAAAAATTATTATTTTTTATTATTATTTAATTTTTTTAGTAGCTTAAAATTATTATTTTTTATTATTATTTTTTATTATTATTTAATTTTTTAGTAGCTTAAACATGTTATATGTTGGCCTTGCGTTGTCTAAAGTTTAATACATTACATATGCATGTTCCGGGGACTGCGGGGCGCCGGTAACGTTATGGTGAATCAGAGCACTCATTCATTTTCAGGCGAGCCCCCTTATACTGCTGCCTGATTCGCGGCCAAAAAAGGAGGTCCCCGGGCGCAGGCCTGTGCGCCCCGGACTATCCTACCCTTTTCTGATTAGTCCTCATGGTTTATGATATTATTGGATTGGATTTAAGGCATGTTTATCACGCCCAGCCGGCATCTAGCAGGATATCACTGCGAGTGCGCAAGTACTACGGATAGGTTCAGTCGGCTGCTACTCATTCATTCAAGTAGAGCTAAGCGAGAGAGATAATTCGAAATGGCTTCTTCAAGTGGAACAGAAAGCAAAGAAAATTCGGTTATTTCTTTGCAAAAAGAACCTTTCTCAAGGCGTTCATTGGGAGAAACGGGTCGGGCTCGGTCACGGCGGCCGAACAACTAGCGAACATTTTACTTTTGAACTACAGTAAAACCTTGACATACGAGTGCACTAACTTACGAGTATTCCGAGCAATTTCTTGCTTCGCCTTACGAGCCTAGACCCGAGTTACGAGCCGAGCAAGCGGAGCATTGCGAATGCGAATGCAATTTCGGAAATTGCATTCGCATTTCCGAAAAATTCTGAAGGGAAGGAAGAAACAAACCACCATGGATAGGTTTTTATCGAAACGCCCTGCAGATCAGTCAGAAAAGCGTGACGAAAAAGCCAAAAATCTATGAAAAAGATGCAAACGTCACTGATGAAGATTAAGTGTAAGTGAAGAATAATAATGTAGCAATTAAGTTTAGAACCAGTTTATTTCTTTATATTCTATTTTATTATCTTTGTATTATATTTTGTATTAATTATTTATTATTTATAAATACATTTCTCATTTTTATAACAACGTAACAAAGAAATTAGGGTGTTTTTTGGGGGGCTGGATCGGATTAATGGTATTTAAATTAATTTCAATGGGGAAAATTGATTTGATATACGAGTAAACCGAGTAACGAGCTCGGTCACGGAACGAATTAAACTTGTATGTCAAGGTATTACTGTACTAATTGGGATGGGTTAGCTTACTTCACATGGTGCTTCAAGTTGTTTTTGGTGAAAATATAGTGTGAAATAAATAAAAATGATACCGAATATTGTGTGTGTCTGTTATCTACCAATAAAACAATGCCTTTTGACGGTCATTTAGGTGCCCAGTGACCACTAAACAGAGAAGCTGTAACCATGGTAACAACAACTGCGTGACAGGGAAACACAATGTCAGCGCTTCAGTGCCTTAACTGCGTCGGGCTCGGGTCGGGTTCGGACATAAAAAGCAGAATTCCTGTCGGGTTCGGGTCGGGCTCGGTTACTACTATCTCGGGCTCGGTCGGGTTCGGACAGAAATATGCGGCCCGATCCGCACTCTAGTTCAGTGATGTCTTACTTGAAAAACTGTCCTCCACTGTTGCCAATCAAACTGTCTTATGCAACTGAGACACACGGTAGCTTGTTTTTTCTGTTTAAAGTCAAAGTCAGATGTATTTGGTTTTTTTTAGAAATGCTAGCGCCCCAACCTATATTTAGATCACCAGCCGCCACTGATACTTGCTTTAAATCTATAAATGATGCCTGGGCATGTCATGTAGGGAATGTTGGGATTCACTAATATACCTACTTGGGTGCCCATTCAGTTAACTGAGGCATATTTATTAAATTTCATGGATGTATTTTTGTGTACATTTCCCTAGCACAAGAACATGTGTTAGAATGTCTGTCTGACGCCAGTGAGCCAGTTAATGCTTTAAAATTAATCAAATGCCATTCATATTTGCCCTTTTCATTTAAAAGGGGATGGTAGGGTCATTTTCTAGCACAGACTGGCTTACTGGTCTCTTTTTGTGTTATTTCTCCTCACTTCCCCCTCTCTCTATCTTGTTGAAGATCTTTGTTTTTTTAAAGAGAGGTGAACCTACATTCTATAGAGAGTGTATGATTATTTGTTTTGAATCATCAAGACCGGGCTATAACCACATCACATTATATTACATTACATTACAGGCATTTAGCAGACGCTTTGATCCAAAGCGATTGACCATTCTTTGATCTGAGTAAGATGGGTGGAAATACCTGTAGGGGCCGTAAAGCCATTCAAACCTCGTTTAGGAAATCTGAACCATAAACAGGCCCCCTGGTGTAGCACTAGAGTAAAGTTTACAACACATTTATTAGTGTAAAAGGATCCACCCATCCAATTCAGAATATCACCTTAGATTCACTTAGCACCATGACGACAATACACACCTCACACAGTTGCATAAGAGACAACTTGTAACGTTCCGCTCCCTTCCTGTCCGTTCTCCATGTTTTTCCCTTTCCTCCCGTGTCATGGTGGATTCCCTGTGTCCGTGTTTTCCCTGTCGCTACAGGCTGGGCGTGCCCCTTCTGTCTGTTTCTCTCTGTTCCCTCACTTCAGGTTCAACCTATCCCCTTTCCCCCTTCCTGCATGCATTCCGCACCAGTCAATTAGTCAATCACTCTCGGTTACATTCCTCATGCTTTTGGTTATTGGTTTCAATTTCACTCCCCTACTTATACCTCCCGCTGGCTGCTATTCGGCACCAGTTCGTTAACGTTGTTCGTGCGTTTCATGGTCTCCTGTATTCTGGTGCTATTTGACTGAAAGCTCTGCTGTGGTTTTTCCCTGTCTACCTCCTTGGTTCCAAGACCAGTGTTCTGCATTGATCCAGCCTGTAGCAGTCAAGTCTCCCTGTATGTGTTGCGGTACCCCTGCCACTATTAACGTTGCCTGCGCAGTTGGATGCTCTGCCTCCAGCCCAGTTCCTGTTGGACCCTCCGGTCCAGAGTCCGTTCCCGTGATCCAGTTCCTGTTGGACCTCCCGGTCCAGATCAAGTCCGGTTCCGGTTCGGAACAAAACCTTCGTTCCTGTGATCCAGTTCCTGTTGGACCTCCCGGTCCAGATCAAGTCCAGTTCCGGTTCGGAACAAAGCCTTCGTTCCTGTGATCCAGTTCCTGTTGGACCTCCCGGTCCAGATCAAGTCCAGTTCCGGTTCGGAACAAAACCTTCGTTCCCGTGATCCAGTTCCTGTTGGACCTCCCGGTCCAGATCAAGTCCAGTTCCGGTTCGGAACAAAACCTTCGTTCCCGTGATCCAGTTCCTGTTGGACCTCCCGGTCCAGATCAAGTCCAGTTCCGGTTCGGAACCAAACCTTCGTTCCCGTGATCCAGTTCCTGTTGGACCTCCCGGTCCAGATCAAGTCCAGTTCCGGTTCGGAACAAACCTTCGTTCCCGTGATCCGGTTCCAGTGTGGGCCTCCTGGTCCAGTACAAGTCCAGCTCCGGTTTGGAGCAGTTCGCTACTTCCTGGACCCTCTTTGCCATTTTGTTAAGTTTGTGTTGAGCTTGGGACTACCCCAAAGCTCCTAATAAACCCTCATTTCTGTTTCCCTGTCTCTTGGTCGTGCATTTGGGTTCAGCCCGTGTTTGGTTCGTGACACAACTTCTGTTAAACAGACAAGGCTGGTAAAAACGGTAAATGTTTCTATACCCATAGCAAAGTGGGATAGGGACCAGACCGTCGGTTCCCAACCGGGTGGCTGATTACCACTACGGGCCTCGGTGTGACACTGAGCTAGGGATTTCTATCGACTGGATCACTGGCCGGTCGGGTCGCATAGAGCAGTGAGCACATGAGTTGCGTCCCGGTAATGGAGCACATGACCTGCGTCCCTGTAGTGGAGCACATGGCCGCTGCGCTCCAGCCTGGAGCTGCTGCGCCCGACAGAGAGGGAGGCTCGAAGGAGCTAAGTGAAATCTGCACTCAACACCACTATATCCACACACATCCAAAACCACATAACTGCAGCACATATAGAACAATGTACATTCAGACATATGTGTTTTGTTGTGTAAAATCAAAAGTTTTGTATATTTCAATGCTCTCAACAACATACAACTTTGTTGTTACATTGTATTTTACAACTGTAAAATCATTTATAATGAATGACTGTTTCAGTTAAACTGTTTTCTGTTTCGGTCTATTTCCATCCTGGTTTCAAGCATGCAATGGGGGGGGGTAATAGAGGGCAATACAATATAGTATAACTGCAGTATGTTATATATGCAATAGGCATACGGTATTAAAAATTCAAACCCAATGTCCCTGTCTGTCAGTTCTATGTAGACATTCCATGATTCCGCATCCCTTCATACTTTGATTAACCTTACAAAACAGATGGGTAGATAGCAAAGAGTATCACTGAATTGTTCAGAAAGCCTCCACATTTGTCATATTTACATGTAGGCTTCCACATTTATCATATTTGCATATATTGATGTTTGTATAATACAGCTACTGTGATGTAATCCAGCAGTCCAGGTGTCGGATGCACTGTGGGATGATTGTTCAACAGGTAAATGAACTATCACCTCCACCGGCCCAGGTAGAGGTGAACATGGCCAAAGAACAGTGGAAATCCTGTCCAACTCCTCTACCCGCTCGGCCCAGGGTGCCTCCACATGGTGGGACTGGGTGTTCTGAGGATGCGTCATTGCCAGCACCCTCATATGTGCCCTCACCCTGGTGAAGTGCTGATATTTCCAACAACTCAGCTACTCCCGGTGCACCTCAACCCATTCTGCATTGGTTTTCAGACTGGGACCATAAACACCAGCATGGAACCAGCGCCACTCTTTATGACCCCTTGGGACTGTGTTTGTTTGTCCCACGGGGCCAAACGGGGGATCTGTAAGGCTGGAAAAAGTGTTATCAGTCCTAAAACTTTGCAGCTGTTGGTGATTTCCTGGAGGGTGCAATAAAACAATTTACTAGGTGGTCTGAGAGGCTGTTCTTCTGACTTCTCACGGCCTCGTAAACTACAGCGGGGGTCGAGCCTACAACTGGACATCAGAACTCACAGGTCTTTTACGGCCTAGATTCTGGACTGAATGGTGAACATATTAAACAAAGCTGTATATGTATATTGAATCATATGTATGTGCATGTAGATTGGTAATTGTGGAAGTATAAAGTAATTGTGGATAATATGATAAATGTGGTGAACCTGGATAATACTAATTGAAGTGTGTGGTATGTGAAAGTATTGGAGGGGGAGAAATAAAGAATGTGGAAGGAGGATTGTATAGGTTATCAGGGATGCGCTTGTCCATATAAATATCTGGAACCAAGAGTGGCCATCACCGGGACCTCACCGGATATCTAGATATGATAGAGAAGATCATGAGATCACGCGCCGTCGTTCAAAGAGTCTTATTACTGTCACTAGATTGGGGAGGGAGACTCTGTTTCTCTCCCTGGAGGGGGTCCCTGCGTGGTGAAACTGCTCTTCCTGCCAGACCTTATTTGGACAACAAAGGGACTTGTGGAGTGTGCATATCGGCGCTGAACTGCATTTAAGGACATCCCAAAGGGATATTCGAGGAGAATCTGCTTAACAGGTCTCCTGGTGCTATAGTGGCACCATAGCCATTTTCATATAGGAGAATCTGCTTAACAGGTCTCCTGGTGCTGTAGTGGCATCATAGCCATTTTCATATGGGAGAATCTGCTTAACAGTTCTCCTGGTACCATAGTCACACCGTACGGAATCACTTGGTGATATACTTTGTTTGTGAACTTGTTCGTGTTTATTTGTCTTGACAGCATGTTATCCTGTGTTTAGTTATAGGCATTGAATGTGTTCGTGTTTGCTCTCACAGTCTTAACCAGTGATTATTTGTCATTAATAAATTACCATGTTTTCATATCAACTGCATCTTTCTTTTAATCCTTTTTCCCAGCTTCAATTGTCTGCATGATCTGAGCTGCAGCGTTCCAAGCTAATGACCTCCCTGCCTGTTATCCAATTCTTTTTATATTTAACGTGCGTGGCTCTCATCCATCTTATACCCTTTTCAGCCTAAATTACTACTGAAGACTCAGGGGGACAATTCTGACCCAGGACCGACTGATCAGCGGCCTGGTACAGACGTGGCAGACACAAGTTTGGTAGAGCAAGTGACGGTCCAATTGTAAAGGTCGGGTTGGTGTATCGGTTCTGGTGATTTGATGTGAAGAGAATCCATGGGCGTCCTACGCCGATTCTTGTCAAATTTGCCTTAAGGAACTCTTTAAATACACCCAGAGTAGTGCATGGTTCTGGTGATTTGATATGGGAACCCATGGGCGTATACGCCGGTTCTTTTATTGTCAAATTTGCCTTAAGGAGCCCTTTAAATGTACTCAGACTGGGGCTCACAACTATCTATGATAAATGAATATCATGTATTGTGTTGACTAGACCCCAAACCTCTGCGTTCGCCACCGAACTGAGCTTCAGCAATAATGTTGATTCCGGCAAACATATATTGAAGTAATGATGGTACCTAAGGGCGAGTTGAGTGTAAACACTCCGAGCTCCACGCATGTTTAACCAAAATTCTAAATTAAAATTATAAATGGAGTCAGATAAACGAGTAAATAAAATAATAATATTTCTAAATAACTTTTACCTTTTCCCACAGCAAGAGTGGAATACATCACGTTTAAACTTTCGCTCCGAGCTATTCCCTCATTGGTCTAGTAATTGCGGATTCTACATTTGGTGACCCCGACGTGATTCCAGTTGCAATTTGTGGAATTTACAATTTGGATCCCTCTGGCAGGGGGGTATCTGCTTTTTCTTTACCTCCTAATTTTCCCTGCACTTTTGTCTACGAAAAATTCCTGGCAGTTTGGCGTACAAGATATTCCTTACAGGGAGTTTCTGGTCAGCTAAATTGCTGGTTCTTCATCCTTGGTGTGGTGAGTAACACAATTATCTTATGTATTAACATATACTAGGGAGAGTTGTTGTTGTTTCACCACATCTAGAGGCTGTTTAGGGGATTTACATATCAGTGCAAAGTTTTCCTTTTATCTGTGGGATAGTGAGGTTGCAGTCCTCACTGTCACATGTATGCAATGTTGACGCTGTAATTGTAAAAGTCATATATGCAATTAGGTCACTATGATGACAATATAATTATAAAACCCTAGAATGGGTAAATGGAAGATGAGCTGTACATGGCTCAACGTAAAGGTTTGAGTATGTGTAAAAGAACGTAAAGGTTTGAGTATGTGTAAAGAAAGTAAAGGTTTGAGATATGGCAGAGAAGGGGTGTTGATATAAGGTACTGTTCTGTTGTTCCACAATACTGTGGGGAACGCAGAGAATCTTGTTCAGACACAGACAGGAAGAAATGACACACTGGTGAAAAGCCAGTGAGATTTAGAGGATAATTGTATGTAGAGAAGTGTGAGGAAGTGTTGAAGGTAATAGTAGGTAGAGAATGCAGAAATCAAGTGAAAGTATGTTAAAATGATTATATAATATATCAACTGTTGCCAGTAATATCACTGATTAAAAATAAATCACGTGACAATGGCATATGTGGCACTGCTCTAAAATCCAGCAGGCCACGCTTTCATAGGAAAGCACATCTTTATAAAACTGCATGCCATTTTTGCATTGGCTATTTTCATGCAAAAACAGAAGTCTTTCTTCTGTAGTTACTTTTTTGCCACCATATTGGTGTCTTCCTTTGTGTTTAATTTGTGTCTTAAGATATACATCTGTGAAACCATAAGGCTAAAGTGTAATATACTTGCTTTAAATCTATAAATGATGCCTGGGCATGTCATGTAGGGAATGTTGGGATTCACTAATATACCTACTTGGGTGCCCATTCAGTTAACTGAGGCATATTTATTAAATTTCATGGATGTATTTTTGTGTACATTTCCCTAGCACAAGAACATGTGTTAGAATGTCTGTCTGACGCCAGTGAGCCAGTTAATGCTTTAAAATTAATCAAATGCCATTCATATTTGCCCTTTTCATTTAAAAGGGGATGGTAGGGTCATTTTCTAGCACAGACTGGCTTACTGGTCTCTTTTTGTGTTATTTCTCCTCACTTCCCCCTCTCTCTATCTTGTTGAAGATCTTTGTTTTTTTAAAGAGAGGTGAACCTACATTCTATAGAGAGTGTATGATTATTTGTTTTGAATCATCAAGACCGGGCTATAACCACATCACATTATATTACATTACATTACAGGCATTTAGCAGACGCTTTGATCCAAAGCGATTGACCATTCTTTGATCTGAGTAAGATGGGTGGAAATACCTGTAGGGGCCGTAAAGCCATTCAAACCTCGTTTAGGAAATCTGAACCATAAACAGGCCCCCTGGTGTAGCACTAGAGTAAAGTTTACAACACATTTATTAGTGTAAAAGGATCCACCCATCCAATTCAGAATATCACCTTAGATTCACTTAGCACCATGACGACAATACACACCTCACACAGTTGCATAAGAGACAACTTGTAACGTTCCGCTCCCTTCCTGTCCGTTCTCCATGTTTTTCCCTTTCCTCCCGTGTCATGGTGGATTCCCTGTGTCCGTGTTTTCCCTGTCGCTACAGGCTGGGCGTGCCCCTTCTGTCTGTTTCTCTCTGTTCCCTCACTTCAGGTTCAACCTATCCCCTTTCCCCCTTCCTGCATGCATTCCGCACCAGTCAATTAGTCAATCACTCTCGGTTACATTCCTCATGCTTTTGGTTATTGGTTTCAATTTCACTCCCCTACTTATACCTCCCGCTGGCTGCTATTCGGCACCAGTTCGTTAACGTTGTTCGTGCGTTTCATGGTCTCCTGTATTCTGGTGCTATTTGACTGAAAGCTCTGCTGTGGTTTTTCCCTGTCTACCTCCTTGGTTCCAAGACCAGTGTTCTGCATTGATCCAGCCTGTAGCAGTCAAGTCTCCCTGTATGTGTTGCGGTACCCCTGCCACTATTAACGTTGCCTGCGCAGTTGGATGCTCTGCCTCCAGCCCAGTTCCTGTTGGACCCTCCGGTCCAGAGTCCGTTCCCGTGATCCAGTTCCTGTTGGACCTCCCGGTCCAGATCAAGTCCGGTTCCGGTTCGGAACAAAACCTTCGTTCCTGTGATCCAGTTCCTGTTGGACCTCCCGGTCCAGATCAAGTCCAGTTCCGGTTCGGAACAAAGCCTTCGTTCCTGTGATCCAGTTCCTGTTGGACCTCCCGGTCCAGATCAAGTCCAGTTCCGGTTCGGAACAAAACCTTCGTTCCCGTGATCCAGTTCCTGTTGGACCTCCCGGTCCAGATCAAGTCCAGTTCCGGTTCGGAACAAAACCTTCGTTCCCGTGATCCAGTTCCTGTTGGACCTCCCGGTCCAGATCAAGTCCAGTTCCGGTTCGGAACCAAACCTTCGTTCCCGTGATCCAGTTCCTGTTGGACCTCCCGGTCCAGATCAAGTCCAGTTCCGGTTCGGAACAAACCTTCGTTCCCGTGATCCGGTTCCAGTGTGGGCCTCCTGGTCCAGTACAAGTCCAGCTCCGGTTTGGAGCAGTTCGCTACTTCCTGGACCCTCTTTGCCATTTTGTTAAGTTTGTGTTGAGCTTGGGACTACCCCAAAGCTCCTAATAAACCCTCATTTCTGTTTCCCTGTCTCTTGGTCGTGCATTTGGGTTCAGCCCGTGTTTGGTTCGTGACACAACTTCTGTTAAACAGACAAGGCTGGTAAAAACGGTAAATGTTTCTATACCCATAGCAAAGTGGGATAGGGACCAGACCGTCGGTTCCCAACCGGGTGGCTGATTACCACTACGGGCCTCGGTGTGACACTGAGCTAGGGATTTCTATCGACTGGATCACTGGCCGGTCGGGTCGCATAGAGCAGTGAGCACATGAGTTGCGTCCCGGTAATGGAGCACATGACCTGCGTCCCTGTAGTGGAGCACATGGCCGCTGCGCTCCAGCCTGGAGCTGCTGCGCCCGACAGAGAGGGAGGCTCGAAGGAGCTAAGTGAAATCTGCACTCAACACCACTATATCCACACACATCCAAAACCACATAACTGCAGCACATATAGAACAATGTACATTCAGACATATGTGTTTTGTTGTGTAAAATCAAAAGTTTTGTATATTTCAATGCTCTCAACAACATACAACTTTGTTGTTACATTGTATTTTACAACTGTAAAATCATTTATAATGAATGACTGTTTCAGTTAAACTGTTTTCTGTTTCGGTCTATTTCCATCCTGGTTTCAAGCATGCAATGGGGGGGGGGTAATAGAGGGCAATACAATATAGTATAACTGCAGTATGTTATATATGCAATAGGCATACGGTATTAAAAATTCAAACCCAATGTCCCTGTCTGTCAGTTCTATGTAGACATTCCATGATTCCGCATCCCTTCATACTTTGATTAACCTTACAAAACAGATGGGTAGATAGCAAAGAGTATCACTGAATTGTTCAGAAAGCCTCCACATTTGTCATATTTACATGTAGGCTTCCACATTTATCATATTTGCATATATTGATGTTTGTATAATACAGCTACTGTGATGTAATCCAGCAGTCCAGGTGTCGGATGCACTGTGGGATGATTGTTCAACAGGTAAATGAACTATCACCTCCACCGGCCCAGGTAGAGGTGAACATGGCCAAAGAACAGTGGAAATCCTGTCCAACTCCTCTACCCGCTCGGCCCAGGGTGCCTCCACATGGTGGGACTGGGTGTTCTGAGGATGCGTCATTGCCAGCACCCTCATATGTGCCCTCACCCTGGTGAAGTGCTGATATTTCCAACAACTCAGCTACTCCCGGTGCACCTCAACCCATTCTGCATTGGTTTTCAGACTGGGACCATAAACACCAGCATGGAACCAGCGCCACTCTTTATGACCCCTTGGGACTGTGTTTGTTTGTCCCACGGGGCCAAACGGGGGATCTGTAAGGCTGGAAAAAGTGTTATCAGTCCTAAAACTTTGCAGCTGTTGGTGATTTCCTGGAGGGTGCAATAAAACAATTTACTAGGTGGTCTGAGAGGCTGTTCTTCTGACTTCTCACGGCCTCGTAAACTACAGCGGGGGTCGAGCCTACAACTGGACATCAGAACTCACAGGTCTTTTACGGCCTAGATTCTGGACTGAATGGTGAACATATTAAACAAAGCTGTATATGTATATTGAATCATATGTATGTGCATGTAGATTGGTAATTGTGGAAGTATAAAGTAATTGTGGATAATATGATAAATGTGGTGAACCTGGATAATACTAATTGAAGTGTGTGGTATGTGAAAGTATTGGAGGGGGAGAAATAAAGAATGTGGAAGGAGGATTGTATAGGTTATCAGGGATGCGCTTGTCCATATAAATATCTGGAACCAAGAGTGGCCATCACCGGGACCTCACCGGATATCTAGATATGATAGAGAAGATCATGAGATCACGCGCCGTCGTTCAAAGAGTCTTATTACTGTCACTAGATTGGGGAGGGAGACTCTGTTTCTCTCCCTGGAGGGGGTCCCTGCGTGGTGAAACTGCTCTTCCTGCCAGACCTTATTTGGACAACAAAGGGACTTGTGGAGTGTGCATATCGGCGCTGAACTGCATTTAAGGACATCCCAAAGGGATATTCGAGGAGAATCTGCTTAACAGGTCTCCTGGTGCTATAGTGGCACCATAGCCATTTTCATATAGGAGAATCTGCTTAACAGGTCTCCTGGTGCTGTAGTGGCATCATAGCCATTTTCATATGGGAGAATCTGCTTAACAGTTCTCCTGGTACCATAGTCACACCGTACGGAATCACTTGGTGATATACTTTGTTTGTGAACTTGTTCGTGTTTATTTGTCTTGACAGCATGTTATCCTGTGTTTAGTTATAGGCATTGAATGTGTTCGTGTTTGCTCTCACAGTCTTAACCAGTGATTATTTGTCATTAATAAATTACCATGTTTTCATATCAACTGCATCTTTCTTTTAATCCTTTTTCCCAGCTTCAATTGTCTGCATGATCTGAGCTGCAGCGTTCCAAGCTAATGACCTCCCTGCCTGTTATCCAATTCTTTTTATATTTAACGTGCGTGGCTCTCATCCATCTTATACCCTTTTCAGCCTAAATTACTACTGAAGACTCAGGGGGACAATTCTGACCCAGGACCGACTGATCAGCGGCCTGGTACAGACGTGGCAGACACAAGTTTGGTAGAGCAAGTGACGGTCCAATTGTAAAGGTCGGGTTGGTGTATCGGTTCTGGTGATTTGATGTGAAGAGAATCCATGGGCGTCCTACGCCGATTCTTGTCAAATTTGCCTTAAGGAACTCTTTAAATACACCCAGAGTAGTGCATGGTTCTGGTGATTTGATATGGGAACCCATGGGCGTATACGCCGGTTCTTTTATTGTCAAATTTGCCTTAAGGAGCCCTTTAAATGTACTCAGACTGGGGCTCACAACTATCTATGATAAATGAATATCATGTATTGTGTTGACTAGACCCCAAACCTCTGCGTTCGCCACCGAACTGAGCTTCAGCAATAATGTTGATTCCGGCAAACATATATTGAAGTAATGATGGTACCTAAGGGCGAGTTGAGTGTAAACACTCCGAGCTCCACGCATGTTTAACCAAAATTCTAAATTAAAATTATAAATGGAGTCAGATAAACGAGTAAATAAAATAATAATATTTCTAAATAACTTTTACCTTTTCCCACAGCAAGAGTGGAATACATCACGTTTAAACTTTCGCTCCGAGCTATTCCCTCATTGGTCTAGTAATTGCGGATTCTACATTTGGTGACCCCGACGTGATTCCAGTTGCAATTTGTGGAATTTACAATTTGGATCCCTCTGGCAGGGGGGTATCTGCTTTTTCTTTACCTCCTAATTTTCCCTGCACTTTTGTCTACGAAAAATCCCTGGCAGTTTGGCGTACAAGATATTCCTTACAGGGAGTTTCTGGTCAGCTAAATTGCTGGTTCTTCATCCTTGGTGTGGTGAGTAACACAATTATCTTATGTATTAACATATACTAGGGAGAGTTGTTGTTGTTTCACCACATCTAGAGGCTGTTTAGGGGATTTACATATCAGTGCAAAGTTTTCCTTTTATCTGTGGGATAGTGAGGTTGCAGTCCTCACTGTCACATGTATGCAATGTTGACGCTGTAATTGTAAAAGTCATATATGCAATTAGGTCACTATGATGACAATATAATTATAAAACCCTAGAATGGGTAAATGGAAGATGAGCTGTACATGGCTCAACGTAAAGGTTTGAGTATGTGTAAAAGAACGTAAAGGTTTGAGTATGTGTAAAGAAAGTAAAGGTTTGAGATATGGCAGAGAAGGGGTGTTGATATAAGGTACTGTTCTGTTGTTCCACAATACTGTGGGGAACGCAGAGAATCTTGTTCAGACACAGACAGGAAGAAATGACACACTGGTGAAAAGCCAGTGAGATTTAGAGGATAATTGTATGTAGAGAAGTGTGAGGAAGTGTTGAAGGTAATAGTAGGTAGAGAATGCAGAAATCAAGTGAAAGTATGTTAAAATGATTATATAATATATCAACTGTTGCCAGTAATATCACTGATTAAAAATAAATCACGTGACAATGGCATATGTGGCACTGCTCTAAAATCCAGCAGGCCACGCTTTCATAGGAAAGCACATCTTTATAAAACTGCATGCCATTTTTGCATTGGCTATTTTCATGCAAAAACAGAAGTCTTTCTTCTGTAGTTACTTTTTTGCCACCATATTGGTGTCTTCCTTTGTGTTTAATTTGTGTCTTAAGATATACATCTGTGAAACCATAAGGCTAAAGTGTAATATACTTGCTTTAAATCTATAAATGATGCCTGGGCATGTCATGTAGGGAATGTTGGGATTCACTAATATACCTACTTGGGTGCCCATTCAGTTAACTGAGGCATATTTATTAAATTTCATGGATGTATTTTTGTGTACATTTCCCTAGCACAAGAACATGTGTTAGAATGTCTGTCTGACGCCAGTGAGCCAGTTAATGCTTTAAAATTAATCAAATGCCATTCATATTTGCCCTTTTCATTTAAAAGGGGATGGTAGGGTCATTTTCTAGCACAGACTGGCTTACTGGTCTCTTTTTGTGTTATTTCTCCTCACTTCCCCCTCTCTCTATCTTGTTGAAGATCTTTGTTTTTTTAAAGAGAGGTGAACCTACATTCTATAGAGAGTGTATGATTATTTGTTTTGAATCATCAAGACCGGGCTATAACCACATCACATTATATTACATTACATTACAGGCATTTAACAGACGCTTTGATCCAAAGCGATTGACCATTCTTTGATCTGAGTAAGATGGGTGGAAATACCTGTAGGGGCCGTAAAGCCATTCAAACCTCGTTTAGGAAATCTGAACCATAAACAGTCCCCCTGGTGTAGCACTAGAGTAAAGTTTACAACACATTTATTAGTGTAAAAGGATCCACCCATCCAATTCAGAATATCACCTTAGATTCACTTAGCACCATGACGACAATACACACCTCACACAGTTGCATAAGAGACAACTTGTAACGTTCCGCTCCCTTCCTGTCCGTTCTCCATGTTTTTCCCTTTCCTCCCGTGTCATGGTGGATTCCCTGTGTCCGTGTTTTCCCTGTCGCTACAGGCTGGGCGTGCCCCTTCTGTCTGTTTCTCTCTGTTCCCTCACTTCAGGTTCAACCTATCCCCTTTCCCCCTTCCTGCATGCATTCCGCACCAGTCAATTAGTCAATCACTCTCGGTTACATTCCTCATGCTTTTGGTTATTGGTTTCAATTTCACTCCCCTACTTATACCTCCCGCTGGCTGCTATTCGGCACCAGTTCGTTAACGTTGTTCGTGCGTTTCATGGTCTCCTGTATTCTGGTGCTATTTGACTGAAAGCTCTGCTGTGGTTTTTCCCTGTCTACCTCCTTGGTTCCAAGACCAGTGTTCTGCATTGATCCAGCCTGTAGCAGTCAAGTCTCCCTGTATGTGTTGCGGTACCCCTGCCACTATTAACGTTGCCTGCGCAGTTGGATGCTCTGCCTCCAGCCCAGTTCCTGTTGGACCCTCCGGTCCAGAGTCCGTTCCCGTGATCCAGTTCCTGTTGGACCTCCCGGTCCAGATCAAGTCCAGTTCCGGTTCGGAACAACCCTCCGTTCCCGTGATCCAGTTCCTGTTGGACCTCCCGGTCCAGATCAAGTCCGGTTCCGGTTCGGAACAAAACCTTCGTTCCTGTGATCCAGTTCCTGTTGGACCTCCCGGTCCAGATCAAGTCCAGTTCCGGTTCGGAACAAAACCTTCGTTCCCGTGATCCAGTTCCTGTTGGACCTCCCGGTCCAGATCAAGTCCAGTTCCGGTTCGGAACAAAACCTTCGTTCCCGTGATCCAGTTCCTGTTGGACCTCCCGGTCCAGATCAAGTCCAGTTCCGGTTCGGAACCAAACCTTCGTTCCCGTGATCCAGTTCCTGTTGGACCTCCCGGTCCAGATCAAGTCCAGTTCCGGTTCGGAACAAACCTTCGTTCCCGTGATCCGGTTCCAGTGTGGGCCTCCTGGTCCAGTACAAGTCCAGCTCCGGTTTGGAGCAGTTCGCTACTTCCTGGACCCTCTTTGCCATTTTGTTAAGTTTGTGTTGAGCTTGGGACTACCCCAAAGCTCCTAATAAACCCTCATTTCTGTTTCCCTGTCTCTTGGTCGTGCATTTGGGTTCAGCCCGTGTTTGGTTCGTGACACAACTTCTGTTAAACAGACAAGGCTGGTAAAAACGGTAAATGTTTCTATACCCATAGCAAAGTGGGATAGGGACCAGACCGTCGGTTCCCAACCGGGTGGCTGATTACCACTACGGGCCTCGGTGTGACACTGAGCTAGGGATTTCTATCGACTGGATCACTGGCCGGTCGGGTCGCATAGAGCAGTGAGCACATGAGTTGCGTCCCGGTAATGGAGCACATGACCTGCGTCCCTGTAGTGGAGCACATGGCCGCTGCGCTCCAGCCTGGAGCTGCTGCGCCCGACAGAGAGGGAGGCTCGAAGGAGCTAAGTGAAATCTGCACTCAACACCACTATATCCACACACATCCAAAACCACATAACTGCAGCACATATAGAACAATGTACATTCAGACATATGTGTTTTGTTGTGTAAAATCAAAAGTTTTGTATAGTTCAATGCTCTCAACAACATACAACTTTGTTGTTACATTGTATTTTACAACTGTAAAATCATTTATAATGAATGACTGTTTCAGTTAAACTGTTTTCTGTTTCGGTCTATTTCCATCCTGGTTTCAAGCATGCAATGGGGGGGGGTAATAGAGGGCAATACAATATAGTATAACTGCAGTATGTTATATATGCAATAGGCATACGGTATTAAAAATTCAAACCCAATGTCCCTGTCTGTCAGTTCTATGTAGACATTCCATGATTCCGCATCCCTTCATACTTTGATTAACCTTACAAAACAGATGGGTAGATAGCAAAGAGTATCACTGAATTGTTCAGAAAGCCTCCACATTTGTCATATTTACATGTAGGCTTCCACATTTATCATATTTGCATATATTGATGTTTGTATAATACAGCTACTGTGATGTAATCCAGCAGTCCAGGTGTCGGATGCACTGTGGGATGATTGTTCAACAGGTAAATGAACTATCACCTCCACCGGCCCAGGTAGAGGTGAACATGGCCAAAGAACAGTGGAAATCCTGTCCAACTCCTCTACCCGCTCGGCCCAGGGTGCCTCCACATGGTGGGACTGGGTGTTCTGAGGATGCGTCATTGCCAGCACCCTCATATGTGCCCTCACCCTGGTGAAGTGCTGATATTTCCAACAACTCAGCTACTCCCGGTGCACCTCAACCCATTCTGCATTGGTTTTCAGACTGGGACCATAAACACCAGCATGGAACCAGCGCCACTCTTTATGACCCCTTGGGACTGTGTTTGTTTGTCCCACGGGGCCAAACGGGGGATCTGTAAGGCTGGAAAAAGTGTTATCAGTCCTAAAACTTTGCAGCTGTTGGTGATTTCCTGGAGGGTGCAATAAAACAATTTACTAGGTGGTCTGAGAGGCTGTTCTTCTGACTTCTCACGGCCTCGTAAACTACAGCGGGGGTCGAGCCTACAACTGGACATCAGAACTCACAGGTCTTTTACGGCCTAGATTCTGGACTGAATGGTGAACATATTAAACAAAGCTGTATATGTATATTGAATCATATGTATGTGCATGTAGATTGGTAATTGTGGAAGTATAAAGTAATTGTGGATAATATGATAAATGTGGTGAACCTGGATAATACTAATTGAAGTGTGTGGTATGTGAAAGTATTGGAGGGGGAGAAATAAAGAATGTGGAAGGAGGATTGTATAGGTTATCAGGGATGCGCTTGTCCATATAAATATCTGGAACCAAGAGTGGCCATCACCGGGACCTCACCGGATATCTAGATATGATAGAGAAGATCATGAGATCACGCGCCGTCGTTCAAAGAGTCTTATTACTGTCACTAGATTGGGGAGGGAGACTCTGTTTCTCTCCCTGGAGGGGGTCCCTGCGTGGTGAAACTGCTCTTCCTGCCAGACCTTATTTGGACAACAAAGGGACTTGTGGAGTGGGCATATCGGCGCTGAACTGCATTTAAGGACATCCCAAAGGGATATTCGAGGAGAATCTGCTTAACAGGTCTCCTGGTGCTATAGTGGCACCATAGCCATTTTCATATAGGAGAATCTGCTTAACAGGTCTCCTGGTGCTGTAGTGGCATCATAGCCATTTTCATATGGGAGAATCTGCTTAACAGTTCTCCTGGTACCATAGTCACACCGTACGGAATCACTTGGTGATATACTTTGTTTGTGAACTTGTTCGTGTTTATTTGTCTTGACAGCATGTTATCCTGTGTTTAGTTATAGGCATTGAATGTGTTCGTGTTTGCTCTCACAGTCTTAACCAGTGATTATTTGTCATTAATAAATTACCATGTTTTCATATCAACTGCATCTTTCTTTTAATCCTTTTTCCCAGCTTCAATTGTCTGCATGATCTGAGCTGCAGCGTTCCAAGCTAATGACCTCCCTGCCTGTTATCCAATTCTTTTTATATTTAACGTGCGTGGCTCTCATCCATCTTATACCCTTTTCAGCCTAAATTACTACTGAAGACTCAGGGGGACAATTCTGACCCAGGACCGACTGATCAGCGGCCTGGTACAGACGTGGCGGACACAAGTTTGGTAGGCAGCAAGTGACGGTCCAATTGTAAAGGTCGGGTTGGTGTATCGGTTCTGGTGATTTGATGTGAAGAGAATCCATGGGCGTCCTACGCCGATTCTTGTCAAATTTGCCTTAAGGAACTCTTTAAATACACCCAGAGTAGTGCATGGTTCTGGTGATTTGATATGGGAACCCATGGGCGTATACGCCGGTTCTTTTATTGTCAAATTTGCCTTAAGGAGCCCTTTAAATGTACTCAGACTGGGGCTCACAACTATCTATGATAAATGAATATCATGTATTGTGTTGACTAGACCCCAAACCTCTGCGTTCGCCACCGAACTGAGCTTCAGCAATAATGTTGATTCCGGCAAACATATATTGAAGTAATGATGGTACCTAAGGGCGAGTTGAGTGTAAACACTCCGAGCTCCACGCATGTTTAACCAAAATTCTAAATTAAAATTATAAATGGAGTCAGATAAACGAGTAAATAAAATAATAATATTTCTAAATAACTTTTACCTTTTCCCACAGCAAGAGTGGAATACATCACGTTTAAACTTTCGCTCCGAGCTATTCCCTCATTGGTCTAGTAATTGCGGATTCTACAATTTCTTAGTACACGTCTAGCCAGGAGTGCCAATAATTCTGAAGCACATTGTATAAACATTACAAATTAAGCTTCACCATTTTAAAACACGTTCCACTTAGTTTTATGAGTGTTCACAAGGGGTCCACTGCAAATAAATGTGAACGCAAGTCCTATTTAGTTAATGTTATATATGGGCCCTCTGATTAAATTTTCTAAAGGATATTCTTTAAATTTCTAGGTCCAGGACAGGCAGTGTCCTCCAATTCCACTGTTCAAGGTAAGGACTCTCATTGTCACATTATCAAGAATACTAGAGGTGCATGTGATGAACAAGACATGTGTACACTGTGATATAGAAATTAGTTATCAATGTCAGCAGATTAATACATTAAATTTGATCTTCATTTTAGGCCTTACGTTGAAACTTAAATTAAAGTTTAACTGTCATTTATTTTACATTCATCTCACAAGGGGATCATTTGAAGTTAAGAATATTATATAATGTCCTACTCTGACTCAGCTCTTCATTTCTAATGGTTATTTATCCTTTCTTAAAGCAGGTCGTAGTCAGTCTCGTGACTGTTTTTCCATCTCAGCCTCAGCAATCTGAAAGTAAGTCTTTTGTATTTAAGATTCCACTAGTTTTTTTAGTTCTGTTCAGTCTGTTGAGTCCATATCGGGAAGTGGGACTAGAACTCATGTCTTCTTTTTTTTCTTTTTTAAATTTGTTTCTGATTTTTCCCTTTTTCTCCCAATTTGGTAGCCAATTGAACCCCTATTCTAATTCAATTCCCCCCGTGTAGCAACCGCTTGAGAACCACTGCTACACAACCCCGTCAACCGGTATTAGTAGTAGGAAGGAGGGCGCCACGTCCTCTACAGGGCGCGGCTCCTCGAGCTCCTGACCGTGACGCCAACTCGCCCTGGGTCGTCCGTGCGCAGCGATTCTCTCCGAGCCCCTCCCCCCACCCGGAAGCGGCCGCCAATTGCCGCTTCCACAGGGCACCGGCCACGCTCGGATATGGCAGGACCGGGGAGAACTCATGTCTTCTACTTTATTTCATGTTTTGCATGCTTAAGTTTTGTAGAGCATTAGACTTACGTCTGTGTTTTCCTCCCCCTTTTCTTTATATCCCCTGTGCACCAGAAGTCTTGGTGTTTAATCTTCATGTTGATAACCGACCGTTCTAATTTCGAAATCGTAATGGATCTCTGACTCTGGCCCAGAGTGCTGCTGTACAAACAGCTGGGCAAAACCAAAAAACGATGCAGGGGGGTGGTTGTGGTGGGACGCCACTAACTTTTATTAATCAAATTCTCAAAACATACAAATTTGGATCTGGAAGGCGCCCAACCTTTTTATATTTTGTATTCTATGAAATATATATAAATATACCCCCCACAAAAAAAATTAAAATAAATCCTGGTTTGGCGCGTGATGGCGCCCTATGCGGCCGCCTATAGGCATTATTGATTGTACATTGCACAGAAGATAAAATTATATGGCAATGCTGGACAGCTCTCAGTCACGCCGTGCTTCAGTAGACCAATCACAGCAGTGTACGTCAACAGTTACTAGAGAAAACCAGGACAAGAGTCAATATGGCTCCAACACGTTCTAAAGTCAACTTATTTCCTTTATTAAAACAGGTTTGTGGCAGTCTTACTCATCCAGTCCTATGAACACCTCTGTAGCTGGTAATCAATCTGGAGGTATTTATCTTATCTGACATCTTTTCTGACGAGCATTAAATATTCGTAAAATAATAACTCAATGCAAGGCTTAGGTCCAGACACCTGACTTATTTTCAGCTAAAGTAAAGCCAAGACTTAATATATTCATATAAAGCATTGATATATTCTAATATAAATGTGGATATGATTTAAAACAGGTTATGGCCAGTCATGATCAGGTCCTGGCCTTCACCATTCTGAAAGTAAGCTACCATCTCCAATAGGTCAATGATGAATAGAAATTAAAGACAACCTAAGTGCTTAATGAAATCTTCTTCCCATAAAAAAGAAATATATAAATAACAAAAATGACTTACTGTTTGTGGTCTGTTTTAAGATTTCCATCGACTGATACTTCTGCACCTCATAGCCGAAGAAGTGAGGGAGCTTAAGCATCAGGTCTCAATGAACACCTCCATATTGCAGAGCCTGACCACTCAAGCAAATCAGGACCTCCCAGAAGACGTGATCCTTCCAATAGAAGGCATGGTCACGCTGCAGAATTTGGAGAGAGGGCTAGCCCAAAACCCTGAATTAAAGGAGAGACTGGTAATTAAGAAAATGTTTTTAATTACCAAGATGAGTGTTTTAAAGGGGAATGCATCCCAGCTTAAGAATGTTATTTTAAGAATGTGTCCCAGGATGGTTCTGTGAACATATACCACTTAACCTAAAGCTAGAAACTGGATAAAGTCTCATTTGGGTTTGAAAAATCAAGTTTATGTCTCCACAAAGTCACTTCTGCATTCATTGTTTATGGAGTAGCCCCTGATTTTACATCCAGCTGACATCACAAATTGGAGGGTTATCTCTCTTCTAGATTAAAGGGGCATTCACCACAGACCTGTTGTGCATGTTTTTTTTCAAAACTACCTTCTCAACTAAAGCACACAAGTATTCTAGGGCACACTGTGTTGACATAAGCCCCAGAATACCGGCATGCTTTGGTTCAGACTTTGTGCGTATATACACAGTTGGCGTACTTCAGTAGAAAGTAGTTTTAGAAAAAAAAACGTGCACAACAAGGTCTGTGGATGTTCGTGAGTAACCGTGTCATTATATTTGGAAAGAGAAGTTGCCGTTAATTTTTTCTAATGTAGTGAGCACCATAATTCATTGGACAGTGACACATTTTTTGTTATTTTGGTTTTGTACTCAAGCACTATCACAATGAGGTTGAAATGTAGACTGTCAGCTTTAATTTGAGGGTATTTTCATCCGTATCGGATGAACCGTTTCGAAATTATAGAACCTTTTGTACATAGTTCCCCCCATTTTCGGGCATTAAAACATATTGGACAGTTTAACATAATGTAGAATAAAATAATCATTTTTAATATTTGGTCGCATATCCTTTGTATGCCATGATTTCTTGATGTCTTTGAGCCAACAATATCAAAGTACTCTTGATATCTTATTTTCTGGTACTCTTAGAAGCAATACTAAATGTCTATTTTGAATGGATCTCTATGGGAATTGGGGGGTGGGACTAGATTTAGCTGTAAATTATGCTGGAACAGTATGGAACACATGGTTGGCTAAATGGCTGTAGGTCATCGAGGGTCTGAGGTATCAAACAAGCCTCAAACCATCACTCTGCTGCCATATATGCAGAGTTCAATGAAGTTCTACTAAAGTGAAATATCCTTAAGTATGTAACTGGGCAACTTGGATAGCACAAGGTCCATGAAACTCATTATAATGTTTGATACGATGTATGGTTCCTGTTGTGGAAAAGGACATGTATCATGGTTTTTGGAGGCTAAAACACCCCCATTGGATTGCATTGGAGCCTGGTGAGAGGATGCAGCAGCAGCACTTGGTGAGAGGACACAGCACAAGTTTCCCAATTCTAAAGTGATCTGTGAAATGATGGCCTGTGCCAGACAATGTTTCTTTAGGGCCTGGGTTAAAATTTAAAAAAAGGATCAATCCTTTAACCTCATAGACATTGTACCATTTCAAATCCTATGTGCCGGAGTACAGAGCCAAAGCAACAACATTTTCACTATCCTAATACTTCGAGACTGCACTGCAATTATGGAATGTTATATCTATTGAATAATAAGAAATGAGTTGGTCTGTGTGTAGATTACCTTTCAATTCATTTATAGGGTTTGTGTGTTCCACGCATGCAGCCCAGGCTTCTGGTTACAGGTGTATAATTAGTATTCACAGATGATTTGCTAAAATTATTTCTCTATCACACACATGCTTGACTGAAACTGCATTTCTTTATATAAATATCAAATTACATACATTTTGTATTTATTCTGTTTTTAAAGTATAACTAAACGATTGACCACTTGGATGACCACCTAATGATTACAAACATTTTATGTTTATCAATGGATGCTTATGTCACAGGGTACCAAGAATTAATCAAAGGTACATTGTAATCGACCTATCCCAAGGGGTATTTTGCCAAGAAGTCACCGTTTGACGACATTAAAGAGTCTACCTTAAAGGTAGAATCTGTAATGTCATCAAACAGCAACCTCTAGGGAAAATAGCTTCTTAATGTTAGAATAGGTTAATATTCTAACATTAATTATCTCCACCAGGCGAACCCTGGGGGGGATTATGCGTTTGGTTGTGTGTGTGTATCCACAGCTAATCTCGCAAACTACAGGGCTGATTTGGATGAAACGTTGCACATAGGCTGACAGCAGGCCAAGGACCTGAATTCTCAAATATTTTTCAAATCGGTCAACCACAAGTATTTTATTTTAATTAATGTCCATCATTGTCCACGGAAATAGATATTATTACACCTTTTGAACACAAGAGGGCGATACTACACAGGTTCGCTGCTCAGAGCCTCAGGGAATCAGCTCTCTGGCCCCTGTTTACAACATGGAATTGCCATAGTGAACCTATTGTCATTGATATACCTACACATTAAAAACATTTATGAATTAATTTCCATCATTGTCCATTGAAATAAGCCCTGCCCCCTTTCATATCTCATGAAATGTTTGTCGTAGAGACTTATGCGAGGTATCAATTAACTCAGTACAGAGTCATTAGTCTATGTTAACTGCGCCCCCATGCTTAAGTGTGTAATAGTGTAATAGTGTAATACTGTGTAATGGTGTAATAGTGTAGTTGTGTGTAATAGTGTGTATAGATGGTCTCTGCATTTGTTAAATATTGTAGGCGTGTTTGTTTGCTCTGTGAGAGAGAAGAAATGTGTAGCTGCCACCTAGTGGAGATTTGCACCTTTCTAACTTGCTTTTAAAACAACATTAAAGTCACCCTACAGTGTGAATTGGTTTTCACTGCTGTGTTAATCAGATCTGTACTGCTATGCCAATGATAAAGTATTTAAAGACAAATAGGTTTATTATTTAAAGGGGCACTTCACTGAAACCAATACAGATTTATTTTGCACATAATCTTACAGATATCCTAAAACTGTGAACAGTTTTGCACACTTTGATTTAATTTGAAAATGGTAATAAGTCTGAATTTGTACTCCAGTGATGTCATCGGAGGACACTGAATCCTTGTGTTAATTACAACTCAATGAAATGATGTAGATGAAAAAATAGCAAGTGGGATTTCCATTTTTTCATATCAATCATTTCATTGAGCTGCAATTCACACAGCACAAGGATTGTGTCCTCCTGTGACATGATTGGAGGACATATTCAAACTTATTAAGTCTAAATAACTGTCAAACTAAATTAATGTGTGCTAAAGTGTTTACAGTTTTGGAATATGTGAGATTATGTGCAAAATAAATAGACATTGTTTTTCAGTCCCTCAACTTCCTGGTGAGTGTGAATATAAAGTAATCTGATCTGTCCATTATCTATCACATCATTTAGTGATAACATCATGCCACGCCGGGGGAAGAAGTCTCAGGCGGCAAAACAACGCTGGACTACACTGGACCTTTCAGACCCAAGGTTTCAGCATCCAGAACCACACTGCAGCGCTGAAGTTATGGAGGTATTGTAATGGGTTTCTTAATTGTTCGGAGATTCAAACGCAAGGGTGGGGAGGAATCTTATTGGTCCTCACAAGATGTGTTTCCATTAATAGTTAGGCTGCAGGAGTAAAAAATGTCTCAGTTGAGCAAAAGTTTTGTGCCGGCATCCTGGTCACTAGGCAAAGGAATTAACTACTAATAAACGTTTTTGGATCATAAAACTCACTTTTGCATCATTTTCAAGTGGGAATTATTATCTTTTCATCAGTATAGGGGGGTAGATATCTATGGGTTCAAAACCCTATCCAATACATGTCATAAAATGAATAAAATTAGTTTTGTTCATTATAAAGCATATACATTTGCCCCTTCTGATGGTTTAAGATGAAAACATTGATATCACACTGTTACACACACCTAAATATGTTGCCTAATCATTCACTCTTGTACCTCAATAAAACATCACTTTTTTTACTCTACTGTATCAATTATTTTGCTCTGGGATCACAAGTTTTAAAAAAAGATTCCCATTTATAATGACTCCAAGGAAAATCTTACATTCAGCATATCAGCGCACAGTAAATTTGTGTTTTTTCAATGCCTTCAGTGACAAATATAGGCCATGAAGATACAAAGCCTAAAGCCTATATTATGTACGATAACATTACAATAAAATTATATTCCACCAACAAAAAAATCCTGCCAAATGTTCTAGCTTCAAAGAAAGTTGTGCATCAAGCATAAAACATGACTGATCAATGAATACTTACACTACACTACAGTGTGTGAAATGCACTCAAAATGCAAAAATAACCACATCTAACATAGCCTACTGAACAATACAGTGATCGAGTGGAAAAACGTACATATGTAGCCAGTGAGAAGAACCGCATATTATAAGCAGTACTTTTTTCATATCAAGGACAAAAACTTGAATGCGTTTTCTGTAGCTGTTTGCGTCATAGTACACACCCCAATTCCAAAAAAGTTAGAACAGTATGTAAAATGCACATAAAAGCAGAAAGCAGTGATTTGCAAATAATTTTTTTACATATACAGTGCCCTCCACTATTATTGGCACCCCTGGTAAAGATTAATAAAAAGGGTTATAAAAAATTCACCGTTTGGTGAATTAGCTTAATCTCACAATGCAAAAATAAGAAAAATCCAACCTTTAATTGAAGTAAATTTATTATGAGAAAAAAAAATCAAGAAATAATTATTTTTAACAAAACCACATGTGCCACAATTATTGGCACCCCTGCATTTATATATAGCATAAAGTAATAATTGTAAATATTTGGTCGCATATCCTTTGCATGCCATGACTTCCTGATGTCTGTGACCCAACAACATCAAAAGACTATTTTATTTTCTATTACTCTTACAAGTGATGCTATAACCTCTCTGCATTTGAATGTATCTCTATGGGAATTGGGGGGTGAGACTAGATTTAGCTGTAAATTATGCTGGAACAGTATGGAATACATGGTTGGTAAAATGGCAGCAAGTCAACAAGGGTCTGAGGTATCAAACGAGCCTCAAACCATCACTCTGCTGCCAGATATGCAGTAGATATGGATGGATCACTTTAAGGGTTGTTTCCCCAGACAAATTTTTCCTATTGAAAAATAAGTCAGGAGAAAATAACCCTTCAAATTATCCATCCATATCTACTGTATTTCTGGCAGCAGAGTGATGGTTTAAGGCTTGTTTGATAAGTCAGACCCTTGATGACTTCCTGTTGCTCTTCACTCTGACTCTTGATATCTTATTTTCAGGTACTCTTACAAGCGATACCTCTGTAACCTCTCTGCATTTGTATTAATCTCTATGGGAATTGGGGGGTGGGGGGGTGGGGGGGGGTGGGACTAGATTAAGCTGTAAATTGCACGGGGATAGTATGGAACCCATGGTTGGCTAAATGACTGTAAGTCATCAAGGGTCTGAGGTATCAAACGAGCCTCAAACCATCACTCGGCATGGCCACTAGGCATCTGCGCAAAGGGGTTAAATAGAACACCCCCTAAATAGGTGAGAATCTGTGCGAAGGGGTTCATAGTCTTATCCACTCTGCCCAGGCTTGTTGGAGGGCAGCTGCCCTCACTCTGCAAGCGACATTTGAGGTTTTGCTGATGAAATAAAACTTCCTCTATGCATGTGAGGCCAGTGGTTTCCTGTTGTAAGAACCTGCTGATGCTGCTTTAGTTTCTCTGAGAGACTCCATTAATTGTATTTACTGAAGAAGACTTCAAATGTTCCTGTTGCTCTTCACTCTGATCCTTGTGCTTACAGGTAATTACAACTTTAATAATGTTTATTTTTTAAAAAGTATCTCACACACAGTGTTGCCTTTATTAAGAGGAGTGTAGCTGTGTTACTAGCCGTGCAATTCATAAGCAAACTGAAATGACACGTTACAAATTTTAGGTTATATTGAAAGATGTCTAGTAATAAATGGTGTAAATTGGCATATGTAGTGCTTTCATGTTTTACAGAGATTTGTGTTGAAATTAATTAATGTTGAAATTAATATAAACAGCAGAAATGGGTCATAAAAGTTGTGTGACCAAGTTACTGTAGGAAATTATAGAGCACAATAAAATACTGTTTGCTGCCTGCATCACATTTTGACTTTACCATGAATAATAACTTGTAATAGTTTAGCTCAAAATATATTCTGTTTATAACAATGAATTAAACATGCTTCCTTTCCTTTGTCACTCTACTTTGGGCTAGAAGATCCACCTGACAAACGGTATCTAGCTGAATAGCACAGGTCTGGTGTGCATTACAATTTCACAAACAGGAAAGTCTGTGTCCTTGAATAAACTTTTAAAGTCACCTACCTTTTTGCTAGCTAGCTACCTGTCACTCAAAATATAAATTCCACTACTGGGATCTAATAAAAAGACTGCTGGGATCTACTCAAAGGTTTCCAAGGCCAAGTTAGCTAATGTTACCACTTGATGATTTCCACAGGACGGCACTCGGATTGACTCAGTCGCAAGAAGACTTTTGAGCACCATAGAGCGATTTAAAGCAGTGACCAGGGTGTCTCTTGAAAAATATATAAATTATCAAAATGGCTGTTAACTGCTTGCAAGGTCATTCGCATGGTAAATGTGGATAAATATGCATTTTCAGACTTGAATTCTAGAAATTAGTCAAATTTAAAAGTGGGTCTTGTGAGAGTTGATCTGTGGCTGTTGTAGTCCAATTGTAATGGTGTGGACAATCAAGTATGGGAAGAGTTGGCACTGTTGCAGTCTGATTGAACTGGGCCAATAGGGCCTGGCGCTGTATTAAGCACAGGGGGTTTAACAGGATGAGCCCTTAGGGTTTGGCACTGTATTAAGCACAGGGGGTTTAACAGGATGAGCCCTTAGGGTTTGGCGCTGTATTAAGCACAGGGGGTTTAACAGGATGAGCCCTTAGGGTTTGGCGCTGTATTAAGCACAGGGGGTTTAACAGGATGAGCCCTTAGGGTTTGGCACTGTATTAAGCACAGGGGGTTTAACAGGATGAGCCCTTAGGGTTTGGCACTGTATTAAGCACAGGGGGTTTAACAGGATGAGCCCTTAGGGTTTGGCACTGCATTAAGCACAGGGGGTTTAACAGGATGAGCCCTTAGGGTTTGGCACTGTATTAAGCACAGGGGGTTTAACAGGATGAGCCCTTAGGGTTTGGCACTGCATTTAGCACAGGGGGTTTAACAGGATGAGCCCTTAGGGTTTGGCGCTGTATTAAGCACAGGGGGTTTAACAGGATGCCCCCTTATGGTTTGGCACTGCATTAAGCACAGGGGGTTTAACTGGATGAGCCCTTAGGGTTTGGCGCTGTATTAAGCACAGGTGGTTTAACAGGATGAGCCCTTAGGGTTTGGCGCTGTATTAAGCACAGGGGGTTTAACAGGATGAGCCCTTAGGGTTTGGCGCTGTATTAAGCACAGGTGGTTTAACAGGATGAGCCCTTAGGGTTTGGCGCTGTATTACGCACAGGGGGTTTAACAGGATGAGCCCTTAGGGTTTGGCACTGCATTTAGCACAGGGGGTTTAACAGGATGAGCCCTTAGGGTTTGGCGCTGTATTAAGCACAGGGGGTTTAACAGGATGAGCCCTTAGGGTTTGGCGCTGTATTAAGCACAGGTGGTTTAACAGGATGAGCCCTTAGGGTTTGGCGCTGTATTAAGCACAGGGGGTTTAACAGGATGAGCCCTTAGGGTTTGGCGCTGTATTAAGCACAGGTGGTTTAACAGGATGAGCCCTTAGGGTTTGGCGCTGTATTACGCACAGGGGGTTTAACAGGATGAGCCCTTAGGGTTTGGCGCTGTATTAAGCACAGGGGGTTTAACAGGATGAGCCCTTAGGGTTTGGCACTGCATTAAGCACAGGGGGTTTAACAGGATGAGCCCTTAGGGTTTGGCACTGCATTTAGCACAGGGGGTTTAACAGGATGAGCCCTTAGGGTTTGGCGCTGTATTACGCACAGGGGGTTTAACAGGATGAGCCCTTAGGGTTTGGCGCTGTATTAAGCACAGGGGGTTTAACAGGATGAGCCCTTAGGGTTTGGCGCTGTATTAAGCACAGGTGGTTTAACAGGATGAGCCCTTAGGGTTTGGCGCTGTATTAAGCACAGGGGGTTTAACAGGATGAGCCCTTAGGGTTTGGCGCTGTATTAAGCACAGGTGGTTTAACAGGATGAGCCCTTAGGGTTTGGCGCTGTATTACGCACAGGGGGTTTAACAGGATGAGCCCTTAGGGTTTGGCACTGCATTTAGCACAGGGGGTTTAACAGGATGAGCCCTTAGGGTTTGGCGCTGTATTAAGCACAGGGGGTTTAACAGGATGAGCCCTTAGGGTTTGGCACTGCATTAAGCACAGGGGGTTTAACAGGATGAGCCCTTAGGGTTTGGCGCTGTATTAAGCACAGGTGGTTTAACAGGATGAGCCCTTAGTGTTTGGCACTGTATTAAGCACAGGGGGTTTAACAGGATGAGCCCTTAGGGTTTGGCGCTGTATTAAGCACAGGGGGTTTAACAGGATGAGCCCTTAGGGTTTGGCGCTGTATTAAGCACAGGGGGTTTAACAGGATGAGCCCTTAGGGTTTGGCACTGTATTAAGCACAGGGGGTTTAACAGGATGAGCCCTTAGAGTTTGGCGCTGTATTAAGCACAGGGGGTTTAACAGGATGAGCCCTTAGGGTTTGGTGCTGTATTAAGCACAGGGGGTTTAACAGGATGAGCCCTTAGGGTTTGGAGCTGTATTCAGCACAGGGGGTTTAACAGGATGAGCCCTTAGGGTTTGGTGCTGTATTAAGCACAGGGGGTTTAACAGGATGAGCCCTTAGGGTTTGGCGCTGTATTAAGCACAGGGGGTTTAACAGGATGAGCCTTTAGGGTTTGGCGCTGTATTAACCACAGGGGGTTTAACAGGATGTTAAATGGACTTGCTACAGGAAAGTAGTGACACTTAGAAACTGTATTCTGCAGAGTTGTCATGAATCTTGTACTGATAAAGATAAAACACAGAGTTTGAGGTTTCCATTAATAGTTAGGCTGCAGGAGCAACGAATGTCTCAGTTGACCAAAATTTTTGCGCCGGCATCCTGGTCACAAGGCAAAGGAGTTAACTACTAATAAACTTTTTCGGATCATAAAACTCACTTTTGCATCATTTTCAAGTGGGAATTACTATCTTTTCATCAGTATAGGGGGGTAGATATTTATGGGTCCAAAACCCTATCCAATACATGTCATAAAATGAATAAAATTAGTTTTGTTCATTATAAAGCATATACATTTGCCCCTTCTGATGGTTTAAGATGAAAACATTGATATCACACTGTTACACACACCTAAATATGTTGCCTAATCATTCACTCTTGTACCTCAATAAAACATAACTTTTTTTACTCTACTGTATCAATTATTTTGCTCTGGGTTTAAATTTTTCTGTAGTTTAAAAAAAAAAATCCCATTTATAATGACTCCAAGGAAAATCTTACATTCAGCATATCAGCGCACAGTAAATTTGTGTTTTTTCAATGCCTTCAGTGACAAGTATAGCCCATGAAGATACAAAGCCTAAAGCCTATATTATGTACGATAACATTACAATAAAATTATATTCCATCAACAAAAAAATCCTGCCAAATGTTCTAGCTTCAAAGAAAGTCGTGCATCAAGCATAAAACATGACTGATTAATGAATACTTACACTACACTACAGTGTGTGAAATGCACTCAAAATGCAAAAATAACCACATCTAACATAGCCTACTGAACAATACAGTGATCAAGTGGAAAAACGTACAAATGTAGCCAGTGAGAAGAACCACATATTATAAGCAGTACTTTTTTCATATCAAGGACAAAAACTCGAATGCGTTTTCTGTAGCTGTTTGCGTCATAGTACAAACCCCAATTCCAAAAAAGTTGGAACAGTATGTAAAATGCACATAAAAGCAGAAAGCAGTGATTTGCAAATAATTTTTTACATACAGGTGCAGCTCAAAAAATTAGAATATCGTGAAAAAGTTCAATATTTTTTGTCACTCATTTCAGAAAGTGAAACTCATATATTATATAGATTCATGACACATAGTGTAATATTTCAAGCCTTTATTTCTTGTAATTTTGATGATTATGGCTTACAGCTAATGAAAACCCAAATTCAGTGTCTTAGAAAATTAGAATATTGTGAAAAAGTTAAATATTGGAAACTCATGGTGTCACACTCTAATCAGCTAATTAACTCAAAACACCTGCAAAGGTTTCCTGAACCTTTAAATGGCCTCTCAGTCTGGTACAGAAAGCCACGAGATCCTGTTATGCATCATTTCATTGCTGGTTCTCAGAAAGAAATGCCTGGCAGCTCTGTTCTCAGCAGTTTGTAATTGTCCAAGCTCTCTTAAATGCTTAAGACCATACAACTAAACAACAGTCAAGGTGGCAAAAAAGTAAAGATTTAGATAACGTGACCCAGATATGTAATGGTACATCGTCTTGCCATAGAGATACCATAAACTGTTTTTAAATTTTTTTGTTTGTTTAAACAGACATTTAAAAAATCCCAAATATAATTATGGGCAATGTATTAGTAATCACAAATCCAAAATATAGCATCTGTAAAAAAGTGATTTAGTTTATCTTTTTAGTTTTTTTGAAATGATCGTTCAATACTTTTGCCTAGTTCACATTTGGTTGAAGTCAGCTTCATATATTTGTAGGATTGTCTTTATGCAGTGTGTTTTCTGAAAGCATAAAATGTTTGTGTACTGCAGAAAAATAACATGTTTTTGTAAATAAGACTCCATTTGTGATTCTCACCAGGATAGGAGTACACAGCTGTGGAACACAGACAGGTATTGCAAGAGGGATGCTAAGACTAGTTTTAAAATGTATTCTTTTAAAATTTTGAGCAGTAAATCTGGTGTGGTATTAATCAAATGGAAGCAAATTGTTATCTATTCCCATAATTTTCATGTTAAATTACTTCAATTGAGGTGAATGAAGGTTTGAATTTAGGCTGCTTGTAAAGTCAGTATCTCAACTGAGCACTCAGCATCTGCAGGTAGTCCTTGATCAACTAAGTGATTTATATGCCTTCATCTTGATTTAGTTAAACAAAACATAAAGATTTAATTCAGCGCATTTGCATCGAATGCAGCCATTTACCAAATACATACAGCAGATAGCCAGTGTCCAAATAGGCAATGCCAGTGAAAGTCAATTCACTATAATAATAAATAAAAGTTTAAGCTGCAAGCAGCGTTTGGGGGTTACAGGATTAGTGCAATGCAAACTACAGCCGGGCTCAAACGCTGGCAGTTTCGTGTTCTATGCTAAACAGTGTTGAAATGTAAAAGCTGCTAACGGTTCTAAATATGGAAACTTGGTATGTAGCAACAGCAGGCTGAGTTCTGAAATGGTACTATTTTTCAGATCAATCGGAAAAACAAGATGGCCGCCAAGGAATTTTATATGATAGGTCATGCCCAAAATGACAAATAAACCATGAGCTCCAAGAGCATGTGTACCAAGTTTGCTGTAGATAAGTTGTACAGACATAGAGTGACGAATACAATGGGAGTCTATGGCGGGGGCACAACAATGCTTCAAGGCTTCATATCTACTGCATATCAGGCAGCAGAGTGATGGTTTGAGGCTTGTTTAATACTGCAGACCCCTGATGATTTACAGCCATTTAGCCAACTATGGGTTCCATACTATTCCAGTGTAATTTACAGCTTAATCTAGTCCCACCCCCCAATTCCCATAGAAATCCATTCAAATGCACAGAGGTTATAGTAGCGCTTGTAAGAGTCCCTGCAAATAAGGTAAAGAGTTTTTTGATATCCTTCTATACCCAGTCATGATAGCATCACCTGTTTATGTGTGGAATGTTACAAACAGGCGTTTTTTGCCCCTGTGCAGTCAAGCAACAACTATTAGCCTAATAATGATGGCAGTGAGGCTAGCAGTGAGACAGGGCAGCAGGCTAGCCAGCAGCAAGCTACAACCAGCAATGGCACGGAAGCTAACAGTAGCAGGCAAGGTACACCCAGCAATAGCGACAACGAGGCGGGACAGCAGGCTATTGATACTACAAATACGCCCACCAGTGATGATCGCGAGGTAGGCCTACAGCAGGGCAGCGAGGTTGGAGCGAGCGCAGGGGGGTTGCCTGATCATTCTCATAACTCCGATCCCTCAAACTGGCCTTGCCCAGGTAAAGTAACAGATTCATACCGTGTAATGATGACTGGGAATGGCCCTCCGAAATGCCCTGAGGGTCCATTCCCAAGAACAGAGGACAGTAAGAGACGATTTTCAAAAGTCTACTGCTATAGACTTGCTTTGCATGTAAACTTTTCGGTGGAGCCAATGTACATGGCAGCCGTTTAGTTATAACTGTTACAATAGTTACAATAACTGGCAAAGTCTCAAGTATATTACAACGACACAAAACAGGGAATAATCATATACAGTAATACCTTGACATACGAGTTTAATTCGTTCCGTGACCGAGCTCGTAACTCGGTTTACTCGTATATCAAATCAATTTTCCCCATTGAAATTAATTGAAATACCGTTAATCCGTTCCAGCCCCCCAAAAAACACCCTAATTTCTTTGTTACGTAGTTATCAAAATGAGAAATGTATTTATAAATAATAAATAATTAATACAAAACATAATACAAAGATAATAAAATAGAATATAAAGAAATAAACTGGTTCTAAACTTAATTGCTACATTATTATTCTTCACTTACACTTAATCTTCGTCAGTGATGTTTTCATCTTCATCAGTGACGTTTGCATCTTTTTCATAGATTTTTGGCTTTTTCGTCACGCTTTTCTGACTCTGATCTGCAGAGCGTTTCGATAAAAACCTATCCATGGTGGTTTGTTTCTTCCTTCCCTTCAGAATTTTTCGGAAATGCGTTAGGCAAGTGTCATTACACAACGCCAACGCACGACCAGTTGCCACTTTTTCTGGATGTTTCTTTTCTATAAATTCTGAAATTTCTAAGCTCGCTCCGCTTGCTCGGCTCGTAACTCGGGTCTAGGCTCGTAAGGCGAAGCAAGAAATTGTCCGAGCAACGGCTCCTAACTCGGAATACTCGTAAGTTAGTGCACTCGTATGTCAAGGTTTTACTGTACATGTAAATGATTACCTTTCCTGGAAAGAACTGAAAACAAGGTTACGAATGGGGAAATGCCTTTACAGTCAACTGAAAAATGCAATTGAAGAAGAGAGGGTGAGATGGAAAGATTGTGTAATAGCCTACATAAAATCTCTGAAGAAGTCAGCCATACCACCATGCAATCTGCTCCTGCTGAATCCCTGAAGCTAAGCAGGTGTGGAATCAAAAGATGGAAACATTTCTTCAGAGGCATGCACTGTCTAATGAAATACAGAATATGGAATGTATAACCTGTCTGGTTATCTGGAACGATATGTTGATAGAAATCACAAGTGTTAGCATTGCAATGCCGTCTGCCCTGATTTCACCGGAGACTGCTGTTATGTTGATTGACAATCTGAAAATTATAGAGAGTACAGAGAGAAAAGATGAGAAACATCTGTGTCAATTGCTCACACTCTAGCAACAGAATTTGATGCTTGTATGAAGTTCGTAGAGAGATGCAAAAAAAAGCATATATCTCAGGCAGATTTCAGAGAGATTTTGTTTTATTGTGGAAATGAATGTCATGTCAAAGGAGAATTTAGAGTACTCGGTGAGACGCTATGCCGCAACCTCGCCAGATGTTTCTGAAGATGTAATTCAGGAAATCTACCCTGCTGCCCGTCTTCTGTACGAGTGCAAAACCACAATTGAAAAATTTTACTTTATACTTAAATTAAATCTTTTTAACCGTTTTGCGCAGATGCCACATTTTGTCAATTCTCATATATTTAGGGGGTGCTCTGTTTAAGGCTTTATAACTCCAGATGTGAGCATCAATTAAACTTGGTAAATGGCTTAAATGAAACAAGACAGGTGTACCATTTACAGTACGAACTTAGATTAGATTAATTTCATAATTTAAGTCAAAATAAAGTGCCACAAATGCAAAAAGACTTTGGGAAAATTCCTAGATCATAAACTCCATGTCAACAAAATCTCAGGATGATATGCAGAACTACTAAAGGTCTATGATGCAAAATATAGGCAGTGTACCCTGGTGTCCATTAGTGTCTCCAAATTTATCCAAATGGCTAAATTGTGCACTGCTCTCAATAAAAAATTAAAAAATATATATTTAACTACAAATCAACAGTTTTGGCTCATAAAACTCACGTGGGAATGACTATATTTTCATATATGTTTACCTGGGATTATGGCACAAGGGATAGTAACATCTTGTCCTGTGTATTTGTGAATCTGACCACTAGCTCAGGCTAGTGACTGTTGTGAATAGTGCAACTGACAACTAGGGAAAGACCTAGTGATGGCATGGAAAGACAGCTGACAGGAGGAAATAGACCCTACCGGGGCTGCAATGGGCTAGCAACTCATTGAGGCAGTAGCCAAGGCTAGATAGCAATTGGTTACACCCTACCTAGCTACAAAAAGGCTTAGAGAGCTAGTGCTCCCCCCTGATATTCCACCTATTGGTGAGATAGACTGTCAGTGTGATGTTAGCCCACCAAGGTGGAAAGAGGTACAAGACATAGTAAGGCGTGCAAGGGCCTCTTCAGCCCCGGGACCTAATGGAGTCCCTTACCGGCTGTATAAGAGTGCGCCAGATGTGCTGAGGTATCTATGGAAGCTCATGAAGGTAGTCTGGAAGAAGCAGGTTATTCCTAAGGCGTGGCGCAGAGCAGGGGGAATTTTCATTCCCAAAGAAAGGGATTCTATAGAGATAAGTCAGTTTAGGCCTATCAGTCTGCTTAATGTAGAAGGGAAGGTTTTCTTTAGCGTTGTGGCACTGAGACTGTCTAGGTACTTAGAAAAGAATAGACTAATTGACACTTCGGTGCAAAAGGCTGGAATCCCCGGCTTCTCTGGGTGCTTAGAGCACACCAACATGATTTGGCACCAAATCCAGTCAGCTCGGCATGAGAAAAGAGATCTTCATGTCGTATTTCTGGATCTAGCAAATGCTTTCGGGTCAGTACCACATAGTCTGTTGTGGAAGGCGTTTGACTTCTTTAGAGTGCCGGATAGTATAACAAGATTAGTTAAAGCTTATTTCTTAGACATTCAACTCTGTTTTACTACAGCAGAGTACACTACAGCTTGGCAACACCTGGAGATAGGCATCATGGCAGGGTGTACAATTTCCCCATTAGCTTTTACCATGGCAATGGAGGTCATTATTAGAGCTTCAAAATGGGTAGTAGGTGGGGAAAGGCTGCAGGGAGGGCTGCAGCTCCCACCAATTAGGGCTTACATGGATGATATGACAACTATGACGTCAACAGCTCCATGTACTAGTAGATTACTAGATAAGCTAAATAGTAATCTACAGTGGGCCAGGATGAAAGTGAAGCCAAGTAAGTCTAGGAGTATTTCAATTGTTAAAGGGAAGGTAGTAGACAAGAAGTTTTTCATAGATGATGAAATGGTGCCAACAGTCATAGAGAAACCGGTCAAAAGCTTAGGAAGATGGTATGATGCAAGCCTCAGTGATAAGGGTCAATTTCAGGAGATAAGGCAGGATATGATTCAAGGCATTCTAGGTATAGATAAGTCAGGGCTCCCAGGAAAGCTAAAATTGTGGTGCTTGCAGTTTGGATTGTTGCCTCGGCTAATGTGGCCGCTGACAGTGTATGAGGTTCCCATTTCAAAGGTAGAAAAGCTGGAAAGGATGATCAACTCATTTATTAGAAAATGGCTTGGAGTCCCACGCTGTCTAAGCAGTGTGGCTTTGTATGGGAAAGGCATATTAGAGCTTCCAGTATCTAGCCTGACAGAGGAGTACAAGTGTGCTAAGGTTAGACTGGAAATGACGCTGACCCAGTCAAAGGATCCTGTGGTTAGAAGCGTAGCGCCCACAGTTAAAACAGGGAGGAAGTGGAACCCAAAAGAGGCAGTGCAGCAAGCACAGGCAGCACTCAGACATAGAGACATCATAGGCCATGTGCAGTGTGCAGAGAAACCTGTGTGGAGTAAGGCGACAGCAGTAGAAAAAAGAAAACTGGTAGTTGAAGAAGTACATCGCCAAGAGGAGGTAGTAAGATGTACTAAGGCAGTGTCGCAAGCAAAGCAAGGTCAGTGGGTAAACTGGGAGAGTGTAGAGAAGAGAAGTTTGAAGTGGAAAGAGGTGTGGAGCATGGAAGCAAGCAGAATTAAGTTCATTATAGGGGCTACATATGATGTACTACCATCTCCCCAAAATCTTAATCAGTGGTTTGGTGAGGATACTGCCTGCCCGTTGTGCTCTAGTGTATGTACACTTAGGCATATATTGTCAGGGTGTAAAGTTGGTCTTTCCCAAGGGCGATACACTTGGCGTCACAACCAGGTGTTGAAATGTTTGGTAGCTGCAGTTGAGGAAAAACGTCTAGAGGTAAATTCTCTAGCTGTTAGTAAGGTAGATAAACAGATTAGATTTATACGTGAGGGAGAAAAAGTCAGATTAAGAGAGCACACACGCAGGCGTGAGCTGGGACAGCTAGGAGTGGGTGGAGACTGGAAAATAAAGGTAGATTTGTTTGAGCAGTTGACTGTGCCAGCAGAAATAGTTAGCACTAGCCTACGGCCGGATATGCTATTATGGTCTGAGGTGCAGAAGTTAGTCTATTTTATCGAACTCACTGTCCCCTGGGAAGACAGAGTTGATGAAGCAAACGAACGGAAGAAAGCGAGGTATGCAGAGATGGCAGCAGAGGCAGAACAACGAGGTTGGAGGGCTCGGGTACGGCCGGTAGAAGTTGGCTGTCGTGGTTTTGTGGCAAAGTCCGTCTTTGCACTCCTAAGCGAGTTGGGTGTTCGCGGACGGAGCTTGAAACTTGCGGTTAGGAATATGTCTCAGGCAGCGGAGCGAGCAAGTGAATGGTTATGGATAAGGAGGAAGCATGCTACCTGGGGAGCCCGCTAACTTCGTAGCGTACTACGTAGCGTAGTGTATGTGTAGCATAATCTCTGTTTAGAAGGCCATACGGAACCGATGGCACTGAGTATGCATTAACGGTACCAGTGGGGCTTCTTATGGCCTTAGTCATCGGGGATTGCCGTATGGTAGGTAACTTGAGGTGGTTGTGGCATAGAGGGGGGTGTCTCCAGGATGCTGGAACACTGATAAGCCTTCTGGAGGTGTCGTGGGCTTAATTTAACGAAACATTGTTGATGGAAGGTGCCCACTTGATAACCCCAATGACATGCTGCATACTGCTGTTGTTTAGGGTAGGTAACTGGCGTTTGGTGCCATCTGAGGAATGATTCCGTAGATCTATGACGGCGTAGCGAGCCTGATGTCGAGTTGTGGTTATTGTTCATTTTGCGGTGGGGGGTCCGGTAGTTTAATTATCGCGGCTTTGTTTACTACTACGTTTATTACTTTGTTTAGTTTTAAATCCTTTTCTTCTTTTGATAGTTTATGAGGTGTTATTGGGTCCGACGGCCCATTGTGTGGCTGGCCCGGTACACTTCAACTTTTGTTCTTTTTGGCCGGACCTCTTGCCTCGTTGTTTTCAGTTTGGGTTTCTTTTTATGTTTTTAAACTATTTTTGGGGTGGGCCTAATTTAATGAAACATTGTTGATGGAAGGTGCCCACTTGATAACCCCAATGACATGCTGCATACTGCTGTTGATTAGGGTAGGTAACTGGCGTTTGGTGCCATCTGAGGAATGATTCCGTAGATCTATGACGGCGTAGCGAGCCTGATGTCTCCTATGGTGTTGCTTCTGATGATGGTTATATCACTCGTTTGTTTGTTTGTTAATCTATACTGGTCTTCTACAAGTGTTTACCTGGGATTATGGCACAAGGGATAGTAACATCTTGTCCTGTGTATTTGTGAATCATCAGTATAGAGGGGTAGCTATCTATGGGTCCAAAACCCCTATGCAAAACATGTCATAAAATGTATAAAATTAGTTTTGTCCATTATAAAGAATATACATTTGCTTCTTCTGATGGATTTAGATAAAAAATATTGATATCACAGTGTTACATACACCTAAATATGTAGCCTAATCATTCACTCTTATACCTCAATAAAACATCACTTTTCCCTGTACTCTACAGTATGTATACTTTTGCCCCGGGATTGCATTTTTCTGTCGTTTTTTATGTTCCTTATGTTCTATTCATAATGACGCCAAGGAAAATTTTTACCTTAATCTACCACATATCAGCACACAGAAATTGTTAATGAGCATTTGCCATGCCATAAGTGACAAGTATATATGCCATAGCCTATATTATGTATGATACCATGAAAATAAAATAGTATTCCATCATCTGCAAAATGCTGCCAAATGTTATATCTTCAATAAAAATCGGTAGCCTAGTACAGGGGTTCCCAAACTTTTCCATGCCAAGGACCCCCAAATAGCCGTAGCCTCTGGCTGGGGCCCCCCTATTGCGAAATGGCTTTTTAAAAAAACTTTTAAATTACACTGGCAAATATATAAAAAATCAAACATACAGCTTCTTAATACACAACACAATACTTTTGACCCTATTTTGATTCCATAATCGGGCCGTTGGTAGCTCAACGTAACGCTTTGACTGACAGGCAGACGGTTAGTTATTGGATGCGATTGAAAGAAGGGCATGGCAAAGACCCAATTTATATTTTATTTTAAACCGGCACAATAATTTTATGAATTTAATTGAAATGTATTTTTTTTGCATTTTCCATTTTCCTCTCCCTTCCAATTGGCCCCCCTGGCGCCCCCTGGCGGCCCCCACTTTGAAAACCCCTGGCCTAGTACATAAAAAATTTAATTAACGATTGCACTCAAATGCACTCAAAATGTGAAAATAAAAATAGGCCTATCAATCATATTGGAAAGACAGTGCTCGAGTGGAAAAACTGATTGATGTAGCCAATGAGATCAACAGCATTTTAGACGCAAACATTTACATATGGCGAAAGGGAAAACTCCCCTTCCTAATGCGTTTTCTATAGAGCTTGCGTAATATGAGACCGTGAAAACGAAAACTGACGTTACGCTGGGCTGCAATACATTTTTCAAAGCACAAAATAAGACGTTGCATATACCGTTGCTAAGGTTATAATGTACTCTATTGGATAAAAGAACCAACAATTAAACCAGAATGAACTGTAATGAATGAGACGGGCTTTCAGGGCATGGGGGGTATTACGAGTCAACGTTTCAGATAGTGTAATAGCGGTATAAAGTGTTGTATATTTGTCAAACGGATTGTACCAGACAATAAATGACCACTGAATTTTGAAAGGAATATCTGTATCTATAAAAACAATGGTAGGATTGTATATTTATTTCATATTTAATAGCAGATATTCATTGTAGAATACGTGGTACAATGAGACTATAATTCAGCATATTACCACCTTAAAAATATAGCAAGAATTAGAGGCCTACTATCCAAACCAGACCTGGAAAAGCTTATCCATGCTTTCATCTCTAGTAGGCTAGATTATTGCAATGGGCTTTATACCGGCCTTCCTAAAAAAAACCTCCAAAAACTACAGCGTGTTCAAAATGCAGCTGCAAGGGTACTCACAAAAACTAAAAGATACGACCACATCACACCAGTCCTCAGATCTTTACACTGGCTTCCATTGTACCAGAGAGTTGAATTTAAAATTATTTTATTGGTCTATAAAACCCTAAATGGCTTGGGGCCAAAATATCTCCTAGATCTTCTTATACCCTATGAACCATCAAGAACCCTTAGGTCATCTGGAAAGGGACTATTAACTGTTTATAGACCTAAGACAAAACACGGTAAAGCATCATTCAAATATTATGCTTCCGACACCTGGAACAAACTCCCAGAAACACTTAGATACGCCCCAAATGTGGCAACTTTTAAATCCAGGCTCAAAACGTTCTTGTTTTGTAGGGCTTATGAACACTGACTTGCTTTACTAAGAGTAGCCCCACAAAGGTGTAATTTTAATTGTCTTATCCATTATTGTTTTTATTCAGTTACTTCTGTTTTCTGCTGCAAATCTTATTGTCTTATCTTTTTATTTATTTTTAGATTCTTTATTCTTATTGCCTTATCTTTTTATTTTTATTTTAATGATTTTCCTTGTTATTGTATATGTAAAGCACATTGAATTGCACATGTGTACGAAATGCGCTCTATAAATAAAGCTGCCTTGCCTTGCCTTGCCTATAATTTCACGTTTATTTTGCACTTGAGTGAGCAGGGCTTTTCACTGCCTTTTTTGGCGTACGATCAGGCTGCAGATGGGTTTATCTTGTTGCTATGACGGAATTCAAATTTTATATGATGAATAAATATATTTATGAACTCACACAAAGACGCTATTGTCCACTATGTCACGCATGGGTAGGTATTGTCATGGTCCGTGGTTTATTTTTCCTTTTTTGCTGCGGTTCTCGTCCTTTCTCTCCGGTTGGGAATCTATCTGATTTTTTCGCATGTTCCGTTCCGGGGTTTTGCTTCACCTCGCCTATTATTAATTTCACCTGTGCTACTGCCTGCGGGGTATTTAAGCTCCTCACTTCCGCTTCCCGATGCTTCTTTGTCATTTGACTTTCATTGAGTCAGGTATAGCCAGGTATAAGCGACCTCGTAATATTAAAGCCTTGCTTTATGTTTACGGGGCACTTGCTTCGTTACGTTAGTTTTTACGTAGAGGATCATTCCTCGTTTAGACTATACTGTTCTACTTACTCCATGCTGTTCTCCCTGAGACAGTCTCCTTTCTTGTTTTGTTTATTTTCATTTCACCTTACCAGCCGTTTTAGTGTTACGTGCCGAAGGTGTTTCTTTTCCATTGTTTCCCCATTTCAGCTCTAGTATTGGAGTTCGGGAGACTTTGTTTTGTTCTCTCACTCATGTTTTCGAGTTCGCCCTATTTTCCTGGGTTTATTATTATTTGGCTGTTTAGTCACAATTATTTATTCTTTTTTCTTTTCTAACCATTAGCGGCTTAAGCTCCTTTTGTGGTCCTCACCTTTGTAGGTGACTTATTTTGATCCCGCTTACCATCGCGATTGATTCTCCGCTACTGAAACCGTTACAGGTATAGACTGGGTGGGGGGGGGGGGTGCTTGTTAAATGGACTTGTTACGGGAAAACAGTGACACTTAGAACATTTCTATTCAGCAGTGTTGTCACGAATCGTCTACCAATAAAGTTAAAACACAGAGTACCGGCGGGAACTTCACTGTGCATCTGCATAAAGCTGTTAAGTGTGTTCCTTACCATGCCAGTCACAGTGGCCTCCTCGGAGAGATCATTCAGCAAACTAAAACTCATAAAAAACTATCTGCACATGGACAAAGCCTGTTTAACGCATCTGGCTGTCATATCAATAGAGCATAATGTTGCACAATCCACTCCCTTTCAGGAAATTCGAGACAGATGGGCAAGCATAAAATCAAGACGTGTCAAAATGTAATTGTTTCAATTAAAAGTGTTTACACCCTATCCACCATGGCCCCCTAGTGGTAGTTGTCAATGTCCCAATTACAGTCTACTCATATTTCTCAGAAATTATTGTACCTTTAACAGTGGCGGGCCGTCAGGGCCAGCAAGGCCTTCTCTGCTGGCCTAAACATCATCAGAATATAAATTTAATTTTGATATATTTTTTCCACAAATATGTATTAAATTATTCCCCATAGTCTATTCTCTTCATTTCATAGCTTTCCTCTTGGTTGCGCTGCTTCCAGCCTCAGATCGAGATTTGGAGGGCTGGCCTTTATGTTAGAGCTTTTATCCAATCATATTTCAGCCATAATGTGTTGCCAGGGTCCAAGAAATCTGCCCTTAGGCCTTCAGAATAAACATTGCGGGCCCCTGTAGCTTAAAGTGAACGGAACGTTAACTGTGGCGTTAACCAATCAGATTTCGAGTTGGCGACACCGGGGCCAGCTAGCAGGCATACGATAACGTCAGCACGTGCACGTCTTTTGATTGGATACGCACTATTGAGAGGCAGAGCTATCGCAGAGCTAGCAAACTGAACTTGAATGAGCTCATTTGTGTAGATTTCTACAAGCTGTTTTTTTTCAACCCACAATGGCTGAAGGACGAGAAGAGATCGATTTGGTCGCAGATATAATTACAACGTCATTTTCAAGACGAACCTTTCAAGAAAAGCTAGACATCGTCAGAAGAGAACGACCAACCCCGACGCTAGCGAGTCAAAGTGGACATTCAAGGCTAGGAATACACTTTCACCACTGTCGCAAATATATCCTCATGAGCAAATGCTAATTATTTGTTTGTTTTCTTTTATTTTCAGTGAATAGTTTATGTGTCTTTATCGTCACGTTTCTTAAATGAAACTGCTTTGGGTGCGACAATGCGCTGTTTAGCGAACAAACTTGTTAAAGCTAACATACTTTTGGTGGACTTAATAAAACTTTGTAGACTAATCCCTTAAAAGCGCCTTTTATTTTAAAGTTTTGACAGTATCCAAGCGATCTTAAAGCTGGTAGTTTAACACTCTTAATTGTAAATGCGGATTTATTGATTATAAATGCTTCGGAAATATGAATAACTCTGTTGTACTTGACTATGTTAAGGTGATGCAACGCCCGGTTATACTGCGTTTCTGTCTAAATGTATAGTTTCTAGAGCCATGGCGTCATAATGATGGTATTAAGAGGTGGAATAATTCAGGTAGGACTGTGTAGGACATCACTGAAGGCCTAGGTGTGAAATGCACGGCCCGCCACTGACCTTTAAGCTACAACTGTTTTCTGATTAACCCTGAACAGTTTATCATATTCCATTTTGGCAATGTCCAGCAAGTTCAACATTTTCACAGCGACTTGCACTTGGAGCTGTTATGCATTGCTGTTGTTATGTATAGCATAAAAATGCACATTGCCTACTTTTTACGTATATAAAAACATTAGGCTATTTTATGCGGATTATGTATATACTGTATGTGACGATTCTGACCTAAATATTTTCTGTCGCTAATTTCTGAATGATACTTTCATGGTTTTCCTGGTTTCCGTTCCCCTCTCCGCTTGTACTTTCTCGCGGCTCCGGGTCAACTCCCTTCTGTGTTTTGTTTTCTGTCTGTCTATCAATTTACTCCATTGTCTCAGGTGATTACGCCGGATATTTAAGTTTCTCGCTTCCCTCTTCCAGTGCTTTTCGGTAAGGTATAGGTATTCGGAAACTGCTTTCCTTGTTGTCACAAATAAGCAAAGCAGGAATAAGTCTGGTTAGAGTTTAGGAAAAGATCTTTAGAATTCTTTGTTTCTTATTGTTTCACTCTTTATCCTTATTCCTTTCCATTTTGCTTTCCGTCTGGAGTATTTTCATTTATCCTCTCTCTCTACCTATTTATTTTAGCTCGGTCGCACCTTGAGCTTTAGGTAACAGGTTCTGTTTTTATTCTCGTTTCGAGTGCCCATTATTTTTTTGCTTTTTTTTGTTTGTTTATTTAACCTTGTTTATTACTCTCTGCCTGAGAGTGTGAGGTCGCTGTTGTTCTTATTTATTTTCTACTCAGGTTTCGAGATTCGCCCTCGTTGGGGGTTGTTCTTATTTGGCTATTTATTCCCACTATTTTGTTTTGTGTTAATCCGTTCACGGATTCCTTCCTCTCTTTTTAGTGGTGCTCACTAATGTGAGCGGCTGTTTGATCCCCTGTCCTGTCACGTCTGGTTCTCCCTAACCAGCACCCTTACAGAAACAGCCTCTTCTACAATTCGAACTTCAAACCATGTGCAGTGTATAGTTTTTGAGATATTAACACTTAAATGAGAGTAGTAGAAACTAGGTGAAAATTGCCTCTAGTGGGCCAAAGTTAATGGGTTAAACACTCTAACCTTTGTCGAGATCAATAGCACTAAACTAGAATTGCATGAATAGACTACTAACTGAGTATGACATATAATTGTTGTCACTTTAGTGCAATGTCAATAATATTTTATTTGGGAGTAGCGGTTACCAATATCTATATGCCTGCCAAGTTATAATTTTCTAGTATGAAACGGTTCACAGAAGGCAGGAAACTAAGAATAATAATAATAACTAGATTAACAATTCCTAAAGAAATTGTAGGTGTGGTTGCTTCACAGTGTTATCAATTGCTGGAAATGGCATAGAAAGATGGTAATATGATATAGTGTTAGTTTGAAATGGTATGAACTGGTAATGCGATATAAAGGGATCTAGCGAAGGTGAAAGTGTTAAAATACGGTGATGTATTATATTTTGTGGTAGGTCTAAAGAACCTGGATTTGATACAAAGAAGTAATGAATTGTGATGAAAGCACAAAAAGGTAAGGCGAACTGAGTGGCTCAGCTTCACTCAGAGCGAAGAACGCGCTTTACGGGTTGCTCAGTTTCAATCACTCTGAGCCGCTGAAAGCATTGCTGAGCACTTTTGGATTTGGATCAGAGACGGAAGCAGGCTAGATCGTTAGCTATGGAATTTCTCATCGCCATTTTTTCAAACTGAGACAGTTGTTGACAGTTGCTCAGTGCTCACGTAGAGCAGAACATTAAGTGATTCCAAAATCCATTCTCACCGTGAGCTACTCAGTTAGCTTCAATTACTTTACGGACCAATGTCAAATCATCTGGGATAGTATTGTTGGGTCATAACAGTGTAATTTGGTACAGCATCCAGATTCTATTGCATCTGTTTTCAAAATGTGCCCATTGACTCTCATTAATGTTTTTGGTGATAAAAGGTCAATTATCGGAAAAAGTGTATATAGTATAAAGGTAAAACGTAATAGCAACCTGGAGGTTGTATAAAAGTATAATATGAGGTATGCATGGTGTCGATGCTGTAAATCTAACTAGATGAATAATTCCTAAAGAAATTGTAGGTGTGGTTGCTTCGCAGTGGTATCAATTGCTGGAAATGGTATAGAAAGATTGTAATATGTTATAGTGTGAGGTGGTAAATAAAAGGTGGAAATGGTATGAAGTGGTAATGCGGTATAAAGTGATCTGAAGAAGGTGAAAGTGTTAAAACATGGGGGGCTCGATCTTGGCGTTTGGTCTAAGTGCATGGCGTAAAGTCAATTTAGAGCGTGTCCAAGTCCATTTTTGCTAGTTTACCGGCGTGTATTTTGGGTGCTAAGCACGGCGCAATGCGCAAATGAGCTGAACTTAGTCTCTTCATTAATTATAGGTGTGTCATGGGCGTGACATGCAATAAACCAATCAAAATGTCATATCCTATTCCCTTTAAAAGCCTGCTTTTTCACCTTGGCGGATTGATTGATGGCTAAACAGACGTGCATGTTTAGTGCGATCAAGGAATAGGCTAAATGGATCAATAGTATGATCAATATTATTCTGACTAAACATTAGCCTATGAGTTCCCGGTAATTCCCGACAGGGCTGTAATTTTACTAAATATTTGCGGTTACATTTCATTAAAAGGACCTGCAACAGCTGAGAATAAGCTATCAATGGCTTCAGTCTCACCTTAGAAAACCACAAATTAGCCTGCTTGTTCAATGAATTTTGTTTGATTCTGCAATGAAAGTGTCAAACATCAATTCCATGAGGCTGTTCTCATGGAGTTCTCGAAGTTCAAGCTTCATCCGAAGTTCATTAGGCTACCTGCATAGTAATATTGATTAATAACATAAATACCGTTATTTTGCCTTAATGATGACACTGAATACAATAGGTTGGCGACTCATATGTTCACGCATATTTCCCCTTGTTTTATTATGTCCTGCTTATGGAAATGTGACCAACCTGTTTTACTCATAGGTTAATGCTTTAAAACAATCCACTTTCCCAGGAACACCGTGAAATGTGTGACTTACAGCAGGGGAAACAGAGAACATGCAGCGCACATGTGTAACATGCTGCAAATTTGTTTTCGTTTCTAATTAGACGCGTATAGTTCTCTTTAAAATAGTTTTGTTCAGTTATGGAATAACAGGTGAAATCAGCTGGGTTTTAATAAACTGAGAGTGTGGAAACCATGTCACTGTAATTTTAAAAATGTGAAGGACGAAGAATAGCTACTAAGGTTCAAATTCAGTTGACATGGTGACATTTATCTCCGTTGTTTAACCATAGGCTATGGAAAAAACCTTATGCACAGCGAATTCGCTGTAACAGGCTATTTGAAAAACAATAAAATTCACTGGACAAGGCTTTGAACTTTTTTCAGTCAAAACCATTCTATTTACTTACAGGCTGTAGGCCGAGAGAGCTGTATTGCAATGACATCTGTAGTGCATTTGCAGAACTCAAATGTCCGTCTATTGCAGTGCGAGAGTTTTCCATTGAATGACAATTCACGCATTAGGTGTAAATGACAATTCGCGCATTAGGCTTGATATAGGCGTTATCAGCAAACGTAAAGCCATTTTATTATTATGCATGTTTTATATAGCCAACACAATAATAATATTTCACATTGTAATCTTGATATTTTTAGTCATGCTTGTGCACGGCCCTGTGTGTAACATACAGGAGGGTGTATGCACGTTGTGCACACGCCTATGTAGACACACTTGTGCCGTTAAAATAACATGTAAAAAACTGCGACATGATTTTAGGCCAGGTTTGTGGTGGTTTAAGCGCAAGCGCTTTATGCTGCCTCAAGATAGCAGTTCACTATGGGCGCAAGAATACATGGTATTTAAACGACGTGAACACAAGGTGTTATAATGAACCATGCGCCGGGTGTAAGATAGCAAAAACACTTGCATTTCGGTTAGCTCCGGTTGTAAGATAGGGCCCAGGGTGTGTCCCAATATTCTTCACTCCCCACCTCCTTTCCTCCACTCCCTCACTACCACTCCTCTGGAAAAATGGTGGACAATTCAAGACAGAGTTGACCCAAAAAGCAAATATCTGTTTCTAATCAGGGCTTTTATTGTTGCAAGTTTGAAATCTTTGCAAGGGAACAGTGAATGTTTAGATCGCTAAAGCGCCAACATTTGGTTTCATTAGGCTAAGCCTTTGTAACTGGCGTCGTGAGCTAACTCTCAATCACCCCACCAAGTTTCAGAACTTTATGTAAAACGGTTTTAGAATTATTAGCATTTATGTGATAAGCCACACCCACTGCAAATTCATTGGATCGTCATTCATCAATTTTTTGACCTAGGCCTTAAAAATGTAATGCCCGTGCATGTGCAATGAGTCCCCCTACCAATTTTTGTGCAAACTGGTCAAATTCTCTAGGAGGTGTAGCATTTTAAGTGTTTTACAAAAAATGCTAATTAGCGGAAAATCCAATATGGTGAACTTTATGGGTCCTTGAGGAAAATTTGTTTGTCATGAGCAGAGGGACCTGTACACCAAATTTTGTGACTGTAGATCAAAGGGGGCGTTGGCAGTGGGCATGTCTATGTCAAAATTTAATCACGTGCACTACAGCGCCACCAGGTGTACAATCTGTTTTATAATTTAGAGGATCCAAGAGTTCGGCCATCTCAACAGGCCTACCAAGTTTGGTGATTCTAGGTCAAACCAGCTCACAAGAATTTTAGGTGAAAGGGGAGAAAACAATTAAATAATAAAAATAAAAGAATCTGAACAAAAACAATAGGGTACCAGCAACTTTGCTGCTCGGTCCCCTAAATATAGCCACAAGCAGCAATGGGGGGGGGGGGTTTCAGCTCTTAAAAGCCCAAAGAAAGTCAAGACATTTAAGAATATAAAAGCAATATGACATGCAGCTGTGCAATGACACACATTCTACACAAAAGAGAGGAATATTTCCTGTTTAACATTGAAAAACAATGGATGCCTATTGGAATTTTTGTGAAAGCAGTCATGAAGCAATCGGCTAACTTTTGCGTTCTTAGACCAGGTACCATCACAAGAGACCATCAAATTTTTTTCTATCAAATTTTGAGCACTGGCAGGGGAGGCAGGATGGCCTGAAAGTCCGTGAAAATCCCTGTTTCTTTATGCATTGTCCAATTCCATTAAAGGGGAACCAAGCCCCGAGTTTTAGCTAGATCATTCCTCTTTCGTTTTTTCAAAAAATGCATCCAGCGACAGAAAAAAGGAAGCTGGACTATGACTGGCTACCACGCCCCTTCCCATACGCTGCCCTTGCTCTGTCACAAAAAAGAGTATCCCCCTCCCTTCCCAAAGCATTTTTGGAAGACGATGCGAGCAGGCGAAGTGACCAGAAGAGATTGGGAATGTGGCGTGATAACCAATCAGATTAAATATTTGATGTATAAATTGTCCTCCTTTTCTAATTTAATTTCCTCATTCCTAATTCTGTTATGGAGGACCCGGAAATTATTGTTGTGTTGGGATTTCCCAAATAATACGATTGGTATAATTGAACAAACGCAGTGTTTTAAAAAAATAGCACATACTTACACCTATAATTTCTCTTCGTTTGTCCATGCACAACAATTTTCTTTTAAAAAACATAATTTTAAGACCCCTGTAGGCCTACGATAATTTTATATTTCCCATCTGGCGTCACTGAAGCGGGACAACAAATTTAACGACACAGAGTAGCCGGCTAAACTGAACGAGATCGAATGAACTGCTCTTCTGAACTTGAACGTCTGCCACTGCGGTCAAAAAGAACGACAAATTGCCGCAGTCGGTCTGTAAATTTTCACATTGTGCTTACATCGCCTAGCCTACAAGTTTAATGCAGGATTCATGTATACAATCAAGTAACTGATATTTATTCATGTAAACTTATACGTTGTTACTGGTAAATGCAAGTTTAGTGGGGCGGGCACTGGCAGCACTGTTGAAAGTACATGTAGGCTAGCTACTACAAATACTGAGTAGGCTATCACGGATCAAACTGATGCCATTTAAAAAACAGGTACATGTTTGTTTTGAGCTTATAAGCTGTTGTCAAGTTTAAATTAGCTATAATAGTGGAACTATTTTTGGATATTCTACTGCGTAGAAGTACAGCAAGCCATAGTTTTTTGTAGTGATTGTAACCTACGCTTTTATGTAAATATTAGAGGTTATCAGGGTCATTTTTAAGATGTAAAGACGTAAGGGGCATCCTCCCCCGGGCAGACATTTTTGATGAGCAAGCTCTATTTTGATGCGTTTTCATGCACTCTGGCATATTGATTTAATTAAAAATATGTCTTAATAATTGAGAAATTGAAATGTGTACCTAAAAAACTAAAATAAAAAAAAGCTGCTGAATATAGTCTATTGGACTGACACTACGTGAAGAGAAAATCACTCTCTGCTCGCTCCAACTGGATAGTCCTCATCAAATGTTGACTCTCCGATGAGTAAAACAACTGGACTATAACTTTTATATAACTATTATCGAATTGTGTAAAGTAAAATCACACGTTGATTATTATTCTTATACAGGTGCAGCTCAAAAAATTCGAATATTGTGAAAAAGTTCAATATTTTTTGTCACTCATGTCAGAAAGTGAAACTCATATATTATATAGATTCATTACACATAGAGTGAAATATTTCAAGCCTTTATTTCTTGTAATTTTGATGATTATGGCTTACAGCTAATGAAAACCCAAATTCAGTGTCTCAGAAAATTAGAATATTACATAAGATATATAGAAAAGGATATTTTAAACAGAAATGTCAGCCTTCTGAAAAGTATGTTCATTTCTATGCACTCAATACTTGGTTGGGGCTCCTTTTGCATTAATTACTGCATCAATGCGGCGTGGCATGGAGGCGATCAGCCTGTGGCACTGCTGAGGTGTAATGGAAGCCCAGGTTGCTTTGATAGTGGCCTTCAGGTCGACTGCATTGTTGGGTCTGGTGTCTCTCATCTTCCTCTTGACAATACCCCATAGATTCTCTATGGGGTTCAGGTCAGGCGAGTTTGCAGGCCAATCAAGCACAGTAATACCATGGTCATTGAACCAGCTTTTGGTACTTTTGGCAGTGTGGACAGGTGCCAAGTCCTGCTGGAAAATGAAATCAGCATCTCCATAAAGCTTGTCAGCAGAAGGAAGCATGAAGTGCTCTAAAATTTCCTGGTAGATGGCTGCGTTGACTGTGGACTTCAGAAAACACAGTGGACCAACACCAGCAGATGACTGTGATGCTGACTGTGGAAACTTCACACTGGACTTCAAGCAACATGGATTCTGTACCTCTCCACTCTTCCTCCAGACTCTGGGACCTTGATTTCCAAATGAAATGCAAAATTTACTTTAATCTGAAAAGAGGACTTTGGATCACTGAGCAACAGTCCAGTTCTTTTTCTCCTTAGCCTAGGTAAGACGCTTCTAACGTTGTCTCTGGTTCAGGAGTGGCTTGACACGAGGAATGCGAAATTTGTAGCCCATGTCCTGGTTTCGTCTGTGCGTGGTGGCTCTTGATGCACTCACTCCAGCCTCAGTCCACTCCTTGTGAAGCTCCCCCAAATTCTTGAATGGATTTTGCTTGACAATCCTCTCAAGGCTGCGGTTATCCCTGTTGCTTGTGCACCTTTTCCGACCACACTTTTTCCTTCCACTCAACTTTCTATGAATATGCTTGGATACAGCACTCTGTGAACAACCAGCTTCTTTATCAATGACCTTTTGTGGCTTACCCTCCTTGTGGACGGTGTCAATGACTTCTGGACATCTGTCAAGTCAGCAGTCTTCCCCATGATTGTGTAGCCTACTGAACCAGACTGAAAGACCATTTAAAGGCTCAGGAAACCTTTGCAGGTGTTTTGAGTTAATTAGCTGATTAGAGTGTGACACCATGAGTTTCCAATATTTAACTTTTTCACAATATTCTAATTTTCTGAGACACTGAATTTGGGTTTTCATTAGCTGTAAGCCATAATCATCAAAATTACAAGAAATAAAGGCTTGAAATATTTCACTCTACAGTGCTGTGAAAAAGTTTTTGCCCCCTTCCTGATTTCCTCTATTCTTGCATATTTCTCACACTGGATGTTTTCAGATCTTTAGACAAAATATAATATTGATTTTAGGGAACCTGAGTAAACAATGATGGCTCTAAGGTATGATATGCAGTAGATATGGATGGTTCACTTTAAGGGTTGTTTCTCCTGACTTATTTGTCCATAGAGTTCAATAGGAAAATTTGTCAGGAGAAACAACCCTTAAAGTGAACCATCCATATCTACTGCATATCTGGCAGCAGAGTGATGGTTTGAGGCTCGTTTGATACATCAGACCCTTGATGACTTAGAGCCATTTAGCCAACCATGTGTTCCATACTATTCCAGTGTAATTTACAACTAAATCTAGTCCCACCCCCCAATTCCCATAGAGATCCATTCAAATGCAGAGAGGTTATAGTATCGCTTGTAGAAATACCAGAAAATAAGATTTCAAGAGTCTTTTGATATTATTGGGTCAAAGACATCAGGAAGTCATGGCATGCAAAGGATATGTGACCAAATATTACAAATGATTACTTTATTATACATTGGCTGCAGTTATTGTAAGGGGGCAATTACTTTTTCACACAAGGGAAATGGGTGTTGGGATTTATTGTTCATTAAATAAATTTAATAAGTAAAAAACAAATGTGTCATTTGTTTACTCAGGTTCCCTAAAATCAATATTATATTTTGTCTAAAGATCTGAAAACATCCAGTGTGAGAAATATGCAAGAATAGAGGAAATCAGGAAGGGGGCAAAAAAATTTTCACGCCACTGTATGTGTAATGAATCTATATAATATATGAGTTTCACTTTCTGAAATGAGTGACAAAAAATATTGAACTTTTTCACGATATTCTAATTTTTTGAGCTGCACCTGTATGTATTGTGGGCAGAGTTGGGGGCGTTACTTGAAAATTGTAATATATTACTAGTTTTATTATTATTTTTTAAAGTAAAGCGTTGTATTACTATTTTACTTTACAATTAAAGTAGCTTGGTAGCCATGTGCTGCAGTTAAACATCTCATTCGCCTTTAAGAGATGTGCTGCATCATGACGAAACATAAAATAGCATAATGTCTGCTACATGCATCCTGTTTTCATGTGAAATGAACGAAAAGAAATGCACTACATAAATAAAACGTACATTTTAAGAATTAGGCTAGGCCTATTAATAAGCAACATGTAGTCTACCTTTTATAAAATTTTATTGACCTCATGAGTTCGCAACAAAGTAAGCTAGCGCTTGTTTGGAATATCTACAAATAGAAAACGTTGGACGTGCGGCTGTAATCTTGTGTTCATTGAACTGCGCACAATTGAGTTAGATTGACAACTAATAGACTACTTTACTTCGGCAATGCCAAGGATTATTAATCGATTGGTGAGTTGAGTTCTTCGTAATAAATAGCCTTAGCATATCAAATGCAGCATGAAACGTAGCCTACAATATTAGGTTGAGTAACGCATTGCGAAATTTCGAAAATGTAAATTAAAATGATTACACGCATTTATATAGTAATCCGTTATATTACGTTACCCAAAAAACGAATATTATTACAGTAACGCGTTACCCCCAACTCTGATTGTGGGTAGCCTTTAACTAGGTTGAAAATATGACTGCAGACCACATCATTTGGCAGAAAAAAAAAATTAAGAACACTTAATCATCACAGTATAACACAAATCATGACGAAACATGACAGTTTGACAGTTCTGACAGTTTGGTCAGAAACATGCACACGAGTAGCCCGCTGGAGGTCATTTTGTAGGGCTCTAGCAGTGCTCCTCCTGTTCCTCCTTGCACAAAGGAGCAGATACCGGTCCTGCCGCTGGGTTGTTGCCCTTCTACGACCCTGTCCAGCTCTCCTTGTGTAATGGCCCGTCTCCCAGTATCTCCTCCACGCTCTTGAGATTGTGCTGGGAGACACAGCAAACCTTCTTGTGATGGCACGAGGAGCTGGACTAGCTGTGCAACCTGAATAGGCTGCAGGTACCGCCTCATGCTACCAGTAGTGACAAGGGCACTAGCAAAATGCAAAACTAGAGAAAAATCAGTCAGGAAGGATAAGGAGAGAGAAATGGTCTGTGGCCACCACCTGCAAAACCATTTACTTTTTGGGGGTTGTCTTGCTGTTGCCTCTCCTGTCTATCTGTTGTCACTTTCATTTGCACGAAAGCCTGTGAAATTGATTCACAATCATTTACACTTCCTAACCTGACAGATCGATATCCCAGAAGTTTAATTGACTTGGTGTTATACTGTGTTGATTAAGTGTTCCTTTAATTTCTTTGAGCATTGTATATAAGAGATATCTTTTTTGCAAGGCATGTTTCACATCAGCAGAAGCTTTTTATGAATCGCAAACTCAAAAAAGAGTGTTTTTTACAAGTTAAAGTAGCTCTAACCCACATCTACAAATCTCAATTTAATTGACTGGACTCCCGGTTCTCTAACTCCTGACTCCAATTAGCTTTTGTTGAAGTCATTAGCCTAGAGGTTCACATACTTTTTCCAACCTACACTGTGAATGTTTGAATGATGTATTCAATATGGACAAGGCCAATACAATAATTTGTGTGTTATTAGTTAAAACAGATTGTGTTTGTTCATTATTGTAACTTAAATGAAGATCAGACCTAATTTTAAGACAAATGTATACATAAATGCAGGTAATTCCAAAGGGTTCACTTATTTTTGCCACAGTCTCTGACAATGGATGCCTATGGAAAATAGGAAATGGGCTATTATGTAATTGGTCACACCCACTTTAGTAAATTCCAATCAAACTTGGATTTTTAATTCAGAAAGGGCTCATGATCATGATCAGGGCCCTGTTTCAAACGTGATTCTCAAGTTCAAATCGGATAAACAATGAGTTATGGCGATTTATTTTACTAGAGCAAAGTGCCCTTCGGGCGTTTCTACCTTTTCTCCTGACTCCTTCCCCCTGACCTTTCCACCCCTTCTCCCCAGACCTCCCCAGTGCCCCTACCCCATCCTTTAACAGTACCCTGTGCAAAGAAGGCCAGACCATTAAGCCGTATTAGTAGCAACTTTGGAAGTGATGAGACAAATGGTGCATGGCAATGGCATGGCAAAAGCACATACAGCTCTCCTATGATAGTATAATAATAATATACAGTAGTTTCCCTGACGCTCCCCTTACCCCTTCCCCCTGACCCTTCAGCCCCTTCAAACCAGACCTCCCCATTTCCCCTATCCCCAGCCTCCCCTGACCCTTCTTCCTCCCCCTGCCCCTCCTGTCCCAACCCTTAAAAGTGCAAAGATAGACCACTAAGCCACTACAGAGCTGAGTACAAATTTACATGACTATTCCATTCATTAAATCAGTATTATCAAGTTTCCACAGCTCACTCATAATTTGTTGTTATCAAAATGTGCATCATCTAAATAACCCTGATTGTTATCGTAGTTTCTGATATAATGGCATTGTCATTTACATGAAAATTGTCATATTGTCAATCTGAATATGGCCTACACGTATATTGAAAAATATCATATTGAAATATTGTGAAATATCAAGGTTGTGTTTCTGAAAGTGGTACATTTTAACTGCAAAATGCTTGAATAAATGCAACGGTGGTTGTAATTGTAAGTAGTTTGTTATCTTGATTCAACTGGTGAACACCCACAACCACCAATGTATTTAACGTTGACACACCATAATGCTATGACGAAGTAGCAGCTAGCTAAGATGGCGAATCAGTAATATACTTAAGAATGCTTACCTGACTTGTCTGGAGATTCATTAGCTCATATTACACACCATAATGCTATGACGAAGTAGCAGCTAGCTAAGATGGCGAATCAGTAATATACTTAAGAATGCTTACCTGACTTGTCTGGAGATTCATTAGCTCATATTACACACCATAATGCTATGACGAAGTAGCAGCTAGCTAAGATGGCGAATCAGTAATATACTTAAGAATGCTTACCTGACTTGTCTGGAGATTCATTAGCTCATATTACACACCATAATGCTATGACGAAGTAGCAGCTAGCTAAGATGGCGAATCAGTAATATACTTAAGAATGCTTACCTGACTTGTCTGGAGATTCATTAGCTCATATTACGCACCATAATGCTATGACAAAGTAGCAGCTAGCTAAGATGGCGAATCAGTAATATACTTAAGAATGCTTACCTGACTTGTCTGGAGATTCATTAGCTCATATTACACACCATAATGCTATGACGAAGTATCGGAGGTGCGCGGTCCAAATGAGGACAAACAAACACACCGCTCTCCAATTATATTAGTAGGATATCAAATACATTTGCTCACAGTTATTGTGCAATATAGCTGGATTATAGTTAACAAGTATATTTAGGTATATGAATGAAGTGTACCAAGTTTAGTGAAAATTGGTCAAGAAACAAAAAAGCCTTAGGGAAAAAAAAAAGATTTAGCATAGTATGCAAATGAGCAGAAAATCTAATATGGCGACTTTCATGATATTATGTATGCAAGTGCATGTGCTTCCAGGGAATACTCACACCATATCTGGTGTGAATTGGACAAAGGGTGTGGGAGTTATTACATTTAAATGGTTGTGTAATTGAAATTGAAATTATAGTGCCCCCATAAGGCTGATTGAGATCTTAATTTCATAAATTTGTGATTAGTGTGTTTCATGTCTCTATGATTTACCATCTCACAGGAAATTTAGCAAACACGCGGGAAAAAAAAAAAAACCAAAGCAAAAACAATAGGGTTCAAGCCCTATGGACTCAAACCCTAATAATAAATGAAAGTAAAAGAGTAAGTTTAAGTTTAAGTTTAAGTTACAAGCAAACTTGTTAGCTTGAAAACTCATGGTAGTAATAGGCTAGTGCACATTGACCTTACTGTCATTGTAATTATTGTAGTAGCAGATGTTTTGCTGGTTTAGTTATGTCTGCTAACGGTAATATTAGTTTGGGTTGAACTTGCATTGATGTTGCTAACTGACCTTGCCAGAGATGTCATCTGTTAGAAGCTGTGCACTCTGTTAAACCCGATGCTAGCCTACTCACAGCGGTGTCTTCCAGAAATATCAACTAAAATGTTATGTACAAACAGACTCAACATGTCATGGTTTCGCAGGTTGCCCCTATTTTTCTGTGGAAGTGGTTTTGCAGCTTCGGTCCAACTTCCACGCTGGGTTTTTTTCCGCTTCTTTGCACAGCCTACACCTGTTCAGGTGTTTCCGCCGGCTATTTAAGAGATGGAGACCAAATAATTTTCTTACAACTCAGTGTTCGTCAGTTAAAAATCCCAATTTATTTGATCAAATAGGAGAGACTTGCTCGAATGCTCTACACAGAGCACCAGAGAAGTGTCTCCCCAGACAGCATTCAACTCCAGGTTATATACACCCCTTTCACCCTTCTCAGTACTTTTCCACTTATCCAGGAAGGTGTCCTCGTTTCACATAATTCAGATGCTCTGGTCACTTGTCAATTGACTCCGCCTCATCTCGCAGATGGGGAGAGTTAAGACAAAGAAGTTTCAAAAAAGGAATGTGGAAAAATGTACTTTCTTAACTATTGTTTTTACACCATATATGTTCGTGTATAAGTATTAAAAATATATTCTTTAATACAAAGAGCTTTTACGTATCCATAAGTAGACCGGTCAGATTTAAAAGGCACCCAGTAGCATGCATAGAAGTTGAGGTCATATTTAATCTAGTATATAAAACAAGAATAAGTTTGCATAATACTTAATGCATGACTAACAGCTCAAAATATCAATGTTTGTGTTTTTAAGTATTTCATATGAGTTTATATGATTCAATGTACTCTCACACCATGCGCTGACAACCTAAAACGAAGATGTTCTTCGCTTGTGAAGGTCTGTAGCTTAGAGGCCTGAAGCAGGGGTTATCTAAGGAATGTAAACATAGCAGCGGTATCCAAGCCGTTGCTAAGGAAGAAAAGTGTCTGGATGCATTTGTGATGGAATCTGGTACAGATGTGAGACAGAGAGAAATATGCTATGTTTTTGTAACTATCCCCATCTGCGTGTCATTTACTATAGTTTAATTATTGTTAGCATAACTAATAGTTTTTCTATCACACTTTACCGTTTTGTTACTAACAACACTACTATAGTAAATCTTAAATCTGAAAACTCTTAGTAATGTAGTAGACATTACTTGTAAGTGGTAGCCGTTGTACTGCTGAATTAAACCCATCGCACTTATTTTTGTCCATTAAAGTTTCTTCCTCAAAAAATTCATCTGGTGGGACATTGCCCAACAGAGGTTCATCTACATACTTCAGCTTCTCCTAACAGTTTAGCAGAATACATTTTCTCTAGGGTCCATAGTGAAATTACAAGTGCTATTTTCCAGGAACTTTGTGTGATTCTCATCACACGCTTGTATGTGGCAGATGCTGCCGGTTTGCTTTGCACAAATTTTGCTAATGTTAGGTATGGGGTTGTCTTCGAAAGATTCATCAAACGATGCTGGCTCATGGCTGTAGCGTCAACAGGAACTACAATTCCATACAGTCCACAGGTGGCTCCTCCTCCACATTGCAAGTGACGTAGGACGTCCCGGTTGTGATTTCCGCATTGTAATGCAATGCGGCGGAAATGCGTGCCTGGCAATACAGTTCATAAAAGGGGCAACGCGGCCGCCTCTTCTCCCCAGTTTCTCCCAGTGGTATTGTTCGCCCAAGTCGCCAGGGCCTTCACTGTCTCATCTCATGCATTTCCGCTGCGCAGTATCACATTACAGTGCGGAAATCACAACAGGTACAACGTCCTGCACCATAGAGTAACGTGGAGGAGGAGCCTCCTGTGGGCTGTATGGAATTGTAGTTCCTGTTGACCCTACAGGTGTGTGACGTTGGCACCAATGCGCCACATTATGGGCGGGATTTAGCGTAACGCCATGGTGCTATAGACCCAGTGATGTGGAAGCAACACTTGAGGCTTTAGGCCCAAGGCTAAAGGCCCCATCTGGCCACTAGGTAGCACTCGCACGCACTCACTCGACAGCGGAAATGTGGTTAATGTTCCATAGGGTTCTTGGTTTACCAGTGGTCTTAGTTTTTTTCCTGTGCCCCTCTGGGCTTTTGGATTTGTGCTGCTTTTTTCCGATAGGTCTGTGCCCCTCTGAATTCATTGTTTTGTGCTGCTCTTTTTATTTCATAGGCCTGTGCCAGTCACGGTACCACCAGTCTCTGACCTGCCCCCATGAGACGGGTCAGCAGGACCTGCACAGGGTGTGGTGTAAGCAGAGCTCCACCGTGTGCTGCAGGGGCTTCTCCTTTGCATTCACAAGTAGGGTGCTCTTGCTGGAGACAGGCGATCTGCGCGTGCAGCAGAACCAGGACTCCTTCACCGTCACCATCTGGAAGCTTGCCGATGGAGGGGGGGTCTACTGGTGTGGCCTCCTGTCTAAGAACAACACCATGATCAAACTCGCTGAGCAGTACTTCTACGAAAGTGAGTTTCAGTGAAAATTACATCATGAAGTTGTGTGCATTCCTGTACAAAGCATTTAAGAAAACATTTTGGATAGGTTGAATATCATATTGTTGCCTATAGTTGTTGCATATTGGATGATTGTTAAACCAAACATTTACACCCATACTTTCAGGTTACAATGTAATTATGCAGCTATTATGCACTTATTGTAACATGGCACCAGAAATGAAAGCCATGTTCCTTATGTTTTAGAAACAATCCTGCCTGTGTTTAGAATAGAGGGACACCACTCTGTCTATTTACAATAGATGGACACAAAATTGGTTTACTTTTATTGTCCCGGATTACACCTGCATTCTTAGCATAGCATAGACTTCTTTTGAATTGTCACCCTCGTCCCCCACTCAGCCCCCATCATATATGTTTGGAGCATCATTCGTTGGGTCCTGATGCCATTCCTCCCCCTGACGGCTATCTTCACACACTTCTATTCCAGCCGTGAGTACATCCTGTACCTCTCTATTCCAGCTGTGAGTTTATCCTGTACCACTGTATACCAGCCATGAGTTCTTCCTGTACCACTCTATACCAGCTATGAGTCCCTCCTGTACCACTATATACAAGCTGTGAGTTCTTTCTGTACCTCTCTACACCAACTGTGTGTTGCTGCTCTACCTCTCTACACCAGTTATGAGTTTCCCCTGTACCTCTCTATACTAGCTGTGAGTTCCTCCTGTACCTCTCTTGTACCACTATTTACCAGCTGAGTTCCTTCTGTACCTTTCTATACCAGCTGTGAGTTCCTCCCATACCTCTCTACACCAGCTGTGAGTTCCTCCTGTACCACGACACCAGCTGTGAGTTCCTCTTGTACCTCTTGCTACCAGCCATGAGTTCCTCCTGTACCACTATACACCAGCTGTGAGTTCCTTCTGTACCTCTCAATACCAGCTGTGAGTTCCTCCTGTACCTCACGAAACCAGCTGTGAGTTCCTTGTGTACCTCTCGATACCAGCTGTGAGTTCCTCCTGTACCTCTTTATACCAGCTGTGAGTTTCTCCTGTACCTCTCAATACCAGCTGTTTGTTTCTCCGGCAACTTTTTATACCAGCTGTGAGTTCCTTTTATACCACTACACCAGCTGTGAGTTCCTTCTGTACCTCTCGATACCAGCTGTGAGTTCCTTTTGTACCACTCTACACCAGCTGTGAGTTTTTCCTGCACCTCTCTATACCAGCTGTCAGTTCCTTCTCTACCACTACACCAGCTGTAAGTTCCAGCTCTAACTCTCTATTCCAGCTGTGAGTTCCTTCTGTACCTCTCTACACTAGCGTGAGTTCCTTCTATACAACTACACCAGCTGTGAGTTTCTCCTGTACCTCTCTATACCAGCTGTGAGTTCTTCCTGTTCCTCTTTATACGAGCTGTGAGTTTCTCCTTTACCACTGTTTACCAGCTCTGAGTTTCTTTTGTACCGCTCTACACCAGCTGTGAGTTTCTCCTGCACCTCTCTATACCAGCTGTCAGTTCCTTCTATACCACTACACCAGCTGTAAGTTCCGGCTCTACCTCTCTATTCCAGCTGTCAGTTTCTCTTGTACTTCTCTACACCAGCGGTGAGTTCCTCTTGTACCTCTCTACACCAGCGGTGAGTTCCTCCTGTACCTCTCTATACCAGCTGTGAGTTCCTCCTGTACCTCTCTACACCAGCAGTGAGTTATTCCTGTACCTCTGTATACCAGCTGTGGATTCCTCCTGTACCACTATTTACCAGCTGAGTTCCTCCTTTACCTCTCTTCATCAGCTGTGATTTCCTCCTGTATCTCTGTATACCAGATTTGGGTTCCTCCTGTACCTCTCTACACCATCTGTGAGTTCCTCCTGTACCTCTCTACACCATCTGTGAGTTCCTCCTGTACCTCTCCATACCAGCTGTGAGTTCCTCCTGTTCCTTTCCATACTCGCTGTGATTTTCTTCTGTACCTCTCTACACCAGCTGTGAGTTCCTTGTGTACTTAATATCAGTTCACTGACTTTTAATTTCCCATACTTTAATGAAGTCATAATTATTTTTAGAATGGTTAAACATATATTTTCATTAATACTCCAGTTTTGTGTGGAGTTACATAAGCTCTGGCACTATGGGCCAGATTCAGCGATGGCCAACTTAAGTCATGCGCTTAAGATACGCCGTATTCTAACCTGCGCTACGTGGGTGCATTTCTCAAAATGTGGGTGGCACAGGGCATGATATTCTTAAGTACTTGCCCCCTGGGTTGCCAGCTTTCTAAAAAAATGTGTGTGGGGATGGGGTATACATTTTAAAAGTGTCATTGACATTGCCTTTAATAACCACATTTGCCTTTGTAAAATCCTACCTGAAAACTCTGAATACACGCATCTTGCACGACATGCCTCATTTTCATCAGATCTCCACCCCACGTGCGTAATGCCGCGTATATACTGGAGAGACGCTTAAAACAGCGGATAAGTCAAGTGTCTGAACCCAGGGCTGTACAGTGCAACATATATGTCGCACATGCTACGAAAAAATCGGTCTGTGCGATAAATTAATTTACAAACAACTGCTGACCTTTACTCAGTCTGATATAGAATGAAAAAGCACTTCATTGCAGCATTTCTATAATATAATGTACAATTGCTAATGAATGTTTGTTGCTGTTATGAATAAATATGATAAATAATGCATGAAGGCCTTATGAAGGACCACTAAGCAATGTGGGTAACATACATTTTTCAGAAATAAATGCATTTCTGTAGTTGAAATACGTTCCAACACGTTTGGGAATAATTTCAGACTTGTTATTAATCTTTCATTGTTTTCTTCCATCAAACAGGAAAAGCCCACAAGCAGGTGAGTCCTTTTTCAATCATGGTAGAATGCTCCTGTATGCCAGGGGGGTATACTACGAAGGAAGCTTAACATAGCCAGGGTTTCTTTGCGTTAGCTGGCTTCAGAAAGCCTAAACACCGAAATCTGGCTTAACCGGTACTACGAACGTGGTTATCAACTTGCTAAGTGAACACAGGCTTTATTAGTCAGGCTCTGTGCGTGTTCCCATAAAAGGGGCGATGTCTGCGACAACAAGCCTATAGCGGTGCAGCATGGGCTGTACTAGACAATGTGTTTCTCTCCTGTGGAAAAAAAGACTGATACGGATGAATATAATGGACGGATAAGAACATGAATCAGTCATAAGAGCAATAAGCAACACCATTGGCTCCAACAAAGCCAGGAAGGAGCTTTTGCAAAAAATAAAAAATAAAAATGCTCACCGTGTAGGTTAAATTCGTTAGTTAATACCTTATTCACCTTACCACTCTTAACAAATAAATCTGTACTCTCAGTACATTGTCATACAGTTTATTTCTAATGTGAAAACTGTACTGCTACATTCGAGAACTCCTAAACTGTAAACTTTATACAGCATGTTTAAAATCTTGCTGAAGCAAACACACCAATGTTTATTCATAAAAAAGTCTTTCAAGCATTTTCTGGAAGAAAATCTTTTGCGGAACTCGATCATCTCGTCCTGCGAAGAGATTCCCTCTATCCGCACATATTTCTTCGGGATCTTTTGGAATGGAGACGCCTTTTTCCAAAGACAAGGAGTTGATTGGTCAAAGGGCGGTGCTTTTATATGTTTCAATTCGATAACCTGAACATAACCTGCCCTGGAGCAGGTTAGTTGCGCAGAGTAAGTTGCCGTGGCAATATACCCCGATTAAAAGTGAGTCGGCTTCGTGATACAGAAAACCCAGGGTTGAAGCTGAATTTAGCTCGCTATCCCCTTAATCTTGCTTCGTAGTACACCTCTCTCCTTTATGGTGTTGATTTTCATGTGACTGAGTAAAATTGGATTGTGAATAAAGAAGTGTGTGAGTAATTGTGTGAGACGTGTAAGTGTGTGTGTGTTTAAATAAGTAATTTTGTGTGTGTAAGTATGTAAGTGTGTGTGTGTAAGTAAGTGTGTAAGTAAAAGTAAGTGTGTGTAAGTAAAAGTAAGTATAAGTAAGTCTAAGTAAAAGTAAGTATAAGTAAGTGTGTGTAAGTAAAAGTAAGTAAGTCTAAGTAAAAGTATAAGTAAGTGTGTGTGTAAGTAAAAGTAAGTAAGTGTGTGTAAGTAAAAGTAAGTAAGTGGTATTCCTTGATGTCAATTGTATTAGACGTTATGTTTTAGGAAACGTGTGGATTACAGAAATATTTATTTATAAAGAGCATTTATTGTATTGGGATGTTGTAGTAGCAAAATGGCTTAGAATGGAAGGGTATTCTTGCAGGCAGTGTGTTATTGGTTATAGCGTGGGTTAGAGTAAGAGGGCGTTCCTGCAGGCCGTTTGTGATTGGTTGCAACGTGGCTTAGAGTGCGAGGGCATGACTGCCAGCAGTGTGTGGTTGGTTACAGCGTGGTTTAGAGTGGGAGAGCATTCATGCAGGGTGTATGTGATTGGTTATAGCCTGCCTTAGCTTGGGAGGGTATTCCCGGAAGCAGTGTGTGACTGGTTAGAGTGGATTAGAGTGGGAGGGCCTTCCTGCAGGTAGCATGTGTTTGCTTATAGTGTGGCTTTGAGGGGGAGGGAATTCCTTCAGTCAGTTTGTGATTGGTTACAGCATGGCTTAAAGTCAGAGGGTATTCCTGCAGGCAGTGTATGATTGGTTACAGCGTGGCTCAGATTTGGAGGGCGTTCTTGCAGGCCATGTATGGTTACTTACAGAGTGGCTTAGAATGGGAGGGCATTCCTGCAGGCAGTGTGTGATTGGTTATAGTTTGGCTCAGAGTGAGAGAGCAATCCCTGCCTCCTTGTCCACTGGTCAACTGGATGCCGGACGTCTATGGGCCAGATTCAGAAATGGCCAACTAAAGTCAAGTGCCTCTCCTGCACGGATTTAACGCAGACTGAGATACGCCGTATTCTAACCTACGCTATGCAGGTACGTTTCTCAAAATGTGGATGGCACAGAGCAGGATATTCTGATGACCTGTTTCTTGTACCTGCCCCCTGGTTTGCCAGCTTTCTGCAAAAAAAATGTGTGTGGGGGTATACATTTTCAACATGTCAGTGACAGTGCCTTTAATAACCGCATTTGCCTTTTGGAAAATCCTGCCTTTACCCATCGTAGTTGCTCTTCCGTGATGCGGAAGGCAGTGAACGTATTAATACATTGCATTGATAAAATGATCATAGCTCCTATTGACTACTGGGATATACCCATCACACAATAAAAAAAAGAACCGCTGGACAGTGGTTGCACGCAATATTATTAAGTAAACAAATAAATCGTTGGATTTACTTAAACATTTAAACATTTGTTTTTACGATTTACCTAATAAAGTCATGTACGGTGGTTGAACATAATAAGCCTATATACGACGTCTTCAACTTAACCAAGTGAAGTCACATATACATATATTATTTTATTTTATGTTGGTTATGTACGCACCAACAACCACAGTAAATTCCTCGTATGTAAATACTTGGCGAATAAAGGGATTCTGATTCTGATTATTCTGATTCTGATTCTGATTCTGACTTAATAATAGACTATTACTTGCAACCACTGTCCAACGATTTATTTTTTGAGTGCATCTGTCACACGCTGGAAGGATGTGGCCAGGAAGGGGAGAGACTTTAACCTGCTGGAAGATCTACACTTCGAGGAGTTACTTTGTGTTTCCTCATAATTTTGGAGCAGCAGTGCTGACACAAGTAGGCTACAAAATCGTCTCTCTGTCAAAGTGAATATGATCCGGACACTGTCTCTCAATTAATCCATCTAATATTGGTCTTGTATGGTATGATATAGCCTACCAGACGATCAATCATAGCCTACTTTTCCATACTTTTTTTTTATGACAGCTCTTTGATAATTGCAAGTAGGCTAGGAAAAGGAAAATACGACTAATATTATTTGCACAGAAAATGCACTAATTCTAATATCCATTTTTGCGAAAAAAGCTGTATTTTTAAAAATCATCTATTGGCGGCGCTAGACATAAACCACCATTTTTTCCAAACAAAGTTGTGATAAAGTGAAAAAAATGATTAAGTGAAAACTCACTTAATCTTGCAGACACGCCTCATTTTCATCAAATCTCCACCCGATGCACGTATATACTGGTGAAGACACTTAAAAAAGCTGAAAAGTCAAATGTTTTAATCACAAATAGCTTAAGCTACGCGGCATTTCGGGAGTCCCAGTTGCGCATGATTATCTCAACTCTGAATCTGGCCCTATGTGTGCTCACTGTCCTGAAAGTGTATTACAGTTTCTGTGGGTGAGTCTACCTGTGCTTGCTATGCTGAAAGCGTACTGCGGATTTAACCCCTTCTTTCTCGTCAGTCGCTTCCACAGACCAAACAGGGCGTCAGGTTCACGCAAGTCCGGTTTATTAGCATCTGGTTAAACATTAAACATTGGATGGTCAAGTTCCACGTTCCCATACACAATATCTGACACTCCAGCTCCGTCTTCACCGCATATAAAAGAAGAACGTTTGTACAAATATATAACTAAACAGCGTGATCGTATAGTTTGAATGACAAAATTACATACAGTAGCTAATAAACCACAAGGACCTGTTTTTAAATGCAAAAGTAAAACAACTAGCTAGCTAACGTAGCTAGCATATCAAAATACATTGTAAAATAAAAGTACACAGTACAAATACACAGTAAACATAGTACAACATACCTGGTTAAAGATTAAACATTGGATGGTCAAGTTCCACGTTCCCATACACAATATCTGACACTCCAGCTCCTACACGTGAAAATAACAGTCACACTTTTCTTAGAATGTTCGCGGCCGCCATTACGCACCTAGCTAGTTAGCATTCACGAACGTGGCCATTAATATATTCAATTAAACAAACAAAATACACATTTGCAACCGTCTGATCAGCATACAATGTGATCCACATACATTTACAAGGCACTTTTACACAATTAGACTAGACTCATATGGAGATTATCACATCTTATTTTAAATAAGGAGCGGAGCTCAAAAACTTCCACATACCGTCTTCACCGCATATAAAAGAAGAGCGAATGTAGGCGGGGACATTGAACTTGACCCAGACAGTACCAGGTTTTACCAGAAGGGGGCAGCCAACATGAAGAAATAAAACATAACATCTCATTCCCTTAGGAATGTGATATATTTTGACGAACTTCATACAAATACGTTGCAGGTAAAACTATTCCTGCTACACGGATACACACATATCACATACGTACAAAAGTATTTGGACAGTGACACATTTCTTGAAAAGGAACAGTGGCTCTGAGATTAAAGTGCAGACTTTCCGCTTTAATATGAGTGTGTTTACATCCATATTGGGTGAATGAACCTTGTAGCAATTGTAGCCCTTTTTATTCATTTCAATTTATTGTCATTATATCAGTCCAGTATAACAAAAAGTATTTTTATACATAGTCCCCCCATTTTGGGAGACCAAAAGTAAGTGGACAAATTAACATAAACTTAAATAAAGTCAGCATATTTAATATTTGGTTGCATATTCTTTCCTTGATTTCCTGATGTCTGTGAACCAACAAGAACAAAATACTCTTGCTAGTAACAGCATGCAAAGGATATGCGACCAAATATTAAATATGATACTTTAAAAATATGTTAAAGCAAAATATTCTAATTTTCTGAGACACTGAATTTGGGTTTTCATTAGCTGTAAGCCATAATCATCAAAATTACAAGAAATAAAGGCTTGAAATATTTCACTCTATGTGTAATGAATCTATATAATATATGAGTTTCACTTTCTGAAATGAGTGACAAAAAATATTGAACTTCTTCACGATATTCTAATTTTTTGAGCTGCACCTGTACATACTGTGGCGGCCGCCCCATCAGAGAGATGAGAGGGGTGGTAAGAAACCATAGATACATGCCTTTTTCCCCTGGTTTTAATACGGCCAGAGTGGAGACAGGTGAAAGGAAGCAGTGCAAGTACAGGAAGTCCTTATATGGGCTTCCTGCTCATCAAGCGGCACCTGACAGCTATCAAGGAGCTAAGGGGAAATGCCATAAGAAGAGGCACCTCACTCACAATCGGGAGAGTACCTTAGGGGAAATCAATGGTGGAGTTTGGTGAGAGAGAGAGAAAGAGTATTGTTGACGCGCTGTGTATGACCATCTTTGAAAGGAGGACCTTGCTGTGTGCTGATATCCCGGATCGTCTGACTTCCCTGCTGTGTGCCGAATCCCCCGCCTGTCTGACTACCTCCCCCGTGCCTGATCCCTGCCTGTACGACTTCCCGCCTACCTGCCGAATCCTGCTATCCATGAGGACCCGTCTCTGTGTACCGAACCCTGCTTTCCTACCACGACGACGCTCCTGGACTGCGGATTGGCTTATTTGGTGTACATTAACCCCTACCTCTCTTCCCCACAATACAGTCGATAAACAGTTTAACTCAATTTATGTGTTTGTGGTTCTTGGTTTCATTAATTTCAATCTTGTGTTCACTCGTTCCAACCCGAGTGCATCACATATGGTGGAGAATGCGGGCAGTCGCATTCTGATTGAAATTAATAAATCAAAACCCAACGAAGCAATGGAATCGTTTCCGTTATCAGTGTTGATTGCTCAGCTCATCGAGAGCAATCACCAGCAGCAGACAAGACATGAGCAAGCTATGTCGCTGCAAATGCAGATAACGGAATTACTGCGCGCGGAGTTAAACGAGCGACGCACTGCCCACGGGGAAAAAACAACAGAGGAAAAGATGCGCCGTGCAAACCCTGCACGTTTCCTCACCAAGCAAACACCCACTGATGACATCGAGGCATTCCTGCTGACCTTCGAGAGGACAGCTGAGAGAGAAGAATGGCCAGAAGATCAGTGGGTAGGGCTACTGGCTCCATTCCTGTCCGGTGTAGCCCAAACCACCTACCAGGATCTGGCGGTTGATCCCCGCATACCATACACGGCGCTAAAGGCGGAGATTATGAAACGGTATGGGTTTACTTTGATCACTCGCGCCCAGCGTTTTCATGAATGGACATTTGATCCTGCAGCCCCCCCTAGAGCACAACTGCACGAGTTGGTGAGGATTACCAATGCTTGGCTGGTGGCTGAGCCCAAAACACTCACTCCCCTAGAGAGAGTGATCCTGGACCGTTACATGAGGTCACTCCCCTTTGAAGCAAAAAAACTAGCATGCCAGCAAAACCCCCAAACAGCAGATGAACTGGTGAACATCATGGAAGGCTATCAGGCGGCCCAGGGTGTGCTACGCAGTGGGCGGCCCACCAGCAAAGAAAACCCCACCCGACCACCAGCCATGGAGGCCCCCTGGAGACGCCCCCTCATGACACCAGACAACCGAAAGTGCTACGAGTGTGGTGAGACGGGTCACATTGCCTGGAGCTGCCCCCATAGAGAAAATGTGCACTTGGCCACGGCGACCAGCGAACACCCCTCCGGCAGACCCTGTGGATTACTGACCACCTGCTGGGCGGAAGACAGCTGTTCGGCCGTCTCTACCCCTGTGAAGGCCAATGGGCGAGACACCACAGCCTTGCTGGATTCAGGGAGCATGGTGACACTGGTCCGGCCGGAGTTCGCCCAGCGGCCCTATCTGGAGGGTAGCCTTGGGGTCACCTGCATACATGGCGAGACCCGCCAGTACCCCACAACGATGCTCCACCTCAAGACAACGAAGGGGAACTACTCCGGTCCCGCTGGGGTCGTCCCCGACCTGCCAGTGCCGGTACTCCTAGGTCGTGACCTCCCCCTCTTCCATTCTCTGTGGATGCGTCTAGCTACAGGGAGCAGGCGAGCGCCTCGAGGACCCCCCTCGCCAGCACCTCCCGGGCAGCATCACTCGCCGCCCCGCCTCTGTGGGTACCAGGAAGTGGACCCATTAGCATCCACTGACCCACTCTCCGAGGGAGAGTCCAGCGCTGCGGAGGCAGTGGCTGAAGAGGAAGCTGGGTATGTGACGGCGAGGGGCGAGGAGGGGACCCCACCCGACGAGGAGGGAGACGCCCCACCGGGCGAAGAGGAAGTCGACTTAGGAGACATGTTCCCGGTCAACCCCGCCGCTGATGTGCCCCCCCTGGCAGAGCCGCTAAGAGGAAGGTTCGGGTCGGCGCAGCTGGAGGACGTCAACCTCACCAGTGCTCTTCAACAGGTGTCCGTGGTCGACGGCCAGCTCATAGAGGGGGTAAGACAAATGATTTTCCCACACTTTGCTATAAAAAAGGCTCTGCTATATCAAGTGATTCAGAAAGCTGGTGTGACGCATGAGTTGCTGTTGGTGCCCCGTCCTTTTATCCCCGTGGTGTTACGCCTAGCCCACTCGCACCAGCTAGGAGCTCATCTAGGCGTGGAGAAGACCATGGAGCGCATCCGGGCGAGATTCTACTGGCCCGGAGTAAAAAAGGCCGTGGAGGACTTCTGTCGAAGTTGCCCCGAGTGCCAGCGGGTGGCGCCAAAACCCCACCACCGAAACCCGTTAATTCCTCTCCCCATCATATCGGTGCCGTTCAGCCGGATTGGTATGGATCTGGTCGGGCCCCTGCCGAAGAGCACCCGAGGACACCAGTACATCCTGGTGATCCTCGACTACGCCACCAGATACCCTGAAGCCATCCCCCTGCGCACCATGGCCTCCAAGGGCATCGCCAGAGAGCTGATGATGATGTTCTCCCGGGTAGGCCTCCCCGAAGAAATCCTCACAGACCAAGGTACCCCATTTATGTCTCGCATTATGAAAGACTTGTGCAAACTGTTGAAAATCACACAGCTGAGAACCTCTGTATATCACCCCCAGACAGATGGGTTAGTTGAACGTTTCAACCAAACACTAAAACAAATGTTAAGAAAAGTGATAGATGCGGACGGACGGAACTGGGACCAGCTGCTGCCCTACCTGATGTTCTCCATCCGGGAGGTGCCCCAGGCTTCCACCGGATTCTCCCCCTTCGAGCTGCTATACGGCCGACAACCCCGTGGACTCCTGGACCTGGCCAAAGAGGCCTGGGAGCAACAGCCCTCTCCCCATCGCACGCTGGTGGAACATGTGGAAGAGGTCCAGGAGAGGATGACAGCGCTGTGGCCCATGGTAAGAGAACACATGGCGGCCGCTCAGGCTGCCCAAGCCCGCGTCTATAATAGGAGTGCCCAACCTCGGGTGTTCAACCCAGGCGACCGAGTTTTGGTCCTGGTACCCATGGCGGAATGCAAGTTCCTCGCCAAATGGCACGGGCCATACGAAGTCCTTGAAAAGGTGGGAGAAGTGAATTACCGTGTCAGCCAGCCCGGGCGACGACCCCCGGTAAAAATATACCACGTCAACTTGTTGAAAAAGTGGGTCGCCCGGGATGCTTTGTGTGCTGTGTTTCTCCCACCAGGCCCGGCCAAAACAGAGGCGATCTTGGTTCCCATGGGGGAGCAGCTATCAGAGAGACAATGCCAGGACCTGCGTGAGTTAATAGACCGCCACAGGGATGTGTTCTCCACAGACGCGGGCCACACCGACCTTCTGGAACACCACATCATCACAGAGCCCGGGAAAAAGGTGAAGCTACGGCCCTACCGGATCCCCGAAGCCAGGAGGGAAGCGGTCCGCCAGGAAGTGAAGACCATGCTGGAGAACGGAATTATAGAAGAGTCGCACAGCGCCTGGTGCAGCCCCATCGTGCTCGTCCCCAAGCCGGACGGGTCAATCAGGTTTTGCAATGACTTTAGGAAACTGAATGAAATATCAAGGTTTGATGCTTACCCCATGCCAAGAGTTGACGAGCTCATCGAACGTTTGGGGAAAAGCCGTTATATTTCGACCCTTGACCTAACCAAAGGATACTGGCAGGTCCCTCTGGCGCCCACTGCCCGGGAGAAGACAGCCTTCGTGACCCCGGACGGCCTCTTCCACTACCTCCGGCTCCCCTTCGGCCTTCACGGAGCACCGGCGACCTTCCAGAGGCTAATGGACAGGGTCCTCCGACCCCATCGAGAGTACGCCGCGGCCTATCTGGACGACATCGTGATCCACGGGGAGGAATGGGGGACACATCTCAAGCAAGTCACAGCTGTACTGGGAGCCCTGCGAGGGGCGGGGCTGACAGCCAACCCCAAGAAGTGTCACCTCGGCCTCAGGGACGCAGACTACCTGGGGTATACCATCGGTCGCGGATGTGTAAAACCCCAGACAAGCAAGGTTGAGGCGATCAGAGGCTGGCCCCGCCCCCAAACCAAGAAACAGGTACGCACATTCGTGGGGCTCACCAGCTACTACCGCCGTTTTGTTCCCCGTTTCTCCTCCCTTGCTGCCCCCCTCACAGATCTCACAAGGAGTCGGCCGCCGGACCGGATCCGGTGGACCGAAGAAACGGAGAAGGCGTTCCTGGAGCTCAAGGAGGCCCTTTGCTCCGACCCAGTGCTGGTGACCCCCGACTTCACAAAATCCTTGGTGGTCCAAACGGATGCCTCTGAGACAGGGGTGGGTGCCGTCCTATCACAACTACAAGGAGGTGAGGAACATCCGATAACGTACATCAGCCGAAAACTATTACCACGGGAACAGAAATACTCCACGGTAGAAAAAGAATGTCTGGCAATCAAGTGGGCTCTCGAAGAGTTAAAATATTACCTCTTGGGACGGCACTTCACCCTTGTCACCGACCACGCCCCTCTGGTATGGATGTCAAGAAATAAGGAAACCAACGCCCGGGTCACCCGCTGGTTCTTATCCCTGCAACCCTTTGCCTTCTCGGTCGTCCACAGGTCCGGGGCCGCGCATGGAAACGCGGACGTCATGTCCAGAAGGGACGCCCTAGGAAGCTGGACCGCCCCGCCCTCCCGGTCAGAGCTGAGGGGGAGGGTGTGTGGCGGCCGCCCCATCAGAGAGATGAGAGGGGTGGTAAGAAACCATAGATACATGCCTTTTTCCCCTGGTTTTAATACGGCCAGAGTGGAGACAGGTGAAAGGAAGCAGTGCAAGTACAGGAAGTCCTTATATGGGCTTCCTGCTCATCAAGCGGCACCTGACAGCCATCAAGGAGCTAAGGGGAAATGCCATAAGAAGAGGCACCTCACTCACAATCGGGAGAGTACCTTAGGGGAAATCAATGGTGGAGTTTGGTGAGAGAGAGAGAAAGAGTATTGTTGACGCGCTGTGTATGACCATCTTTGAAAGGAGGACCTTGCTGTGTGCTGATATCCCGGATCGTCTGACTTCCCTGCTGTGTGCCGAATCCCCCGCCTGTCTGACTACCTCCCCCGTGCCTGATCCCTGCCTGTACGACTTCCCGCCTACCTGCCGAATCCTGCTATCCATGAGGACCCGTCTCTGTGTACCGAACCCTGCTTTCCTACCACGACGACGCTCCTGGACTGCGGATTGGCTTATTTGGTGTACATTAACCCCTACCTCTCTTCCCCACAATACAGTCGATAAACAGTTTAACTCAATTTATGTGTTTGTGGTTCTTGGTTTCATTAATTTCAATCTTGTGTTCACTCGTTCCAACCCGAGTGCATCACAATACATACATACATACATATGCACTAGGCCACATGTCCAGTATACTGTCTTTCCCCTTGGTTACATCATCCGTAACTTCAACCTAGACTTTCACTTCTATGCTGACGACACCCAATTGTACCTCACCACCAAATCCGTCCACCACCCACCCCTCACCCACATTGAAAACTGCATCTCCGCAATAAGAACCTGGTTAACTCACAACTTTCTCCAACTCAACCCCGATAAGACTGAACTCCTCCTCATCGGCACAAAATCCACTCTTCAAAAAACCGGACCCATCTCTCTCACTGTTGATAGCTCCACCATCACCCCCTCCCCCCTGGCACGGAACCTTGGCTTCATCCTGGACCCCACCCTCTCTTTCGAGCCCCACATCAACTCTGTCATCAAAATCTCATACTTCCACCTCCGCAACATTGCAAAAATCAGACACTGCCTCACCCCCTCTGCTGCTGAAACCCTCATTCACGCTTTCATCTCCTCCCGTCTGGATTATTGCAACTCCCTCCTTACCGGCATCACCTCTCGCTCCCTCCATAGACTCCAGATGGTTCAAAACTCTGCTGCCCGCCTCCTCACCCACACCCGATCCCGTGACCATATCACCCCTGTCCTCCTTAATTTCCACTGGCTCCCCATCAAATTCCGCATTACCCCACCCTCACTGTCCCCCCATCCAGACTGAAAACCTACGGTGACCGTGCATTTTCACGTACAGCACCCCGCCTCTGGAACTCACTCCCCCAGCTCATCAGAGAGTACAAATCTTCAAATCCCGGTTAAAAACATATCTTTTCTCCCAGGCCTCCTAACCATGCACTTCATCCCATGACCCCCCCCTCCCCATTTGTCATCTCTTGCATCCACTCACTACTGCTGCTATTGTTGTACTGTTGTCACCTGCCTGTCTACTGTTGTCACCTGCCTGTCTACTGTTGTCCCCCCCTACCTTTGATGCTGTTATGATTTGTTTTCATGTTCTGTTATGTTCTAGTTCCCCACTGCTACTGCCCATATGTTGTTGCTATGTTATCTGTTATGTTATGTGTGATTACGTGATATGTGTTCATTTTGTGTTTTTTGTACCTATGTAATGCGTCTTTGGGTCCCTGAAAAGCGCTATACAAATAAAATGTATTATTATTATTATTATTATACTGTAGGCCAGTGATTTTCAACCACTGTGCCGCGGCACACTAGTGTGCCGTGAGAGATCGTCAGGTGTGCCGTGGGAAATTATCTTATCCTATTAACTTCACTTAATTAGTAACACTTTTGGTTGGTGGTGTGACTCAGGATTTTTTTTATGTAAAAAATGTGCCTTGGCTCAAAAAAGGTTGAAAAACACTGCTGTAGGCTACTCCATGTATGGATTCCATTTCTAATCAACAAATTAAGAGTAGAATCTATGATGGTATAAGTCAAAATGAAATACCACCGTATTTATGCACTTGCAGCAGCAAGTGATAGCCTATTTAGTTTTCAAGTGTATACATAGTCTTCTGTGTAAAATAATCAGCATCACGTACAGAAATGTATATACTATTGTGCTGCCCTTAATGCATTATATATTTATAGCCAACTTACTCTATAGCCTAATGCAGCAGTCATAGGCCGCTTACTATTTTGAAGAGTGTGAATTAGGCTTTTTGAGAGAAGGTTTGAACCAATCTGCCCAGTGATGACAATGTTGTTTGAAATACAGTAGACCAACATAGCTACAGAACTGTATAGCAGTCAGATATAAAAAACGGAGTACTGGAAATCCCTGATAGTGTAGAGAGCTGATGTTTGGCTTGGTGGTGAAAGACATTTGAATTTTCTGTCTTTTGCAGCTTTTGACCAAGCCAAACTTAACACTTAAAACATTGTTTTTTGTTATTAATTAATATATACAGTACATGCATGCATACATACATACATACATACATACATACATACATGCATGCATACATACATACATACATACATGCATACATACATACATACATACATGCATACATACATACATACATACATACATACATACATACATGCATGCATGTATACATTCAGCACAGCAGAAGAGTTTCTTGTATGAGAAGGAATGGGGAATACTGTGGTGGACTGATAAATATTAGCTTTGCAGTGCATAAACCTGACAACATATAAACACTAACCACTGGACTTCCTGCTGTGGTTGTACAGAAACTGGTCATATAGACCCCTCTCCCTGGTGCACGTGAGAGCTTCACTAGTGAATATGTGAGCTTTTTGTGTGCATATGAGAAGATTTATGGCATGTGTGCAAGCGTAGATATTAAGTGCACGCTTTTTCGGTGCGTGTGAGAGCTTCACTTGTGAATATGTGAGCTCTTTGTGTGTATATGAGCAGATATACAGTGTGTGTGCAAGCATGCAGTTATAAACCCCTTTGCGCAGACGGTCTCGCCGGCAAGACCTTTTTGCTCAACTGAGACATTCGTTGCTCCTGCAGCCAGACTATTAGTGGAAATCACAAACTCTGTGTTTTAACTTTATTGCTAGACTATTTGTAACGATTTCTGCCCAATGCGTAGTTTCTAAGTGTCACTATTTTTCCGTAGCAAGTCCATTTAACAAGCACCCCCCCACCCAGTCTATACCTACCGATGCGTGACATAGTGGACAATAGCGTCTATGTTTTAGTTCATAAATATATTTATTCATCATATAAAATTTGAATTCCGTCATAGCAACAAGATAAACCCAACAATCGCCTGATCGTATGCCAGAAAAGCCGTGAAAAGCCCTACTCACTCAAATGCAAAATAAACATGTGACAGTATTCTCTCATTCTACCATGTATTCTACTACCAATATATGCTACTAAATATGAAATTAATATACATTTACACATCGAGATGTTCCTTTCAAAATTCAGTGGTCATTTATTGTCTGGTACAATCGGTTTGAGAAATATACAACACTTTATACCGCTATTACACTATCTGAAACGTCGACTCGTAATACCCCCCATGCTCTGCAAGCCTGTCTCATTCATTACAGTTCATTCTGTTTTAATTGTCGGCTCTTTTATCCAATAAAGTACATTATAACCTTAGCAACGGTATATCCCATGTCTTCTGGGGTGCTTTGAACAATTTTCTATCGTAATGGCAGTTTTTTATATTTTACTGATGAAAATATAGTCATTCCCACTTGAAAATGATGAAAAAGAAAGTTTTATGAGCCAAAACTGTTGATTTGTAGTTAAATATATTTTAAAAAAATTTGAGCAGAACACAATTTAGCCATTTGGATAGATTTGGAGACACTAATGGACAACAGGGTACACTGCCTATATTTTGCATCATAGACCTTTAGTAGTTCTGCATATCATCCTCAGATTTTGCACACTTGTTGACATGGAGTCTATGATCCAGGAAATGTATATATTTACCTGTTTCACTTATGTAGCTCTCAGTATTTTGTTGCAAACTAAAAAAAAAAAAGTTTCTTTGTATTTGTGGCAGTTTATTTTGACTTAAATTATGAAATTCATACTGTAAATGGTATACCTGTCTTGTTTAATTTACGCCATCTACCAAGTTTATGTGATGCTCACACCTGGAGTTATAAAGCCTTAAACAGAGCACCCCCTAAATAGATGAGAATTGACCAAATTAGCCATCTGCGCCAAGGGGTTAAGTGCATGATTTTTTGGTGCATGTGAGGGTTTCACTCGTGAATATGTGAGCTCGTTGTGTGTGTATATGGGAAGATTTATGGTGTGTGTGCAAACATGTAGATATTAAGTACATGCTTTTTCAGTGCGCATGAGAGCTTCACTAGTGAATGTGAGAGTCATTATACGTGTATGTGTGAGGCAATTATGAATTTTGGCCTATACGGCACCCCATTCTGGACTGCACTGTATGTACATACATACATATGTACATATGCATTCATACACTGAATACACACATACATGTATGCATACGTACATACATATATTCAGCCCAGCAGAAGAGTTTCTGGTATGAGAAAGAATGAGAAATACTGTGGTGGACTGATAAATTATTTGCAGTGCATAAACCTGACAACATATAAACACTAACCACTGGACTTCCTGTTGTGGTTGTACAGAAACCGGTCATGATAACGCTTGTTAATGTTTTTCAGAAGGATGGGCTAAATGAAGACATCTATATGGCAGTATCTGAAGGCCACAGACAGGGGGATGACCAGGGATAAGGATGATTCGGTCCGGGGGGGGGGGGGGGAAGGGAATTATCCATCTTTAAACAGCAATGAAATATAAAGTGATGACTGTCTTATTGTATGCAACTATATTTCTATATCTATGATAAAATAACATAAATGTGTTATTATTGTTGAAATTATGAATCCACAAATTGTAAAATTAGAATGCACAACTATGTTTTAAAAAAAAATCTAATTAAATATGTCAAAAAAAAAGTGAAATGCAGACAATGATTATTAATTAGTTTTGTTATTGTTGATTCAACAGAAACATTTCAAAACGGTGCTTTTAATCTTGAATGCTTTTATGTTTAAACTTTTTTAAACGTGAATGCAAGGTTCATGTGCTCATGATGAATGGTAATCAAGTAGTCACTTTTGCAGTTAATAATGAGGAATGGAATTTGGCATTCATGATCACTGAGTAGCACCACTGCAAAAATGTTTTTGTTGACTCACCTAAGTTGAGTCATCTTGCTGCTTTGATTCTGTTACATTTTCAGTTTATTCAACTTAGATAAATTGTTCTGACAGCCATACCGTTAATAGACTAAAGTGTTTCTTTCAAATTGTTTGTACTTAAAAAACATTATCTTGGACAACTGGAAATAGTTCAACTTATTTTTGTAATTTCTCACAACCATGGAATAAGTACACATGATATAGATAACTTATTTTGCCAAGTTAGTGCTCTACAGGCTACGCCACTGAGACACAAGTCTTTACATTTAGTGAAACTGACTTGGATTACTTGATTCAAGTTACAATTCCTATTTATGTCAACTAATTACATTAGTAGGAGGTTGCTATAGAAGCATAACTTAACATTCAAATTATTCTTCACTGATCAAATTCTAATAGGTGAACTCAAAATGAAAAAAATTAAGATTAATTGAAAAAGGTGACCTACATCCTGCTGAATTTTTATAAATGTTTTATTGAACTCATTCTAAAAACTAAAATATTATTTGTACTTGTTGCCTAACTTTCTTTGCGTAATCATTTCAAGGGTTAGGGGCAGATCATATGCACTCATAAACAGCTTAAAGTGACGGTCAAGGAAAATCCGTAATATGCTTATAACCAATTATTTATGGCTATTAAGGTATGTATTGAGCACAAATTAAAAAATAAATTCCATTACATCATCCATCATCAACCCGCTTATTCCTATTCAGGGTCACGGGGGGTGCTGGAGCCTATCCCAGCATGCATTGGGCGAGAGGCAGGAATACACCCTGGACAGGCCGCCAATCCATCACAGAGCACTCACACCATTCACTCACTCATTCATACCTATGGGCAATTTAGAGTCTCCAATTAGCCTAACCTGCATGTTTTTGGACTGTGGGAGGAAACCGGAGTACCCGGAGGAAACCCACGCTGACACGGGGAGAACATGCAAACTCCACACAGAAAGGCCCTCGGCCGGGATTCGAACTCAGTACCTTCTTGCTGTAAGGCGACAGTGCTATCCACTGCACCACCGTGCTGCAATTCCATTACAATCTCATTAAATTTCAATCTATCTATATCTCTTTATTCCTGTATGCTGAAAAAAAGGGTGGAGTTGAAATGGGTCCATGGTGACGTAGATGTGAAACCTCAACCAATACATACTTTGATCTCATTACATAACTCCTCCCATAGTTTGAGGCGAATAAAACCGTCCTCTTCCACTAAGAAATCCTGTCTGAAGTCCAAACGCTCGTTTTGTTTGCCCTTGAGAATAGTTGTCCGCATTATCAGCATTTGGATTTGGAATAGTTAGCTAAAGTATTTATTTTTTCCCACTCTCCTTATCTCTATACCAATTTTATCCCTCTACCAATCTTTCACCTTTTTATCCATCCTTCCATGGTGCTAGCTAGTAACATTAGCTTGCTGCTTGCACAGCTCAGCATTTAAACCAACTAATCATTCACACGTCGTTTCTATTTGGTGCACTGCTCATTCATCAGATAATATGTTGAAAATAATAGATAGTTAAGATTCTGCCAAATAAACCATGCTTTGGAAATGGTTTTGTCTTATTGTTCAGTGGCTGGTTACAGTAACAAAAATATGACGAGAAACATTATCCACTGAAGTACTTTTCATCACTTTTCGTCATTTTCGTTCGATTATCAACGAATGAATGTTCGACCATGAATGAATGGGAGTTTAATTAAATTTTAAAAACTCGATAAAACCTACCATTATTTAATGATTTGTGTAGAACATGCATTTGGGGAAACGTCGCTTTGCAATTTAGCTTGCTTTAAATAGACTAACGTTAGCTGACTTTGAGATGTATAGTAATATACCTATTCACATTTTCTTGAAAAGATATTTGGTGGGTGTGTAGTGGATACATCCCTCTGTGATATGTTGTGGTTATTTGAAGTTTTTAGAATTTCTTAACCATCACTTTAAAGTTAACCTAACTTGAAATTTTAAGTCAGTGGTGCCCAATCATGTGCCATGGCGGGCCGAGAGTATACAGGTTTTCATTTCAACCAACCACTACACCTGCTGAATTCACTAAGTAGCATGCCTTTAACCAGAGGGAACTAATCAGTAAAATCAGCAGGTGAAGTGATTTGAAATGAAAGCCTGCATATTATCGGCTCTCCATGGCACGATTGGGAACCACTGTTTTATGTTGTGGCGCTAATTGAGACAAATTTTAATCTTGCGAGTTGCGTAAATTTTAACTTTGAATTTCTCTTAACTTACAAGAACGATCTTTTCAACTCAACTTTGAAAAATAAGTCCAGCTGACTAAAATGAAATAACATTTTTGCCGGGAAAACAAATTCAATATTGCGATAGCAGGTATGCCATCCGTCAAGTTACGGCTTGCCCCATACCTATTAGCCTAGTGACAAACTGTCAAAAAGGGCTTTAGTTTTTGAGATACCCCTACCGGTGGTAGAACAAAACACAACATTGTTTTTCCTCATCTCTAAGGTCTCCCATATATGAAATGGATTTTTGTATAAAAATATTTTACTGCAAAAATGGTTAAATTGATAGATATTGTTATACACCCCCAAAGGAAAAAAGAACCAAAATATAGCCTGGCCGTATGGGAGTTGAGACATATAAACTCATGTAGATTAATAATACAAGCTCCAAGAGCTTTCAAACTTGACATGCTAGCAGTCAGACCGTTGCTTAACCTAATAGAAAAACCTGGATGTGAATATCTTTATGCATGTAGGAAATATAGACCTATGTACACATACTTAAAATAAGCGGAAATGTAAAAAATGAATATCTATGCAGAATGTTCTCATTTACTGTAGTAGCTCTGCCATGGAAAGGTGTGGTTGTGCTGAATCCATCAATACCACATGTGTAAGTATAGCATGCATGGTCAGGGAGTTACATCAGTAAATGTATGAGGTGTCCTAAATTAAAGAAAATGAAACATTGACATAATGAAGTCTTCAGTCCAAAGCCCATTATCAGTGGTGAGAAGCATGTTGACTATTTCAATGTTACTGCAAAGTAAAGTCACTTGAGGTAATGTTCTGGTCTATAATGTTAATATATTGATGATACATTTAATAAATGATACATTTCATGATACCTTATGATACTTCATATGGAAACGAAGATCCAATTGAATCAGGTTGAAATTGAAATAGAACACCTTTATTAAAATATTTACATCCACTTGAGTTTCTTTTTGGCTAAATCATTACTAAATAATGGAAAATAATAGTGTTAGCTTCTGGCTCTGTCCAGACCAGCAGAGGGCAGTAGAGCCAGCACCGCTTACAGTTCATTACAGTTGTGGTGTGGTCTACAGTTGGCTACTGTTGGGCTACCTGTTGGATTCTGCTGTAGCTAGCTGCATCATTGTCTTCATGGATATCTTCATTACCTGACAGGTAAATCATTGCAAATATTATGTGAAAAGACTGAGACTAACTTGCCTAATCTAAGTAGCTAAATAGCCTATAAATGTTTTAGTTTCTTTTGTTCAGACAATGAGATAATAGATTGTATTTACCTGACAGTTTCGACTGACATCTGCAGTCTTCCTCAAAGCGTCACCTGACAGCTGTGATGCGTCGTCAGCTGATGTTTTATCAGGGGTGGCCAGCCTGACAGATCTTGACAGATCAGAAAGAAAGAACACCAAAAGGAATGTGAGAAGGAAACAACAGGACGACTCACAAGAACACAAAAAGAAAAAGCGGAACAAGAAAACCTAAAATCAGCAATATCAGACCACTGCAAAAGAAACAATCACATCATGGACTGGGACCACGCAAAAATCATTGGGTCAGAAAACAATAAACACAAACGCTGGATCAAGGAGGCGGTTGAAATCAGGAGGCGGGCCAACGGCACCATCAACAGGGACGAGGGAGCATACATGCTCTCACACACCTGGGACTCTCTCCTCCAGAGGACAACGGACGGATCTGTCAAGATCTGTCAGGCTGGCCACCCCTGATAAAACATCAGCTGACGACGCATCACAGCTGTCAGGTGACGCTTTGAGGAAGACTGCAGATGTCAGTCGAAACTGTCAGGTAAATACAATCTATTATCTCATTGTCTGAACAAAAGAAACTAAAACATTTATTCGAAATAAGAAGACAAAATGAACTTGATTGAGCTAAATAGCCTAGCTTAACTAGAAAGTAGTTAATTAGTAGTAGTTAAGTTGAGTAGGCTATGATTAGCACAATTCTTACTGCTAATAACAATACCATAACGTTAGGTTACATGTGTAATTCAACATTTTATTACATATATAATAAAATTAGAAAATACTAATTCTGAAATGTATATTTTTCCTTTTTACTAGTATCTTCAATTATGGAGAATGTCTTACAGACATTGGATCCAAATCTGTGTATCATCTGTGGGAAACAATTGGAAAAAGGCAAGAAAAACGATCCCTACGTCCAAAAGCCCACAGTAGAAGGCCTCCAACGCATACGTACTGTTGCTCAGCAGAGAGATGATGATGTTCATAAAACCCTGGCTCCATATACAGATGACATACTTTCCTCCAAAATAAAGGTATCATATCATGTATCATGTAGAGCAAAGTACTCCAGTAAGACCAACATCAGTGAGCAGCAAGTTGCAAATGTTGAGAGTGAGAGCCTACCTGCACCAGTGTCATCAAGAAGACTGAGTAGGGTTGATACAACATCATTTAACATACGGAGAGATTGTTTCATTTGTGGGAAGGCCAGTACTAGACCAGAACCTCTGACAGCCATTACGACTGGTACAGGCAAGAGTACCAGAGACAAGGTCCTTCATGCAGCATCTGAAAGGCTTGATGAAGATGTACATCTTCGGCTGCTTTCATACCCAGATCTCTTTGCGTATGATGCCAAATATCATAGAAGCTGCCTTGCACACTACATATCTGAACGAAATATAGCAGCTGCCAGGCGAAGAAAAGAATCAGAAAAGCAGACCAATATCTATGACAAAGCCTTTATTAAGCTCACTGAAGACATTGATAAAACAGTATTGTCTGAAGATATGAAAGTGATGACTCTAAACTCTTTGACTGATAGTTATGATGACATACTGAATACCCTTTCTGAGGAAGAAGATGAGACCACGGTCCAACACAAGAAATATAGATCCTGGAAACTGAAGGAAAGGCTCATACAGCATTACAAGGATAGGCTGGTATTTGTCGCACGTGCCGGAAAGTCAGATCTGGTGTGCTCTGAGAGTATGCCCGTTGGTTATGCAATGAGGGAAGCTGCCCAACTCACAGAAAAGACAGAAGTTATGTGTGAAGTTATGCCTTGGTTCAGAGCTGCTGGAAGGACCAATTATGCCAAGTACATGCCAGTCTATGTTGCAGAAATGAAAGCCCTTGAACATGAACAACCAGAAGCATACACATTCATGCAACAAGGTGGATTTGTTGTTCGCCGGTCTGAGGATCGAAACTTCAACTGTGTCGCTACTGATCAGGCACTGAAGCAAACTATCAACCGAGAAGGCAAGAGTCAGGGTGGAGTTGTTGGCTTCACATTACGAAAGGGAGCTCTCACAAGATGGTTGATGACAAGACATGTGACCACAGCATATGTGGATGCCATGAAAGAGCTTTGTGACACCGATGCAAAGTGCCCGAAGGCACACCAGGAGCATGGAGCATCCAGGATGGACAGAGATGAGAGAGACATACAGAAGATAATGGAAGCAGTGGAGCAGAAGCAGAACCCTTTTGCTCTCGATAGCATTCCTGAGGAACTGATCAACATTGCAAGTGGTCAGCTTGCATCTGAGAAAGTTGCAAAAGAGCTCTCAAGCTTCCTCCAAGACGGTGCAGAGCAGAATGCCATCTTTATTGAACAACGCCTGGCAAAATCCAAAAGAACTAAGATTAAGATTAAGACTAAGGAGCCCGAGAAAAGAAAACAGTGTGCAACCTTCAAAGACATGAAAACATCAGTTGGAGTCAGTGTACTCAGAAAGGTTCACATGGACTCAGATGTGCTCTTTCGAAGGTTACTTGCTGTCTCCAAGCAAAGAGAGGTGTCCATGGAGACTGTGATGTCTCATGAACTCGCTGCTGTCCCCCCCTCTTTGTTTTATGATGATGGAAGCATGAGGAAGACAACAAAAGCTGACCTTGCTAAGAAACTGGAGTCTGTAGTTGAAGAGATACAGCAGCTGCCTAATGTTGCAGAACCATCAGCATATATCATAGATGGCATGGCTCTTCTACAGAGTCTCCCTGACTCAGGCTTTCAGACATACAATGATCTGGGTGAGTGTGTCTGGAAAAAGATCAGAACGTTAATGGGAAAGGAAGGCATCAACTGCGTTGTTATAGGGTTCATAGGCGCCGATTCCGTGGGTGCTTCGGGGCCCGAGCACCCACGGAGAAGGCTGAGCACCCATGGGAAAAATGCACTTGATATGCCTACTGTATAGGGCTGGGGCATTCAACTGTTTTGAGCACCCACCGGCAGAAACATAAATCGGCGCCTATGATAGGGTTTGACAGATATGACCATTAACACTCAATCAAAGACCTTGAAAGGCAAAGAAGAGGCACCATCCAAACCAGCAGACCAACACATATTATCACAGGACAATCAAGTGTTCCTAACTACAGGAAATACCTGAGGATCAGTGGGAACAAGGCTGCTCTATGTAGCTTTGTCAGCAACTACATAACCAATACAGGGCCACAGAGAATCTCTTCAGAGAACACAGTTATCTTGGCAGGTGGCTTTGAAAATGGTGAGGAGGTTAAGATGGTTAGCAAGTCAGGTGTTGACTGCTTAACAGATCTTTATAGTGACCAGGAGGAGGCTGACACAAGATTGGTGTTACATGCAATACACCTTGCACAGTCACATTCTCGTCTCATTGTCAAATGTGATGATACAGATGTACTGGTTTTGCTTGTGTACTATTCAAGCAAAGGGATGTTTGGATCCTCAACAGTGTTCATGCACTCTGGACATGGCCCAAAGGAAAGATTTGTCCCAGTCTGTTCCATCGCTCTGAAGCTTGGAGCAGCACTTTGTGAGTGTTTGCCTGCATGCCACGCACTCACAGGTTGCGATACCGCAAGCAGCTTGTACAGAATTGGGAAGTCCACTGGGAAATGGCCAATTTTGGACTGTCTGAAAGCCTAGAGGAGGCTTTTCCTGTGGCAAGAAAGTATGCCCTCCTTCTGTATGGCCAAAAGAAAAAGGAATGGACGTCCTTGCACCGACCTGGATGAGCTGAGGTACACACTAGCATCTACCACAGATTCATCAGCTGCAAATTTACCCCCAACAGAAGATGCCTTCCAGCAACATGTGTTGAGAGCCTTGTACCAAACAGCAGTGTGGCGAAGCCATCTGGCCAAGCCTCTTCTCTGGAACCCAGTTGGTAGAGGGTGGAGGCTCAGAGAAGATGGGTCCATTGAACCTGTGCTGATCCAGAAAGCACCGGCACCTAAGGAAGTTCGAGACATCACCCACCTGTACTGTAAAGATGGAAACCGCAATGATGCCAACAAATGCCAATGTCTTTCAGTGGGCTTGACTTGAAAATGTGGTGTTAATATGAATATGTTTTTCTGTGGTAGGATGAATTGCACAAAAGGCCCATATGTGCACAACAGCACATATTCAAGGCCTCAAATTCAAGGGCAGATACTCACGCCGGAAAATAAGCTCATTATTTGTATCAAAGTGTGGTCAATGAACAAATGTCCCAAGTAAAATATGGAAAACAGTTTTATAAACGGTTTATAAACTTGATCTCTTAAGGGCTTGCAGGTTATAGGTAGGCTATCATAAATTCTTATTATCGTAAATTCTTAGTTTTCCTAGTAGCTACATCATTTTTATGGTCACATTGTGTTATGTGTTAAAAGTATAAAGTGAACAGAGCTGAAGTGCATATTTGTTTGTCACAAATAAATCAAGAAATCACAACATAGGTAGGCGTAGGCCAATGTAGGCTATAGATGAATGTTTTGTCCGGTAGCCTACTGTAATTTTACGTTCAGGGGTAGCGGTAGCCTACCGAATGTTGGCTTTTGTGTAGCCTAATGACCATCTTTAAAACAAACGTTTGTGAAGCCGGTACAGAAACTGTAGCCTGGCACAGTTATTTATAGATTAACCAGGTGATATTGTTGTATAATAAATCGAACAATCCTTTCACCGCCCTGTCGGGAGGGGTCAGGACCATTCCACTACACGTAACTCAAACTTTCTTCCAAATAGACACTACATTCCAGAGTCTGGTATAACGTAATTTATTATAAAAAGTTTTGCACGAATATACATACCCAGGCTGATCGGCTAAGCATACATATGTTAAAAACACTCTCAATCACACAGTCCAGTCTAAGTCCGTCAATTTTATGCTCACCCAAAAGACGTAAAACAGATCCGTTAATGACAGAAGCAAAACATAACAGCAGCACCATGAAGTTCAGCTGACATCTTATATGTTATTTTGACCTTCCCCTTCTTCTAGGGGGGGGTTTCCTGTTTTTACTTTGTTCATGGTCTGCAGCGGTCTCTGCTGGTTTTATTTGAGTATTACACTTGGAATTTATTTATATAATAATTTAAATGTAATACCACAATACAATTATATCAGAAGCAGTCTGACCATGGTCTAACCATAGTAGTTCCATACAGCTCTGATGGGTTAAATAATACTGGCTCTGAGCTTTTTAAATGCTATTTACCACAGGTGGTTGCTTTTATAAACCAAAGACAACATCTTAAAAACCTACCATGATAACTTATTGGTAATTTATTGTCTTTTATACTGAATGTTTGTGAAGGAAAGGAGAAATGCTTTCTTTGGATGTAATAAACTCTATTAACTTCTCAAAACTGCGCACACACATACATTTCCAAGGCTACCCAGATAGCAAGCGTACGTTGGCCCAACGTTGACAAACGTTGGCACGGTTGCTGGTGGAATTCCAACGTTGGGCCAAGGTTGGCATCACGTCTGAAAAAAAAGTGATTTTACAACGGTGGGCCAACATATGTCATACCGTTTGCCCAACGTTGGGCCAACGTATGCTTGCTATCTGGGTAGGGAGCCGGACGTTTTAACAGGGAATGTTTAGGGAGTAATTCATGCTATCTCTTGCCCGTGTGTGTGTGTGTGTGTGTGTGTGTGTGTGTGAATGTGTGTGTGAATGAATGGGTCCATTGCCGCTGCGGTAGTACAACGGTAAGAGTTGTACTCCGAGGATTGGGGTTCGTGCCCCGGACCTGCCATTTTCCGAGCATGGCCGGCGCCCTGTGGGAGCAGCAATTGGCGGCTGCTTCCGGGTGGGGTGAGGGCTCGGAAGAGAATCGCTGCGCAAATAAGGCCCCGGGCGAGTTGGAATCACGGTCAGGAGCTTGGGGAGTTGCGCCCTGTAGAGGACGTGGCGGCCTCTTTCCTACTACCGGCTGACGGGGTTGTATCGCGGTGGTTCTCTAGCGGTTGCTACATGGGGGGAATTGAATTAGAATAGGGGTTCAATTGGCTACTAAATTGGGAGAAAATGGGGAAAAAATCAGAAACAAATTTAAAAAATATATATATATATTTTGCTGAGTGATCACAGCAGTTCCACACAACTGTGATCGAACAGCTCCAAAGTAACTGTAGCTTACATTAACTTAGCTAGCTCACGTTACTGTTACCGAGTGACAAAGTTAGAAGGAATACAGCCAATTAATATCTAACTTCGCTAGCGAGATTAAAAAAAAAAAGAATGTTAACTTAGCAACTAACATTAACATTACTCCTTTCGGACATGTCCAGCCGGGGCGGCTAGTGGCTCAGGAGGTAGAGCAGGGCGTCCGCTGATCGCAGGGTTGGCGGTTCGATCCCCGGCTCCTCCTGTCCACATGTCGAAGTGTCCTTGGGCAAGACACTGAACCCCAAATTGCTCCCAATGAGCAGGCTAGCACCTTGCATGGCAGCTGCCGCCATTGGTGTGTGAATGGGTGAGTGAGAGGCCATTGTAAAGCGCTTTGGATAAAGGCGCTATATAAGTGCAGTCCATTTACCATTTACCATTTACAATATTATCTGTAACGTTAATGAAGCTGCAAGCGCCACACCGTGTGAGCTATCAACTAACTTTAGCTAGCTAACATTAAATTAGTAACATTGCAAGCCCCACATGGAACTACGACAGTGCCAAGCAATGTAACATTGGGACAATTCATTAATGTTGACGTTATGTTAGTTCGTCAGATATTTTGCTGAATATAGTTTTGGCAGAATGTAACGTTAGACTAAATCATACCAACACAACACAGTTGAAGAGTGATAATTTTAAGATTTTTTAGCCAGTAACATTAACAACGGAAGCATGGTTTAAGTTATCAGCTAAAATTCAATAGCTTAACTTACCTAATGTATAACGTTACGAGTTATTTTCGGTACAATGCAATGAAAAGAATTATCTTAGCCAAGTTAAATAACATTATCTAACGTTATATCTTCCATTGGCATGGGGCGCTAGCCAGCTTGCTAACTTATGTTGGGTAAAAAAAAAAACTTAAAATGGGAAGACCCTGACATTGACAGGAATTGTAACATCAGGACCGTAGGTTTCATTTGAACATTGGGGGGGACCACAAACAGTACATTTTCTTCGTGATGATAATGGAGGGGGACACTAATAATATACCATCTAACAGTAGCGAACCATGACTATTGGACCCAGGCCCTCAACCATTCCCATGAGCAAGGCAATGCACATTGCAGCCTAGTGCATTGTGTCTCCTACATCGCCAACATTGTTTATTACACTTGGAGCTCTAATACAAGTAATCTGATTTCTATCGAAAATAACATAATTGAAAACTTGCTGTGGTCAGGGCTGTTTCTAGACTGCTTTGATTAGGGGGAATCAAGAGATGTTGGTGGTGCACAAGGCGGGAACAAAGTATTGGGGGCTTTTGGGGGTCCTCCCTCAGAAAAATTTTAACCTTTTAAAACTCATTTCCTGCATTTCTACACAACCTCACACAGGACATTTTCTAAAATAAAATGAACATTTTGGAGAAGTTAATTGTTTTTTTCAAAGCACTAGGCGAGATTTGAGATGCTTTCATATAAAGCTAAAGCCATGTTAGGCTAATCAGTACATTAGTGGATACGATAAGTTTATAACATTTTAAACTCTGTGGTTCTCAAACTCGGTCCTGGGGGCCCTCTGTGTTTGCTGGTTTTCGTTCCAACCACAATTGCAATCCCAAATTTTTAACAAGCTGTTAATTTTTCTTAATTAGGTGTTTTTCATGTTTAGAGGGATTATTTACCCTCTTAAAACAAATGATGTCAGAAATAGTTATGCATGTCATGAGGACTATCCCATGTTCACATTGTGTTATGTTCTGTATTTCTGTCTGTCGGTTTTGTATGTTTATTTCCCATACATCAGTGCATTACCCTCTGTTCATGGGTTGTCAGAGTCTCATCTGTGTGTTTGTTTACCCAGTCTCGTGCATGCACTATTCGGGCGACTTCGGGATTTTCCGTGGGTTAACGCTGTATTTCCATAGTCTCGTTTTCGGCAACTTCCTGCTTTCGTTCCCATGGATAATTGTATATATTACTAACTCGCGCTAACAATCACTCGGGTGCTTTATTAGTTACGTGCACTTTACTAAACCCATTACTAACAAACTAATTGTCTGTCTTATAGTTAGATACAAAAGAATTTAACCAGCTTCCCCGCTTTATCTTTTCTACCTGCATTTCTAAACTGCTCCTGAGCTACCTGTTAAATTTGTTCCAGCAGTTTGTCCTTAGAGATCTCACCTCCTCTGATTGCTGTGCACACTCCGCTCCTATTCGAGCCCGTTGTTTGTCATGCATGTTTTCCGAGTCCCTTCCATTTATTCGTTCTTTCCTCGTTATTGAATTATTGTTTCCCTAATGTTTTAACCTCACATTGTTTGTTACCCATCCCCTTCCACAGTGTATTTAAGACCCACATTTCCACTTCCTTGTCGTCAGAACTTTGATCAGATTACGTGCCTACGCCTTTCAAAGCATGAGTATTTATTGAGATTCCAGAGACATCCTTTGTTTAACTTCAATTTTGCCTAGCCCTTGTGGTAGATTTCCAGGTCATTACAGACTACTGTAATGACCAACTATATGAAAATCTAGTGTTAATATGAAGAGGTTTTTCTGCGATAGGATGAATTGCAAGAACAGTTCTAAAGGCCCATTTTAAACAGACAAAAGGCGCACACAACAAATTTACGGCCTCACGTGGGTGAGCATGAAATTGACAGACTTAGACTGGACCGTGTGATTGAGAGTGTTTTAACATATGTATGCTTAGCCGATCAACCTGGGTATGTATATTCATGCAAATCTTTTTACAATAAACTACGTTATATCAGACTCTGGAATGTAGTGTCTATTTGGAAGAAAGTTTGAATTACTTGTCGTAGAATAGTCCCGACCCCTCCCGACAGGGCGGTGAAAGGATTGTTTGATTTATTATACTACACCCTTTTTGTACTTTAGCCTTTTGATTTCTGGTTTCGACTTTTCTTTGTGTGTTTACCGACGTGATTTCCCGGTTTTTACTTTTTGCTTGTTTATTGGTTATCGATTTTTTTGGAATTTACTGTGCTTAGCTGGCTTTGACCTTGGACTGATATTAAACTACGTTCTTTGCCTGGTCCTGGTCTGTTATTGGGTAGTCCAGTCGTTTCACATTGTTCTTACAGTGCTATCTTGAAAACAATAATACAAGGTAACAGTTTTTTAACTGATCAATTTAAAGACTGAGGTGAATCAATAGGCTCCTAATTCAGTAGTTGAACACTTGTGTGTTAAGTTCCTTAATTTTTTCTTTAAACTTATTAACACAATGCAGGTTTGGCTCATTATCATTTGCTTTGTCTTTTTTGTCTTTTCGCCGCTTGCCTCTCAAGTTGCCCTGCAGGGCAATAAAATAAACATTTTAAGGAACAAAATACCCTATCTTTAAGAAGTTACAACCGTTTTCTGATGCACCCTGAACAGATTCTCTATTAAATTGTCCAGAAATGTCGACATTTACACAGTGCTACCTAACGTTATCACACTTGCGGCTGTAATAAATTGCTAGATATGAACAAACATGTACTTTTTTTAACGTATCTACGGCATAGACTGTAGAAAAATAAGGAGTAGGACTTCCGGTTTGACAAATGGTGGAGTAGGTCGCAAACCGGGAGAGCTCTGTTTAAATCCTGTCTAAAATGTAATAATATACACTTCATAACCACATTTAACCTGTGCAAACGCATGCTAAAGGCTTATAAACATGAGAAAGTCCACAAAAAAAACAAAGCCAACCAGCAGACTAGAAAATAGATCAAGGTGCAACAACATCCGTATAACAGTCTTACCTGAGAAAGTTGAGGGCTTGAAGCCAACCTCCTTCATGGAGGTATTCCTGAAGAAAACGTTTGGTACAGAGGCTTTTCCCACTCCTCCAGTTGTCGACAGGGCCAATAGAATTCCCATTCCAAGAAGGAAACCGGGTATGACGACCCTCCGCGCCCATTCATCGCATTACACTGAGATCAATTAGCTATTTTACAGATGAGTCCTGAAAATCTGGCTTAAAATGTTTTAGCTAAATGTATAATTAATTAACATTAGTCTGGGGTGAAAGGTCAAACATTGGCAGCTCTGACGAAACATTGTAATGTTATCAAGGTCAAAACAATATCAAGGTCAAAACAATGAAGCAAGTGAAATGTAGTGTTAGATGTAGTCATGCTGTGTTCTGAAGGCAGCAACCTAGCTAATACATTGTTTAGCTAGTATGCTTTACCACGGTAACTAGATAGTTAGCTAAATGCTAATCGTGATTATCATTTTTAGAATAATCTTTCTTTAGAAGTCACCAAAATCCACTATGTAAAAGGCATTTTTTTAAAATAGCTTGAGCATGGGGGGGTTGTCGCTGTCCACACCATTTCTCCTCATAAGATATGACAACTAGGGATGTGCGCGTTTAGTCGACTAGCCGATTAAACTTTGCTACCCTCGCTAATCGGCACCAGAAATACTAGTCGGTTAAACTTATTATTTTATTAATGTACACATTTAAATTACATATTGACATAATTTATAAATTTATAAATAAAAAAACGAGCATCCGTTACTAATGTTAACAACGCCGGATGAAATAAAAAAAAATTTAAAACGAAGGAAAGAAACAAAACGCATTAATAGCCTGTTCGCCCTGCAAGTTAAACCAGCAAGATGGAAAGAGTAAGTAGGCCTATCGCATTGTTGAATAGCCCAATAAAACAAATGTAATGTCACGTCGATCAGTAGGCCTAATTGTTATTTTTTTGTGGGCCTATTATTGGTAGTTTTTCTGATGACCGGTTATTATTTTTTACTGTATTTGCTATGCGATCGCGTTCACCAAATGAAAATGGCGTTGTAATAATCAGGCACGTTTCCTAAAAATGTTTTGCTACGTTGAATATTGTTTTCAATAAATGTTATTTGTTAACTTTTATTTAGTGAGTTGTTGTCATGTTTTCTAGGATAATGTGCAATGTTCATAATGCGAGGCACAAATTGCCACACATTTCAGCGGCATTTAAAATACGATTTGGTTATTGAAGAATGTGATTAACGGTTTCAAATGGCTCTTATAATATACGCAATATTTTTTCGGACAATGTTTAACCTTATAGATTAAATTGTGCTCAATTTTGACTGTTTTCTAAGTGTTTTCTTACTTTTAGACTAGTCGACTAGTCTAAGTTTAAACTTCCGTTTAAACGTCAGGGAAATTAGTCGTTAGGAACATCCCTAATGACAACTATATCAAACTGCAGTCAAAATCAGCCCATCCATTTTGTTTCTTTAAATACTAAAGGTATGAATAACCGGGTGAAACGACAGAAAATAGGATCCTATCTGCAACAGTAAAATTCAGACATAGCTTTCCTACAGGAAACCCACCTTAGAAATGACTATGTCACCTCTCTTAAAAGAAGCTGGGTTGGCCAAGTATAGCACTCACGGTTCAATGCTAACTTTAGCCAGAGGGGCAGCAATCCTCATACATAAGGACATTCCTTTTCAAGCTAAGGAGGTGATTGCTGATACGAATGGGAGATTTGTCATTGTCTCTGGTCAGTTATTCGCCAGTCTTGTTATTTTGGTAAATGTTTACGCCCCCAAATTATGACGATTATAATTTTTTAAATACACTATTCTCTACCATACGCAGTCATAAGAATTACAATTTGATAATAGCGGTGACTTTAACTGTGTACTCAACATCGTATTAGATAGGTCATTGAACAGGGTCCAATCTCTAACTAAGTCTGCTAAAGTTGTCAATTTCATCCCTTCGATTTTCATCATTTTGGATATTTGGAGATTTAAATTTAACGACAAAAAAGTATTTTCCTTCTTCTCCAATGTCCATCACACATATACTCGCATAGACTACTTCCTTTTAGATAATAGGTTACTGGGAAATGTTAGCTCTTGCTCATATCACAGTATTACAATATCAGATCATGGTGCCGTTTCATTTGATGTAGCTCTACCCAACTGCCTCAGGCCCTCTTGCAATTGGAGACTTAACCCCCTCCTCCGAGCTGACGAACAATTTGTAAACCATGTCTCTTCTCAAATGCAGTTTTTTCTTGACACTAATGCCTCCCCAGAAATCTCCCATTCAACCCTTTGGGAAACCCTTAAGGCCTATCTTTGTGGGCAAATAATTGAATACTCCTCCAGGGCAAAGAAAGCAAGAGATTTCAAACTTAATGACATCTCTCAATCCATCGCAAAGATCGATAGCCACTACTCCTCCTCCCCCTCCCCAACACTTTTTAAAGAGAGACTATGACTACAGACAAAATATAACTTACTCAATCCTCTCGTCTTATTCCCAAGATTTGTAGTGCAACAGGTGAAATAGTTACAGACTACATGGAAATCAACAACACCTTCAAGCAGTACTACAGCAACTTATATAGCTCTGAATGTGATGATAATTTCTCACAATTTACCCTCTTCTTTGATAACCAACTTTCCCTACTGTTCCAGCAGAAACTATTTATTGGGAGGTGGGATCTTCAGTGCAGAGATTCTTGAAGCTATCAAATCCTTAAAATGCAACAAAGCACCTAGACCAGACGGTTATACCTCAGAATTCGATAAGAAATTTGCACTTGAGCTATGCCTGCTACTCCAAGCCATGTTTAATGAATCTCTGTCTTCTGGTCATCTTCCACCAACCTTACGACAAGCTGCAATAACACTCCTACCAAAAGTGGGTAAAGACCCACTCCAGTGCGCCTCCTATCGCCCAATTTCTCTACTGAATGTGGACTACAAAATCTTATCCAAGGTTCTAGCAATGAGACTGGAGAAGATTATATCACAAATAATTTTGCCAGACCAAACAGGCTTCATCTTAAATAGGCACTCCAGCTCAAACCATAAAAGTATTTTCAACATTCTTTATTCCCTCTCTTCCCCTTCCCCTGAAATAGTGATATCGCTTGACGCTGAAAAAGCGTTTGACAGAGTAGAATGGCAATATTTGATTTTAGCCCCAAAAACATTAGAATTTGAGGACTCTTATTTCCTTTATAAAACTCCTCTATTCTCACCCTCTAGCCGCAATAATGACTAATGGACAGCTATCTGAGTACTTCTCTCTTGGCAAAGGCACACGCCAGGGCTGCAATTTATCACCACTACTTTTCGCCGTCGCTATCGAACCTCTAGCCATTGCTCTTAGACAATCTGAGGATTTCCTAGGTGTAGAGCGAGGCGGCCTCATACACAAATTATCATCATATGCAGACAACCTTCTTTTATATGTTTCAGACCCCTTAAACTCTATTCCCTTCATTCTCAATATCCTAGATCAATTCGGGAAATTCTCAGGCTATAAAATCAATTACGAAAAAAGTGAAATGTTTCCTCTTAATCAGACAGCCACTCTAATCCCGCATTTCGTTTTCCATTTAGAATTGTCAGCAAAGGCTTTAAATATCTTGAGGTTGAGATCACCCCCGCTTTTTTGTCCCTCTTCATTAAGAACTTTGGCATTTTATTTGGAAAATGTAAAAAATATATGGCTAGATTGATTAACCTCCCATTGTCCATTAACCTCGCTAAAATTATCGTGTTACCAAAATTTCTTTACCTTTTTCAAAACATTCCCATCCTGATCAAAAAGTAATTCTTTAATTCATTGGAGAGGATCATAACGTGATTTATTTGCAATGGTAAACTACATAGAATTAAAAAGAGTGCCCTTCAAAGACCTAAAAACTTGCTGGCCTGGCCCTACCTAATTTTATGAATTATTATTGGGCATGTAATATTAAGAAGATGTTACACTGGATTGAAGGAGACATACCTGGTAAGTGTGAAGCCTGGGTGTAAATGGAGTATGCCTGTAGTCAATTTAATCTAGGTTCTTTAATATGTGCCTCGTCACCCACCCCTCAAAGCCAATTTTGCTCTAACCCAGTTGTCTATCATTCAGTCAGAATCTGGTCGCAATTTAGAAGGCATTTCAATTTGCACAGAACATCGGCGCACTCCACCATCAAGAATAATCATAACTTTCCACCCTCTCTCTCTGATTCTACCTTTTAATTTTTTTTTTACATTTTCAGCAATGTATTTGACATACATGTAACATAATATGAGAATTGGCCGTTTCGTACATTTTGAGAAATGTATTTCAAATATATTTGCAATGTATTTACAATACATTTACTATACATGTCAAAAATGTATTCCACAATACATTTTAAATACATAAAAATTGATTTTACAAAATAAATGAAACGGCCAATTCTCATGTATTTAAAATGTATTGTGAAAATATACAAATGTAATTCTGAAATGGATTTGACATAGATGAAATGTATTTTCAGGCTGTCAGAAAAGTGAATGAAACAACAATTGCATTAAATTTTTTTAACTTTAAAAACAGCAATACATCTTAAAAACTACACGTCTCACTTAATTTGGATTAAAATGTTTTTTATCAGTTTCAGTTACATTATCTTTGGTATGAATTTACCCAGTGACCATTGCAAGATGATGGGTATACTTAAAATGCGGAACTGATATCCAAAACAATAGCAAGTGTCCATATACATAAAGGAAAATACATGCTGGATTGGCAATGTGATGAGAAAGTAAACAAACTGTTCTGGGTGGAGAAGTCCATACTTGACTGAAGACGGGGTACTCAATGTAGGCAAAATGTCCATCGAATGAGGGAGAGCACAGGCGTGTACACCGGCACAATCTGTCTGGAATACCTAGGGAGTTTCACAGTGGTGTAGTGACCATTTCTGCTTGAGGAGTCAGAAGTTATCCATCAGAAGTTCCTCTGGATTGGAATAATCATCCCTGGAGACAGGATGCAAAGTTATTTTGAATAAAAGTTAAAATTACAACATTTAGACATAAAAAGTAAGAAGATTTAAAGATGAGTCAATGACTGGAAAAAACGATAAATTGTGTAAAGAATTTATAATTTTGATTAGAGTGAAAGAGTGTTTATGAGTGTGTGAGAGAGTGTCTAATTGTGATATATAGAGATATATTTTATAAGTTTATTAGATTTCTAATAATAATAATCTAATAAGCCTTGATACAAGAGGCGTAATTCAAAAAAAATAAAAAAAAAAATGTATGTAAAATCAAAGGTGTGTCTTTCTTGTAGTCAATTCTACTCTGTTGTGCATTCTCAAAAAAAGTTTTCCAAAATCAAAAACCATGGTCCTTAATTATTTACATGAAAAAATAAAGGAAAATCTGAACAATGTCTACACAAGGTAAAGGTTAAAGGCAGGCTTTCTAAAATGAATCTTTGGAGAGCGTTCTGTTATTATATATAATATAGGATATATATAGGATCGTGCTTGCATTTGATTGCGACCTCCTTTTTTTTTTTGATGATGGTTCTGTAAAGCACAAGTTGTTTTTAAAAATAATTTGCACACAGTGCACACACACACACACAAATGAAAAACGAGGGAGCACATGAAAAGATTGCATGAAATGAGATGAGATGTTGATGAAAAAAAAAAAAAAAAAAAAACAATGATAGAATTAAAAAAAAACAAAAAAAAAAATTTTGTTTGGTTTGGTTTGCACAAAAAAAAAAAAAAAAAAAAAAAAAAATTCAAGCTACACACCAAGCTATACTTCAGCTCTCTGCACTTTCAGGATTTTCTATACTTTTTTTTTATAGCTATACAGTTACTCTACTAGCTAGCTGTACTTATTATTTATTTCAAAAAACACAACAACAACAGCTGGCACATCATTCAAAGTCAAACTCAAGCCTCCATCAAAAAAGCTAATGTATGTGCTGGTATGCCATGCCAAGTAAATGTAAAAAACTTTTACATTTTGTATTCTTTTTTTTTTTTATTTGTCTTATTAAGCTATTGCCTCATTATTATATTTGATAGATAACTAGGTAGCTTTTTTAGCTAGGTGGGTCTTGTCTCTTTGTCTGTTTACATTTTTTTTTTTTTTTTTTTTATAATTAAGCTATATGAGTATGATTAAATTGATTTGCAATGCTTGATAGCATATTAATTATATAATTTTACTTTTTTTTATTTTTTTTTTTTGAACTAACTTACATATCAACAATTAATTATCAGGCCAGGCCTATGTTTGCTATTACTAAAAAATATTACTACTGACTATGTACTGTAATGTATGTATGTTTATATATATTCTTATTCTTCCTTAATGATTTTGTGGGTGGTGGTGTAAGCCTAGGCCACATGTCCAGTATAGGCTACTCCACATATGGATGATTCCATTTCTAATCAACAAATTAAAGAGGAACCAAGCCCCGAGTTTTAGCAAGACCACTTTCATGATTTCAAAAAATGCATCCAGCAACAGAAAGAAAGGAGCTGGACTATGGCTTGCTACCACGCCCCTTCCCATACGCTGCCCTCGCTCTGTCACGAAAAAGAGTATCCCCCTCCCTTTCCAAGGCATTTTTGGAAGACGATGCGAGGCCGGCAAGCAGGCGAAGTGACCAGAAGAGATGGGGAACGTGGCGTGATAACCAATCAGATTAAATATTTGACGTATAAATTGTCCTCCTTTTTAATTTTACCGTTAATTATTGCTGTGTTGGGATTTCCCAAATAATACGATTGGTATAATTGAACAAACAGTGTTTTAAAAATAATTGCTCATACTTACACCTATAATATCTCTTCGTTTGTCTATTCACAACAATTTTCTTTTAAAAAACATAATTTTAAGACCCCCGTAGGCCTATGATAATTTTAAATTTCCCATCTGTCATCACTGAAGCGGGACAACAAATTGAACGAGACAAGAGTAGCCTGCTAAACTGAACGAGATCGAATGAACTGCTCTTCCGAACTCAAACGTCTGCTACTGCGGTCAAAAAGAACGACAAATCACTGCAGTCGGTCTGTAAATTAGCACATTGAGCTTACATCGCCTAGTCTACAAGTTGAATGCAGGATTCATGTATACAATCAAGTAATTGATATTTATTCATGTAAACTTATACGTTGTTATTGGTAAATGCAAGTTTAGTGGGGCGGGCACTGGCAGTTGAACGTACATGTAGGCTAGCTACTACGAATACTGAGTAGGCTATCACGGATCAAACAGACGCCATTTAAAAAACATTTTTTTAATCAAAACTCAAAAAGTTTGAAAGGTTCAATACAATTAGATGTCTCAGAACGAGATCACTCAGACTGTACTAAGATCCGAACCGCCCGACACTGTCTGTCTGTCACTATCCAGCCCAGCACTGGATCTTGAACTTCTCTCCTTTTATATGTCCTGGTAAAAAGGGCGTTACCAAATGATGACGAAACAAAGTACCAGAGAGGCGTGGTTCCCATTGGTACGTCACATATTTTTCTTATATCGTTCAACCCATAGAGGGAAGGATTCCGGTAATTTTTATTGCAAAATGAGAAATATCAACCTTTGTATTGAACATTCGAGATTGGGACTACAGTCAATCACTAGCATTTTGGTGTGGCCCAATAAATAACTTATCAACTAAAATAAGTTGTTTCAGTGCTTGGTTCCCCTTTAAGAGTAGAATCTATGATGGTATAAGTCAAAATGAAATACCACTGTATTTATGCACTGCAGCAGCAAGTGATAGCCTATTTAGTTTTCAAGTGTGTACACAGTCTTTTGTGTAAAATAATCAGCATCACGTACAGAAATATAAACAGCCAGAAAATCTGCACACCCCTTTCACCTTCTACACATTTTATTACGTTACAGACATATCCTACAATAGATTTAGTTCATTTTTTGTCTCAAAATTCTACACAAAATAGCCCATAATGACAAAGTGAAAACAGGTTTTTAGACATTTGTGCTAATTTATTAAAAATCTAAATGTTAAATATAATATGTACACAAGTGTGCACACCCTTTGATATGACACCTAAAAGTGAGCTGAGGTGCATTTTGTTTCCACTGATACTGCTTAAGATGTTTCTACAACTTGATTGGAGTCCACCTGTGATAAAATCAATTGATTGGACATGATTGAGGATTGCCAACACCTGCCTATATAAGGTCCCACAGTTGACAGTGCATGTCAGAGCAAACTCCAAGCCATGGGGTCAAAGGAATTATCTGCAGACCTCAGAAACAGGATTGTGTCAAGGCATAGATCTGGAGAAGGGTACGGAAAAATCTCTGCAGCTTTACAGGTCCCAAAGAGCACAGTGGCCACCACCAGACCTGAATCCAATTGAACATCTGTGGAAAGAGCTGAAAATGGCTGTGTACCGACGCTCCCCATCCAACCTGACAGAGCTTGCAAGGATATGCTAAGAGGAATGAGAAAAAATGTCCAGAAACAAGTGTGCCAAGCTCGTAGCTTCTTTCCCAAGACGCCTTGAAGCTGTAATCGCTGCCAAAGGTGCAGCAACCAAGTATTAGGCTAAGGGTGTGTACAGATATATAACCCCGAAATAACCTATTTTTGTCAGTTCAATAAAATAGCATATTTTCTAAAAACCCGTTTTCACTTCGTCATTATTGGCTATTGTGTGTAGTTGTTTGAGGCAAAAAATGAACTCAATCTATTGTAGTATAAGTCTGTAACGTAATAAAATGTGGAGAAGGTGAAAGGGGTGTGCAGACTTTCCGGCTTGACTGTGTACTATTGTGCTGGCCTTAATACATTATAGATCTATGGTTTAAACTCTATAGCCTAATGCAGCAGTCGTAGGCCTCTTACTATTTGAGGAGTGTGAATTAGGCTCTTTCAGAGAAGGTTTGAACCAATCAGCCCAGTGATGAGTACATGTTTGAAATTCAGTCAGATATAAAAAATGTACTGGAAATCCCTGATAGTGTAGAGAGCTGAAGTTTGGCTTGCAAAAAGATTTGCATGAATATACATACCCAGGCTGATCGGCTAAGCATACATATGTTAAAAACACTCAATCACACGGTCCAGTCTAAGTCCGTCAATTTCATGCTCACCCACGAGACGTAAAAACAGGTCCGTTAATGACAGAATTGTAGGATATGTCTGTAACAGCAGCCGCAGCAGCTCAGATAACCCCCCGTTTTATGCTTTTCTCAACCCCATCCAGTGTGGGCCTAAAAGTTTGACTATTTTTTCCATGGTCTGCAGCGGTCTCTGCTGGTTTTAATTAAGCATTACATATGACCCTTATTTATATGGTAGTTTTGATGAAATGCCATGATTTAATTAAATCAGAAACATCCTAGCCACGGTTTGACAATAGTAGTTCAATACATAGTTTTTTTTATACTAATGTTTGTAAAGATAGATAAATGTTTTCTTTGGATTTAATAAACTCTATTAGTTCTCAAACTGCACACATACATACATTTCCAAGACGTTTTAACAAGCTGGCCCCAAGGAATGTTAGGGAGTGACTCATGTTATCTCTTCAGACGGGCTAGGAACATTCATCTAGTTGCCCATGTGTGTGTTGTGTGTGTGTGTGTGAATGGGTCCATTGCCTCCTTTTCGAGAAAAGTATACATATGCTTCATCAATCTGATGTGTGAATATACAAATGTAACTAAAACAGTCTCTGGGAAATTAGGGAGTGTTTTACAATATGGCTTTCTGCTGAGAGCGAGTTTTTCCCTTCAATTTTCCTGCGTGTGGGTGTGTGTATATGTCCTTGATTTACAGGTGTCGAAGATGAGATCATACTATGTGCCTAGCTTGGGACAATCGTCCATTGACCACACTTTGATACAAATAATGAGCTTGTTTTCCCGGCGTGAGTGTCTGCCCTTGAATGTGAGGCCTTGAGTGTGTGCTGTGTGCACATTTGGGCCTTCATCCTACCACAGAAAAACATATTCATGTTAACACTACATTTTCATATAGTTGGTCCTACAGTATGATATATAATGAATAAATATATTTTTTCACAACACGTTGAATAAACATAACTGAAGATTACACAATCATTAGAAAATATATAGCTACTGCTAGAAAGTTCAATCGATGTACCTCGAGAACACCCCAATAGACCAGAATAAGTCCAAATAACATTAAATATCATAACATAGCCCATAACATAATAAAATAACATTACAAATTTCATAACACATTGGAAATAAAACAGATTGAATCATGACAAACAACAACAGATATATTTTAGTGTATTTTTTAAATTTGATAACTCATCTGTCCAAAATTCTACTTAGCTATCAATGTTTTGTTTGAAAGGTTTTGCAATTAGAAACGTATTGTGCTTGCTCAGCTAACATTAACCCACAGAACTGTTCTCCGCTTTAACTTTACTCCCAGTGTGCACTGTGCAGACCTGGCTAAGTTAGCTGACGAAGCACATAGGCTATGAGTTTTAAGCATTCGTGCTACCCTACATAGCATAATGCGTATGTATGAGCCACTGAATTATATTACGTATAGTTTGGTGGTATGAACTAGGTAATAATGTTTATTTACAGGCTAACTGAACAAATACATTGAAAATAATCAAACCACTTTATAGATTGCTGGCTAGAATAGAGCGTATATGGACACAGTGAAGAAACGGACCCGGAAAAAATTTGAATTGTATGTTACAATGGGCACTAAAATAACGGAGATCCTTCGGTAATAATTAGGCTACATTAACGTTACCCCACCTCCCCCCGTAAGTTAAAACGTTATCCCGTCCGAATAGGGCGGACACATAATGTTACAATTCTTAATCTGTCAATGTCAGGTTCTTCCAACTTTAAGTTTCTTTTTTACGTGATGTAAGTTAGCAAACTGGCTAGTGCCACATGGCAATGGAAGACTTTAACTTGGCTAAGATAATTATTTTCGTTGCATTGTACCGAAAATAACTCCGTAACGTTGTACGTAAAGTAAGTTAGGCTATTAACTGAGCTAATGTTAACGTTATACTGGCTAAAAATGTCATCTTAAACTATCACTCTTCAACTGTGGTGTGTTGGTAGGATTTTATTTAGTCTAACGTTACATTCTGCCAAAACTATTCCGCGAAATATCTGGTTATTTTAAAGACGAACTAACGTAACGTTAACATTAATAGAGGCCTGTCACATAGAACTAGAACTGTCGTTACCAATGGTTACAGGGACGCGCCGCCATTTTGGAGGACCAACCCTAACAGAGACGCTTAACGTTACCACTGAACTAGTAGTGTTTGCTACTCCATGACACGAGTTTCATGATAACGCTACTATGATTGCTGTCCTACAATGACGAACTTCTGCACTGCGTACTGATGTGCGAATAAAGCTGGGAAAAGGCGAAAATGTCCTTTTACATGATAATCTGAGTACTCACCATAGTAGCTAAACCACCAGGCAGGGTGAACGAACTAAATTTTACGACCGAAAGAAGAAACTGGTGGTTGAAAGCAGTGAGGAGTGAGCTGGATTTAGACAGCAACCAGGCTCGGATCATTAATGGTAAATTACGTTTTATAAACAAATTATAAAGTTAGCCCGTTAATATATACATAACTAGCTGGCCTAATGTACATGTATGTACATTATCGTAATGTTAGAAAGTTAAAAGTGAATTAATCGCTAGGTTTAGCAAACGTTAGTAGCTATATCATTTGTGTGAACGACTGCCATGCCTGCGAAACATGAATGTTAACCTACTGCAATACGTAAAGCATATTGTGAACATCAAAAGTGTTAATTTGAACTATTATTACTATGCTAGGGGTGCTACATTGTACGATGTCTCACAAATAGATTGGATAAATGGTAAACATTAGCTACCTGTGCTGGCCAGGCAGGGTGTGAGCAATATGAGAGAATCCAGAAGAGGGCGAAAAGAAAATGTAACGCTACGATATTAAGCACCAAATAACAATGTATTTGAAAGTAACGGTAAATGTACTTTATGTGTTGAACTGATTTGCCTTTTATGGTGTCTACAACTGAAGTTCCCTATCGGGAAAATAAAAGTTATTCTATTCTATCCATCGAGCTAAAATATGTTTTATTGCAGAAGTAGGCTACTGTAGCCTACCGTTAATACTTTAACATGTAACGTATCACTTTGCTCCCATATGAACTGCACAAACACCTTACTTACCAAGGTGATATACTACGAAGCAGGATTACTGAGATAGTACTAGCTGGATAACTCAATAAAACCCAGAACAGCTTTTTACTTCAGTCCATGCATGTTCCAGATTTGGGAGAATTCCGGGTTTTACTCAGTAATTAATCCTGCTTCGTACATATACCCCCCAATACTCCTTATACTATTTGTTTAAGTTGGTATTATTAGAATAGAATAGATAATAACTTTTATTTCCCGCTAGGGAACTTCAGTTGTAGCCCCAGCCACAACAAAAACAACATAGACAGTGGGACCCACAACACACAAACAAACATATCAAACAAAGACATCCAACAAAATCATTACATCAATTAAGTGAATGGAAGTGCAATACAGCCATGATTAAAAATAGCGCCCGCTGTCCCGAGATGTCCAGTGTCACCAAGCAGTCCAACATACAAACTCCACCTCCACGAATTTCCGCCATACATGCAGTGCCGCGGTCTCTGTACACCGCCGAAACTGAGAAATTGTTTTGTGATGTTGTGCACTGTATATTTTGTATATTGCTGAGCTACCTGTAAGCATTGTGCAAAGCAAATTCCGATGATGGCAATAAAGGAAAATCAAGCAACCTCCCGATTAAATGTGATAGCCTATAAGTTTGGTTTGCATAACGTTATGGATCACCGGCATTTGGTCCTCCAAGATGGTGGTGGTTGGCGTAAAAAGTGGGCGTGTCTGGTCAAATTGTGACGTAGGTGACAGGCCTCTATTGTCCTAACGTTAACATACAATGCTTGGCACTGTTTGGTTCCATGTGGGGCTTGTAATGCTACCTAGCTAACGTTAGTTGCTCTCATGGTGTGGCGCTTGTAGCTTCATTAACATTACAGATAATATTGTGGACATGTCTGAAAGGAGTAACGTTAGTAGCCAAGTTAATATAAATTAGTTTTAATCTCGCTAGTAGTTAGATAGTAGCTGTATTATTTCTAGTTTAGTCACTCTGTAACGGTAGTAGCCTGTTGCTGTTCGGTCAATTATGTTGAACTGCTGTGATCACAGACCTGGCAAAATATTAAATAACGTCATCCAATTTTCTCTCTCACTTTGGACTTTTAGTTTAAAAATAGGTAACAGTTTCGTAGCCTACGGCAGGTTCATATCTATGGGCTGCTTTCTGTGCGCTGTGGAAGCTTCAGAGAGCGTGAGGAGTAAGAAATCCCGCAGTGCACAAGACTGTGTGGTAACAGTAGTTTGAACCGTTCACACCATCGACACAATTCATATCTCATATTATACCTTCATACACCCTCATGGCGGCGCGTCCCTGTAACCATTGGTAACGACAGTTCTAGTTCTATGTGACATTTTATCGCCAAAAAATGAATGGGAGTCAATGGGCACATGCAGGAGGCTGGGCAACTCATCACAATTAATTTGGCTACTTATTTGCATCCAAGTTCTTTAGAGTATCGTTACTTACCACAAAATACATCACCATATTTGAACACTTTCGCCTTATTTTGATCCCATTATATCATATTTCCACCTCACACTATAGGCTACCATAGTAGTACCATTTTGCTTTCCCATTCCCAGCAATTGATACCACCGTGAAGCAAATACACCTACAATTAGTATAGGAATTATACCAGCTTGGTGCAGGGCAGTCTGGATACCCGTATCGACAGACCCATCCGTTGCCCGTAGCGATCGTGCACTCCCGGTAGCCTACTTAGCCTACGTTACCGTGCTGAAACAATATCTATTCGGTCTGCCTTGTAATGAAATATTACACATAGATTGCAACATTAACGGCTATGTATCAATTTAAATTATCAACTGTTAACGTCAGCATAAGGTTAGCACTACTCATACTAAGCTAGGGTTATAAAGCCAACTGGACAATCACAGTTGAAGTTATCAACTTACTAACCATTCAGATTAACGTTAGCTAGGTTTTTAGGTTAACTAAACTTTCAACCTACCAGTTTAAGTGACATCAGTAACTAGCTAAGGTTAGCCAAAGAACACACATACAAAACAAACACATTAAACAACCCAAGCCACGAAAGTGAATGCATAACGTTACTGGCCATCTCTGCCCCATGTGTCATGTCGGAGCTATCAATACCCAAATGTGCTTACGTTATCTAGCAGGCCTACTACAAGTTGAAGACGATAACGTTTACCACCACACCGCTAACAGAGCCTACCTTGCTTTACTTTCTTCGTAGCCATGCATCCAAGAAAATAATATACAACACCGTTGAGGAAAAGTAGCCTATATATCCGCAAAAGTATTGAAATTAGAACCCACGTATTCCAGTTTATCAGACGGATCGGTAATTACCTAAATTACGTAACGTAAGCCAGTCAGATACAGTTCTCAACGGGCCTAAAACTTAGATCCCGAACAAACCCGGCCCGTGTGATAATTGCAAGACATTAAATCCGCCGACCCGGAAAAAAAGGCCTGACAGTAGATTTCGGAAAATGTCGCCTTATAGCCCCGCAGTGAAACAAATTCTGATTTAACGTTAGCGCAGACATCTTCCTAACAAAATATTACAAAAGCATAAGCCAGCTAGTCCATTGAATGGTTAAGCTACCAGAAAAAAAAAAAACCTTTCACTCTGCATGAAAATGCCAAGGTGACAGGTGCCAGTAGCCTATGTTAGCAAATCTAAATGCAATCGATTATGACATAGCTACAGCAAATAAACTACACATGATTGGGTTATAATCTGAAGTAACAAAGTTAAATTTAGTTACTATTAGTGATGTGCGAGTTTGAACGAATCATTCGAAACGAACGACTCTTTTTACTGACTCAGGAGTGACAAGTCCTCTACAATTTCCAGGTCCGAAAAGCAGTTCTCGCACACAATCATGGGAAAAGGAGCGGCTGTAAAACAGTGGATAATTCTTTTTTGAGCGTCACAACACCCGCAAAATAACATGTTTTACTATCAAAATTTGATACATTCGTTCCAATAACATTTGGAGTCTCAAAGTCGCCGCACTATTACATTATTTTATCCCATTCAGGATTGCTAAACTGGAAGTTAGACTGACTTGATGACTCGAGTGACTCCAAAACCCGACTCTCTTTGGTGAGTGACTCATACAAACTCGAGTTAGTAAAAAGAGTCGAACCTCCCATCTCTAGTTACTATTAGCCAAACGATGTTTAATTATTGCTTTACGATAGCTGCATGCTAGGTAGGCTAGATGAATAGAATTCAGAACACGACATGTGGTTTGGACTTCACAAGATGGTGAGATCTGTAATCGGAATCAGAGTTTGTTTAATGGAGTGGAGAAATCAGTAGATGAGCATTTAGTTAAAACCTAGGCGAATAGTTAGAATCAGCACACTTACCTACTATTTGAGTATGCCAGTTGAGTATACTTTTTAAAAATTGTAAGAATTTGAATAATGCAGCTGTGCTATGCTTGTTGTATATTCCATTCAGTATATATATAAAACAAAAAAAAATTGAAAAAAAAAAAAATAAAAAAAAAAAAAAAAAATAGTAGAGTTAATAAGATAATGTCGTCACTGAAATAGCTTAAATGCAGGGAACAAAAAAAAAAAAAAAAAAAAATGTACATATGATATCAAAATTCAGTGTGTTATTAAGCATCCACCAAAGTTTGAATGACATTTTTTGTTGTTGAAATATGATAAAACACTGCTCAAAAACAGCTGAATTAGCTGATCAGACCTGTATTAGAACGGTTGGGGCGTGGTCGTAAGATTCTAATGAATACACGTGATTTCTGTCTAAGAAGACACTCAACATCACACGTAACAAAAATACAAAATAGCGGAGAGAATCGGGGTTGTACAACCATATGTACGAACCTACCAACACTGAATTTGGGAGTGTAGAAATATCACAACCAGCTTACCTGCGTTCTCTGGCTTCACAGGTGGTGATGGCATGGTGGGTTTCAACATAATAAGTTTTCATGTAATAATAAACCACACTTAACTTTGTTATTACATTTGTTTTTTCCAATAAAGACATGGGTATTGTTGCTAGTTAGCTAGCTAGTTGACGTTGGGTAGCTTGCATGTTCAATGCTTTTTATAGTCTATGGTTGAATGCTATGGAATTGTTTGTTTGGTTACCCTGTTAACTAAAGCTCCGCTTCAGCTCTGCCTTAAAAAAAAAACGCACCCAGCACCGGCGACCGCAGCGATGAGAAGGCATATGTGACATTATTATCTAACGTTGAGATACGCGTAGCGTTACTAAAATCCACAGGGCTAACTAACCGTGTTCGAATAAGGCATTCATGCAGGGATGCATTAGTTTTGACAAATGCTGGTGGGAGGGACAAGCGACTCTTGTCTTGTGACTGGTATGGGATTAGTGACGTCACAAATAAAAGTATATGCATATTGTATGTCCACAAGACCCAAATTAACCTAATTAGAAGGCAATCACGAAAATGTGTTCCCTGGGGTTTTAAGTTAGGAACAGCGCCTACAGTAGCCTAGCTGAATGTGGAAACTACTGGGTCGGCGGTTCTTTTATTCACTGTGGGGATTTTGATTTGATTTTCAGTTGAGAGGACCGAAAACTAATGAAACGTAGCAAATGCCGCCTATGCACCAAACAAACCGTTTCATACTCCGTGAAGTTTCTCGTCTTTTTTTGTGGTCTGACTTCTCCGTTACAACCAACCTGATTACAACATATCGATAACGTTACACAAAACACTAGCTAAAACGTACGGGTTACGGATGTAACCCCGGTTCTATGAATACGGTCAACACGCCACGGTATGGGTCATCCTCGCCGAGAGGGGGAGCTACTAGGAGATTGTTTATCAAATTAACCACCACTACGGGCGGAACCACGTCACGCCATAAATATGGCGCTGGTACACCGCTCGACCTCTTTTGCCGACTTGAGGGCACTTGCCGTCCTGTGGGCGCAAGGTTCCCCGCCTGACAACACCGCGTGGTGTGTTGACCGTATTCATAGAACCGGGGTTACATCCATAACCCGTACGTTCTATTTCATACCGGTCAACACGCCACGGTATGGGTTACTGTATATCAAATAAGTCAGGCGGGGATGTAGTGGGGTAACCAGGACCGCATATCATAGCATGAGTGCGGGACCGATCAATAAAATTACACCATTGGCTGCTGTTCTTAACAGAAGAGCAAGCTCAAGTAGGAACGTGGAACATAACCAATGGGTGATAAAAACCCTGAATCATCACCATTTTACTTACAAGGTTGCTCAGCTGCCCCAAGGACAGAGGAGGCAACTGATGCCGATGACACTACGTCCAAGTTATAAAACCTGGCGAAAGTGAGTGATGAGGCCCAGCCCGCCGCTGCGCAAATGTCAGCGAGTGGGGCGCCACGTAGTAAGGCCCAGGAGGTAGCTACGTCCCGAGTGGAGTGAGCTACCACACCTGTGGGAGGGGGCGCATTAGAGCTGCCGTAAGCCTTGGAAATCGTATCTACGATCCAGTGGGCTAAGCGCTGTTTAGACAGGGCAAGCCCCTGTGTAGCCCCTCCATAACACACAAACCGGTTATTGGTCTTCCTAACCGTACTTGTGCGAGAAATGTAAGACCGCAGGGCCCGGACAGGGCAGAGTGAGTGCAGTCTGGCCTCTTCAGGGGTCTCATGGGGAGGAGGATGAAACGCCTCCAACACGATAGGCCGCGAGACGTATGACCGCGAAAGGACCTTAGGCCGAAACGCGGGGTTGGGACACAAAGAGACCGATGAGCTACTGTCTTATACAGGCAGGGTGTATCGACAGTGCATGTAGCTCGCTTACGTGCCTCGCGGAAGCGATAGCGAGTAGGAAGGCCATCTTCCAAGAGAGGAGCTTTAGGCTGAGCCCAGTCAGGGGCTCGAATAGCGGTTCAGTGAGAGCATTTAAGACCAGCTGCAGGTCCCAAGAAGGGACTGCGTTCGATCTAGGCGGCCGAAGCCGCCTGGCTCCTCGGAGGAATTGACTGGCGAGAGGGTGAGCTCCCACCGTCCGGCCTTCAATAAGGTCATGGTAGTCCGATATGGCCGCCAAATATCCCCTTAGTGTAGATTCCGCCAGATCTTCTTCCAGAAGGGACTGGAGGAACGCCAAGATGACTGATACGTCACACCGGGTCGGGCTAGACCCGTTCGTTTCGCACCAGCGGCCGAACCTGCCCCACTTCCCGGCGTACAGCGCCCTTGTGGAAGGGGCCTTGGATGCCTGAAGTGTCTCCAGCACTGCTGATTCTAGGCCCTGCCGGAAACTCTGCCCACGGGCCAAACATGCAGGTTGTACATTTCTGGGTTCGGATGCCACAGCAGGCCTTGGGCCTGCGACAGCATATCCACCCTGGTTGGGAGGCGCCAGGGGGTGCCCCGTAGGGATTCCCTTAGGTCCGCCATCCATCTCTGCTGAGGCCAGTTGGGGGCAATCAGCAGAACCTGTGCCCCTGAGTTCCTGATCCTCGCCAGAACTGTGGGCAGGAGAGGCATGGGGGGAAAAACATAGAGCAGGGCTGGAGGCCACTGGTGTGCCAGTGCGTCCACGCCCAATGTCCCCGTCGTGTCCATCATAGAGTACCACAGGGGGCAGTGAGCATTCTCCCTGGATGCGAAGAAGTCCACCTGTGCTTCCCCGAAGCGGGACCAAATGGACTGCACAATCTCTGGGTGCAGGCGCCATTCCCCTGGTCTCGGGCCACCCCTGGACAGCATATCGGCTGCCACATTGGTTATACCCGGCACGTGCACTGCCTTCAGGGACATGCATTGGGCATGTGCCCATAGCAGGATTTGACGTGCTTTCGCATGCAGGATTGGGGACCGTACCCCACCCTGGCGGTTGATGTAGGACACTACCGTGGAGCTGTCTGCCCTCACCCCTACCGGCCCCAAGGGAACGCCTTCCTTGAGGCCAGGGGTGGTGAGCCACCAATCCACCATTTTTAGGCATTTCTGGGTAATGGGGAGGAGTCACCGCCCGTCTTCGTGCGGGCTCACTCCCTGTGCCATCGCCCAATTCTGTAACTGGCGCATATGCAGCAGCCCAAGTGGCACCACCTGGGCGGCTGAGGCCACTGATGGAGCACAGATCAGCCAGTCGTCCAGGTAATTCGTAATGCGGATATCCTGATGACGGAGTGGGATCAGTGCAGCATCCATGCACTTTGTGAAAGTGCATGGGGCCAGAGCTAGGCCAAAGGGGAGGACCGAGTACTCGTACCTTGTGCCCTTGAAGGAAAAGCGGAGGTACTTCCGGTGATCCCAGTGTATGGGGATATGGAAGTATGCATCCTTTAGATCCACAGAGGTGAACCAGTCGCCATCTCTCACCTGAAGGAGGAGATTGGCGAGGCGGAGCATCCATAGGCGCTACTTTGCGAGATGGAGAGGGGAAAAACGCGGTGCCGGAGGCTGGTAACCGCCACCGATGGAACTGGCCTCGGGAAGCTGACTTACTGGAAGGTTTCCGGAACCGCGCCCGGTCCTGCGAGGCCCTTGGCTCCAGAGAGCCGGATGAAGGCCCCTGAAAGGTCGTGTGCTCCCCAGTGGGGGCGGGACCTGAAGCTGGGGGTGCTCTGTGGAAAAAACGGGTCCCTCTTGCTGGGGCCCGTGGGGCTGGAGCCCGTCCTACCGCCCCCAACATCTCTCTCGCCCTGCGTGACTGCTCTAAGGCAGCCTCCGCAGGCGGCCCGAACACCTGCCCAGGAATCACTGGGGCAGTAAGGGCTGCTACCTGTCCTTGATCTGTTAGACTGGACTGAGACAGCCACACCTGGCGGCGTGCCAGAACAAGTGAGGACATGGAGTGCCCCAGGGCCTGGGCATGAGCACTAGCCCCGCGCATCATAATGTCCACCACATGCAGCATCTCTATTGCTGAGTTACTGGGGGCAGCGGAGGACATGTCCTGCAGCATACCCTCCAGGTACACCAGCAGTAGTGCGTTAGTGTTAGCCAGTCGGGCCGCAAGAGCGGTGGACTGATAAGCCTTACACACCCGCTTGTCAGTAGCCCTGCATCGCCTATTGGGATGCTGGGAATCACTATCAGCTCTAAAGGTAGCGCCTGCGAGCATTGCAAACATAGGCCCAATCTGTGGAAGGGCCGCCAACCCGTAGGACGCGGCACCCGCCATATTGGCCAACTGGGTCTTGGGGAGTCTATATGCCCCAGGAGACTGCCAGGATGCCTGCAGTTCTGTCAAAAAATCAGGCAGGGTTGGTAACCCCCCTGTCATGGGCCGAAGAAGGCCACAGCTGAAAAGTGAGGGAGCAGGAACCGCTAAGGGGGGTAAGCGAGCGCGCTCAGCCGCCCTGAGAATCACCGCCCGATCGGAGGGATCCAAGGGCGGGAGTTCAGAAGCATCGTCGCTTTTCTGGGCAGACACTGACCCACCTTCAGTGCCAGACTGTTGGGGGTCTGTCCGACAGTACAGGCTATCCGACGCCGTCGTAGACAGCTCGTCGGGGTGACGGCAGGACGGTCCAGGCACTGGGCCCTGAGGGTCCCGAGGCCTGGGTGACTGCTGCTGTGATGCTACCAGCCCCAGAAGGGTCTGCTGCATCGCCTGCACCTGTAGCTGAAGCTGATGGAACTCCGGTTCCTGATGCTTACGCTTCCTAGCGCGCTTGCCAAACCCAGCCCCTTGAGCATACGGCTCCATATCATGTTCCACAAAAGTTGATTGCCCAGGTGGGACGTCCTCCCCCGACGGCCCACCATCTCCCGGATTCTGTACGCCTTCCGACATGCTTAGCCCAGAAGTGTGTCCAACACCAAGCCAAGGGCCCAAATCAGTGGTACTGAGGGACCGCGAGGGGATGTGGAAGCCTCCAGCAGCTTCTACTCTCACGAGCAGAGAGGCCCCTTCTGGCTTTTTAAATTTATTTATTTTTTGTTTTATTTAGTTATTTATTTATTTTTTTCTCTTCTGTTGGAATGGCAGCGTGCTGCCCAAACCTACAGGAATAGAGTATGTCCGACACCAAGCCGAGGGCCCAAATCAGTGGTACTGAAGGACCGAGGGGGGTGTGGAAGCTTCAGGTAGCGTCTGCCCTAACGGACACAGGGGCTCCTTCCAGCCTTTTCGTTGTTCTATTGTTGTTGTTGTTGCTACTGCGCAACTAACAACACCAAGCCCAGCGGCTAATATAAGACAGAAGAATATTAGTTAATAATAATATAAACTTCTGTAAAGAACGGCAGCAATCTGCCTACAACAACGTTTTTCAAGCGAGTCCAGCGCCAGTCAAGGGTCCGCAACAGTAGCACTGGAGTACCGCGAGAGGACGCGGAGGCTTACTTTATTGTATCATGCGTGTAATTGTTGCTATGCAAATAACAAGTAAAACAACGCAATGCAATCAGAAAGATATCGGGTAAATCCGATCTAATTCTGTAATGAAAAAACCGGCCGTGAACCGGCTACAAGGTAATATCTTACCGTGTAAAGCAGCAAACAACAGCAAGCAAACCGCAGTTCCGCGTTGCTGGGGGAGGGAAAGCCCCGGAAACTTACGTTGTCCGGGCGATCGGGAGAGGCAGAAAACAAAAAGTTTTTGCGAAAATCGCGGATTCCAAAGGAACCAACAAACACAATCTCAGCTCGCCTCGAGGAGGCAAAAAGAGGTCGAGCGGTGTACCAGCGCCATATTTATGGCGTGACATGGTTCCGCCCGTAGTGGTGGTTAATTTGATAAACAATCTCCTAGTAGCTCCCCCTCTCGGCGAGGATGACCCATACCGTGGCGTGTTGACCGGTATGAAATAGAACACTGGGTTTTGGGAATTTAAGTCCATAGTATTATCGGCTTGAGCAATCACCTCTAATTGTTGACAACATATCCAATTTGTGCTTTCATAACCTCAAACTTGTCATGGCCATGAGATAAACCATTGCTACTGTTTGAAGTAGTGAGGGGGTGCGTCAATAATTCATACTTTGTTTACGGGCGTTACATATCTTTCCGCATAATTTTAAGTACTTTTTGGTATGTAGCTATACATTTTCTAGTGATTGTGTAATCTTCAGTTATGTTTATTCAACTTTCAAGTGGATGTGTAACAATAGCTATGATGATTACATTTTTTAAAGAAATGGACACCTTATGGAGAAAAAACCCTGGGAATTAATAACAAAAAACTGTTTAAAGTGTTAACTTCAGCTCTCTACACTATCATGGATACCAGTACTCCGTTCTGACTGCTATGTTGATCTCAAACAACATTTTTGTTTTGCATTTTTCCAAAGTTTCTTTGCATTTGTGGCATTAAGGGTTGTTTCTCCTGACTTTTTTCCCCATAGACTTTTATAGGAAAATGAGTCAGGAGAAATAACCCTTGCAGTGATCCATCCACATCTACTCCATATCTGGCAACAGAGTGATGGTTTGGGGCTCGTTCGATAGCTCAGACCCTTGATGACTTACAGCCATTTAGCCAGCCATGTGTTCCATACTGTACCAGTGTAATTTACAGCTGAATCTAGTCTCACCCCCCAATTCCCATAGAGATCCATTCAAATGCAGAGAGCTTATAGTATCGCTTGTAACAGTAGCTGGAGTTTTATGAGGCAAAACTGTTGAGTACACAATTTAGCCATTTGGATAGATTTGGAAACACTAATGGACAACAGGGTACACTGCCTATATTTTGCATCATAGACCTTTAGTAGTTCTGAATATCATCCTTAGATTTTGCACACTTGTTGACATGGAGTTTATGATCCAGGAAATGTATATATTTACCTGTTTCACTTATATACCTCTCAGTATTTTGTTGCAAAAAAAAAATATATATATATAAGTTCAGATTGTAAATGGTACACTTACTTCTTGTTTAATTTAAGCCATTTACCAAGTTTATGTGATGCTCACTTCTGGAGTTATAAAACCTTAAACAGAGCACCCCCTAAATAGATGAGAATTGATCAAAATTGCCATCTGCACGAAGGGGTTAAGCTACACAGTGACTACACCACAAACAGTACAAATTCTGTATATAACTTTTATGAAGCATGGTCTAAGGTAGGGGTTCACAAACTTTTTAGGCCACGCAAATCCTTGCACACTCTGACCAAGTTGGCGCACCCCCAGCACCTTCGCTAATCAAACGCAATGTGTACAGCCACATCAAAGCTTAATCCCACACAATTCAAACAGTTAGGCCTACGTTAATAGTAACAATAATAATGGCGTTGCTTACCAATTGTAATGCGATGGATGAGCATGCATTTCAGCACAAAGCTCTGCGAAGTTTGGCTTAATTGAAGACAGTTCTTTCTCAGCATCAAGTCTTTGGTGATACTTTGTCTTCACTGCTGTGAGTGCTAAAAAACCGGCCTCGCATAAGTATGTTGTAGCAAAGGGCATCAATACCCTCAAGGCTTGCTTCGCCAGGACCAGGTATCCTCCGTTGCTTGTGTCCAGAAATCCACGAGTGGTTTTCGTTTGAACTGTATCTGTAGTCCACCATCAGACGACAACTCAATCAGCTGCTCCTGCTCACAAAATGACAGCTGTGGGAGAGGGAGGGAAGCTTTGAATGGGTTGCGAATCCACATCTTAGATGTGTCCATTGGTGGGAAATATTTGCGTAGCTGCTGGCCGAGTTGATCGAGGTGTCCAATTATGAGACTTTTCACATGTTCATCCAGCATCAAGTCGTTTGCTTCAATTAATTCTTGCAGCGTTGGAAAGCACAGAAGGGAATTCCTATTCACACAGCTTGCCCAGAATCTCAGTTTCTTTATCATTGCTTCTACCTTGTCTTGGGTATTGAACAAAGTGACACTAACACCCTGGAGACTTAAATTAAGTTCATTCAAAACAGAAAGAATGACTGGCGAAATGGCTGTACGTCATCAAGGGTGTAAGGCAGGGGTCGGCAAGTAAATTTGGCCTCGGGCCAATTTTTTTCTGAGCCACTAGGTGGCGGGCTAGAACATAATAAAAGGCTCATTTAAGTAATTGATCGTTAAAAATGTGACACGTTCTAATGCTTTGGTCCTCATATCGGGATCTGGTGTAATGATCTGACTTTTCTTTCGAAAAATGTGAATACATTTCTTAACTAGGTAGCAGTGGGGATTCCTCACCGAATCCATTGCACTGCAGTATTTTGGCTTGACTAGCGAGTTTGTGTTGTGATTCTCAACAACGTTGAAACGTAGTTCCGTGTTTCAAAAGAAAAGTCCGATATGAGTACCAAAGCAAGTTCAAGTTCAAGTTCTTTTATTGTCACTTCACAGTTTACACAGGTGTAATCAGAGAGTGAAAAACTTTACGTGCAAAACGCCCGACAGCGGACAGCAGTTGTATCAATTAAATATCAGTGTCACAAAGACGCACGAGAGGAATCGATTGACGCATAAAAACCTTGAAAACTGCCTGCGGATTAAAGTGACGTCCATATCACCAGATATCCAACGAATAGTGACCGATGGGAGATGCCAGTTTTCACATTAAGTGAGTACTAAGCCTGTCGTTATTGCATTTAATAGCCTAATTGTATTTTTTATATTTTTAATGAATGGCTCATTTAATTATTATCACAAATGTAGCGTGTTTGCTCTGTCGTTTCAGGAGCATAGGCCTATGCACCACCACCCCTCGCCAGACCCGTAGCCAGGACTCAGTCTTAAGGGGGGCGTATGAACTGCATGGGGGGGCACAATTATTATTAAATATTTTTGATAATCCGATGTGCTATTGTATTCGTGCAGCACTGACGCATACTAATTAGGCTATACTGAGGTCGCATACTAACCAAATTGGTCTCAGATAGATTTAATATGTCCCGATGTATTAGGCTATGCCTAAAATTATTAGAATGCTGTAAATTATGATTATAACGTGGAGAGCGGCAACAAAACTGGCGCATTCACAATACAGACGTTCACTGTTTAGACAATTGGAACCAATCAGGTGCACTTACAAGGTTTTGTAAACAATTAGCTTTAGAAAATTAATAGATGGGATACCATGACTAAACGGGGGAGGTTGGCACCGTGACCGCGCAATCAGTGCACTTGCAAATAATAACTTTAAACCATCAACAGCAAGATACCACATCAGTCCTCATAATTTACCACATCAGTCAATTACACAGAGGTAATGTTATGCACAAAGCACTAGACAACACATTGAATATAACACCAGAAGTGCAAAGCAACCCACACCTCTCGAACTGAAAAAGCACCACGGCGGATGCTGACGCGTTATAATATCATGTCGTCATTTGGTCTTTAACTGTTAAAAAATATAAAACATTTGTTGGAGGCTATTTGTGGAAATGGGGCATTTTCATCATAAAAAAAACATTGGATTTGGATCTGCCCCACCCCAAAAAAATGTTTTGCTCTATGCAGTTGTGGTCCAAATACCGTTCCTGTGGTTGCAGCAGCAAGGCTAGTAGTCGGATTAGTCTCAGATCCGCGGCCGCTGCTACTGGTGCTAGGCTGCATTTCAGCACCATCTTTATCTCCGACGACCACTAGTCCGCCATCAACATCACGGGGCTTGGGTGCAGTCACATTGTGCGATTTGGAGGCGGAATCTGATTCGTTAGAGTTGATAGAGACTGGCGATTTAAACCATTTACGAATGTCCATTGTTAAGCAAATTAGCAAAAGCGATCCTACTGGGAAATATAGCTCTGCTGGACTCCCAACTGAAATGGCGCGGTAACCTAGCCTACATTGGCGTAACTTCCTGTTTCAGTATGGCGGAACCCCCTCAAACAATAACACAATTTTTTTCTCTATTTTAATGTCTTAAAAAGTTAGTATTTAAACATTTTTAGCAGAAAAATACTATAATTTTTTTTCTTCCTTTTTTCCCTCAATTTCCAGTGGGGGGGCACTAGCACTAGCACTTCCGCCCCCGAAGGCCCGCCCATAGCTACGGGTCTGCCCCTCGCACTCCATGATCAAGGATCAAGCTTTCTTTTGCGCCGATTTTGTTGTTTTTGATGTTTTTCATAAAATTAAACTGAATTTGCTTTGTTACTGTTTACATGTGTGGTGCAGTCACATATAAGTAAACATTAAGTTTGAATGATTTACTGAGCTGGTGTTATTTTTTTCAAACCACACACCGCATGTTGGCTATTTCAGCACCACGCGTTGTCCACCTACTTATTTTGATTCACTACTAGGGGTTCAGCGTCAGTGCAGCCCGCTGCCTGATTGTCTGTGCGTGTCATTCACTCTCAACATGGATAAAAGTGCAATAAGCATTCTTCAGGTGTGGGTAGATTCTCTATTCGGACATTATAGCCTATACGTGGGACTGTCGTTTCGATATTGTAAAAAAAGATTTTATTTTTTTTAAATCTCAAAATTATCTGGCGGGCCAAATATTATTGCTGGCGGGCCAACAACGGCCCGCGGGACGCCTGTTGCCGACCCCTGGTGTAAGGTATCAAACCATCACTCTGCGGCCAGATATGGAGTAAATCTGGATGGATCCCTTTAAGGGTTGTTTCTCCTGACTTTTTTCCCCATAGAGTTCTGTAGGAAAATGAGTCAGGAGAAATAACCCTTGCAGTGATCCATCCACATCAACTCCATATCTGGCAACAGAGTGATGGTTTGGGCCTCGTTCGATAGCTCAGACCCTTGATGACTTACAGCCATTTAGCCAGCCATGTGTTCCATACTGTACCAGCGTAATTTACAGCTGAATCTAGTCTCACCCCCCAATTCCCATGGAGATCAGTTCAAATGCAGAGAGTTTATAGTATCGCTTGTAACAGTACCTGAAAATAAGATATCGAGAGTCTTTTGATGTTGATTGGTCACAGACTTCAGGAAGTAACAGCATGCAAAGGCTTTGCGACCAAATATTAAATATGATACTTTAAAAATATGTAAAAGCAAAATATTCTAATTTTCTGAGACACTGAATTTTGGGTTTCATTAGCTGTAAGCCATAATCATCAAAATTACAAGAAATAAAGGCTTGAAATATTTCACTCTATGTGTAATGAATCTATATAATATATGAGTTTCACTTTCTGAAATGAGTGACAAAAAATATATAACTTTTTCACGATATAATTTTTTGAGCTGCACCTGTAGTCCTTAGTACAAACAGACGGTCTTCAATTGAAACACACAAAATGACTTCACAAAAAAAAGGGGAGCTAACCCATACCAAAAAGCCGTCATGCCCACTAAACCGTAGGTAGGTCTCCAATGAACAGCAAACTTACACGCCAATACAAATACAAATACAAATACAACCACCTTTTCAAAAAACGGCACCACCATCCCCTTTTTCCAGTTACCTCGCCCCTTTTAACCCTCCCTGAGGAGGAGGAAACTATGTCACGCAATCACGTGCGAATAAAAGAAAAACAACAAAAAGTGCAAAAATGCAGTGTGCATGTGATCCTACCCTAGGGAATCCTAACACAAAATATGAGCAAAATTGCTAATACGAACAATTTACACAAAATTTCACATTTCATTGACTGGACTGGATATTGATTCCATTGACCTCTGTAGTCCCATGAATGTTATATGAATTCCAGGTTTCCAGTTTAATGTTGTGTTTGTTAGTTTTCTTTTTATGTAGTTTTGGTTTGTTAATAATAAAAAAACATATCCATATCTCACACTGAGCAACAGACACCAGATCCACACTGATTAGACAACAGATAATCTTTTTCTGAGAGCAGGGAACACGTTTGCCTTGGGAACCCATAAGACTGCTGATGGTGACCATTTTGTGTTGTTTGTTGCTTTCTCAGTAGGTACATATACACCATGAAATATTGAGTGTGAAAACAACTCTTACAGCATACGTAAGGCCCCTACTGGACTCATATGTACTCTGAGTTGATTGGGCATTTTACTGTGTATATTTTTGTTTAATCTGGTTTAATATTGCCTGTGAATTCATTCCATATGCATATGACCATTTTTTCTGCACAGTAATCCTGCAACAAAATAAGCCACTTCTGTCTTTCATCATCTAACAAGTGCCCCTCTCTTGTATTCAGGCTGTAGTTTAGCAGGCTGAAGGACCTTTGTCATCTCCCTGATAGGGAGTTTCAAGTTCTCAAAATACCAAAAAGGAGAAGTGGACAAGTGACACAAAGAGAAACGGGAAGTATGTGGCGTTGATCTCTGGCTGTTTCTCTGAAAATGTTGCCTCAGTTTCCTTTGAACTGCCAAAATGGAAAACTTCACAACAATTTTATTTAAAAAATGCATTTGAATTCACAGTAAGCGTTTTCCAGCTAAGTTGTAGTTTGTATTTAAATCTGGAACAGGAATAAAGGAAGATATTAGTGTATAATTGGGGACACAAAATGTGGATAAACTTAAAGTATTTACATTTGTTTTATTGTTGCTATTGTTAATATTGTTATGTTTATGAAAATAAACAGAAACCAGGGGCCTCATTCATAAATTAATCTTAGAATTCATCCTAAATGTGAGCGATACGATCGTATCCTAAAATGTTCCTATGAACGATTTATGAAAAGAGGGGATAGTCACACACTCTCTAATGCTCACAAAAACATTTTGACACACAGTGTCTTTCTCAGGGTGTATGCTGTGCAAATGCGGAGTGAAGTTCTACATACAGTGCCCTCCGTATTATTGGCACCCCTAGTAAAAAGATGAGTAAAGAGTTATAAAAAATTCACTGTTTGGTGAATTAGCTTAATATTAAAATGAGAAAAATCCAACCTTTAATTGAAGTAATTTATTATGAGAAAAAATCCCTCATCAAAAAATAATTATTTTTAACAAAACCACGTGTGCCACAATTATTGGCACCCCTGCATTTATATGTAGAATAAAGTAATCATTTTTTATATTTGGTCGCATATCTTTTGCATGCCATGACTTCCTGATGTCTGTGACCCAACAATATCAAATGGCTGTAAATCATCAAGGGTCTGAGGTATCAAACAAGCCTTAAGCCATCACTCTGTTGCCAGAAATACAGTAGATATAGATGGATCACTTTCAGGGTTGTTTCTCCTGACAAATTTTCCTATTGAACTTTATGGAAAAATAAGTCAGGAGAAGAAACCCTTCAAGTTATCCATCCATATCTAATGTATTTCTGGCAACAGAGTGATGGCTTAAGGCTTGTTTGATACCTCAGACCCTTGATGATTTACAGCCATTTAGCCAACCATGTGTTACATACTGTTCCAGTGTAATTTACAGCTAAATCTAGTCCCACCCCCCAATTTCCATAGAGATCCATTCAAATACAGAGACGTTATAGTATTGCTTGTAAGAGTACCAGAAAATAAGTCCTATGTTGTTGGGTCACAGACATCAGGAAGTCATGGCATGCAAAGGATATGCGACCAAATGTTAAAAATGATTACTGTGAAAAGTTTGTCCACTAAGTGATGTGATGGACTTCTGAACTGTTGCTGTAATGGGATGTTAGCCATCTTGGGGCTCCGGTCAGAGAGCACAATGGAGACAGATACTCTGATTAAACCAATGATTTATTTAACCACCAATGTCTTTCCAGCACGGAGGGTTTTGCTGCGACACTGTTTAGAACTGATGGGTTTTCATTTATTCACGCATACACATCATAATCAGTCCCCTTTGGCAGAGTCGCTGAAGTACACAGTGAATACAGTACGGGATTGGGATCTTAGCTCGGGCGAAGCGGTTTCCACCAGCTCTCTCCGTACCCTCACTGATTGCCGCCGATGCTTAATGGAAACTGAACGCACTTTAGCTTGTCGATTTCCCATCAAGGCGGGCTCTACATGGAACCAGCCAATAGGGAAACAGGGATACAAAGTGCATGCTTTTGATAGGAGGTAAGTTGCTTTATACTCTAGACAGTCATATTTCTTCTTTTACAGGATTTAGCACAATTACTTTATTCTATATATAAATGCAGGGGTGCCAATAATTGTGGCACAGGTGGTTTTGTTAAAAATAATAATTTTTTGATGAGGGATTTTTTTTTTCCAGAATAAATTTACCTCAACAAACGGTAAATGTTTTATAACCCTTTTTACTCATCTTTACCAGGGGTGCCAATAATAGTGGAGGGCACTGTATATAGTGCAGGTGATTGGTAGTGGGCGTTGCCCATGACTGTGGAGCATGTAACAAGTAGTTACCCATATCAGCTGTTAAAAGACTGGAGAATGTTTTATATTATATTTAAATATCTGATGTAAACTATAATTATGTAAATACAACAAAATGGAAAGCACATACAGTGCATACGGAAAGTTTTCAGACCCTTTCAAGTTTTACACATTTTGTTATGTTTCAGACTCATCTTAAAATGGATTCAATAATTTTTTTTTCTCATCAATCTACACTCATAATAACCCATAATGATAAAGTGTAAACATGTTTTTAAAATTTTAGCAAATTCATTAAAGATCAAAAACTGAAATCTCTCATTTACATAAGTGTAATGGGTTTCTTAATAGTTTGGAGATTCAAACGCAAAGGTGGGGGAATCAGAACAAGTCAGCTCACAACCGTGAGGACCAATAATAGAGAGAGAAAATAATAAAATAAGAAAGAAAAGACAGGAATGTAATTCCTTAAGACTAAACAGCCAAAAACTAAAATAAACCCACAAAAACAGGCGAACTAGTAAACTAGTGAATACCAACTAAATCTTCCGAACTCAAATAATGAACAAGAATGGGAAACTTAGCAAACAAAAGAACACCCTCGGCTACCTTAGCTCAGAGCCGGAAGAGTGTAAAACCAAAATGAAAGTACAAAAAAAAACTGTCTCCTAGAGAACAGCAATGTACAAAATAGAGTGCAGAATGCTAACAGGAGGAAAACAATCCTATACCCGATTAAGTAGCTAATAGCAAGTCCCACATAAACAAGTTTAATATCAGGAGGTCGCTAGTTCCTGGTTATACCTGGCTCGAATGCAATGTCGTACGACAAACGAAAAGCGAAAGTGAGGAACTTAAATACCCTGCCGGTATTTAATACATAAAAACAATAATGAGGACTGCAAAGCACAAAACAGAATGTGGAAAAAATCTGATAGATTCACAATTCACAAATATTTTTTTAAGTATCATATTTGGTCACATATCCTTTGCATGCTGTTACTTCCTGAAGTCTGTGACCCATCAAAATCAAAAGACTCTTGATATCTTCTTTTCAGGTACTGTTACAAGCGATACTATAACCTCTCTGCATTTGAATTGATCTCTATGGGAATTGGGGGGGTGAGACTAGATTCAGCTGTAAATTACGCTGGTACAGTATGGAACACATGACTGGCGAAATGGCTGTAAGTCATCAAGGGTCTAAGGCAGGGGTCTCCAACCCTGTTCCTGGAGAGCTACCGTCCTGTAGGTTTTCACTCCAACCCTGGCAAAGCACCTCATTCAACAGCTAGAGATCTTGCTGAGATGCTAATTAGTAGAATCAGGTGTGCCAAATTAGTGTTGAACCGAAAACCTACAGGACGGTAGCTCTCCAGGAACAGGGTTGGAGACCATTGGTCTAAGGTATCAAACGAGCCCCAAACCATCACTCTGTTGCCAGATATAGAGTAGATGTGGATGGATCTCTTTAAAGGTAGTTTCTCCTGACTTCTTTCCCCATAGAGTTCAGGAGAAACAACCCTTGCAGTGATACATCCACATCTACTCCATATTTGCTGATTTAAAGATTAAGACTTTTTTGTACATGGACATGTTTTTTTTTTGCTTAAAAAAAAACATCCTAATGTCGGGGAGGAGATGTATGTGATGTGCTTTGATATCAAACGTGCGTTTTTTAAAGTATTGACTTAACACGAGGGAGCCGAAACACTAGTCACCAAATATGCGAATTGAACATTCTATAAAAAACCACCCGGCACGAATCTCCATGCAAACACAGTTCTTTCCCTGCTGCCATATGCCTACAACAGTTCAGCTCCACACTGGCAGAACATGTATGTGAATGTATTGTGTTGTGTGTGACAGCGAAACCACTTACCTGTACGGTGGAGTGCTGTTTGCGGGATTCCGGAGACTGCGGTTGCTGCGAAAAACAAACTAAAGACAGAGATTGCATCAGTTCCTGGTTAGCGAGATCCAGCGTCGGCGACAGATTGCGGAGTGGACCGAGGCAGAAGGAGCCAGAGTGACCGGAGTTGTTTCATGCTTCTGTTGGGAAAGACCTACCTCCCCCAAAGAGTAAGTAACAAGCTTTCGACATCTCAACCACTGTGTGCATGGGTCCCATCCTGGGCGTGTGTGATGGAGTCGGTGGTCTATTGTGCGGACTGGTGGGCATGACTAAAGTGGCGGTAAGCAGAAGTGGGACTGCGAGCCAAGGTCCGCTGGAGATGGGGGGACAGCAGGGCACCCCGTGGGCGACCACCTCGGAGGGCAGCGGAGTTGTGTGTGTGATTTGTGGGAGTGTGAGAAAGGCCTTGGGTGTGTTGAGGTTTTTTAATTTTTTTGTTTTAGTGGCAGTCCCTTCCGCCATCGTAGCGTGGTTGGGACTCCACTCCATAAGTTCTTTATGTTCTTTGTAGTTTGTCTGTGGCGTTGTGTGCATGTAGTTTGGTTTATGTATGTGTGTGGCTGCCTGAAACGCCAATTCATCGATCCGGTGCTCCTTGGAGTAGTAGTTGGGCCAGGCAGGCAGCTGCCCCAGAGGTGAGCCATTCCGTGTGTGGGTGATCATGAGTGTGTGAATTGAAACCAACCTTTTCTGTTGTCACTTATATATACACACTAAAGCACTGAGTGTTGTTTGAATTACTGAGTGTGTCATGTGGTGTGTGTGTGTGTGTGTTAGAGGGTGGATACCGGGTCGGGCCGGGCTCGGACTAAACTTTTTAAATGATGTTCGGGCTCGGGTCGGGCTCGGTCACGGCGGCCGAACAACTAGCGAACATTTTACTTTTGAACTACTAATTAGGATGGGTTAGCTTACTTCACATGGTGCTTCAAGTTGTTTTTGGTGAAAATATAGTGTGAAATAAATAAAAATGATACCGAATGTCTGTTATCTACCAATAAAACAATGCCTTTTGACGGTCATTTAGGTGCCCAGTGTCCACTAAACAGGGAAGCTGTAACCATGGTCACAACAACTGCGTGACAGGGAAACACAATGTCAGCGCTTCAGTGCCTTACATTAACTGCGTCGGGCTCGGGTCGGGTTCGGACATAAAAAACAGAATTCCTGTCGGGTTCGGGTCGGGGCTCGGTTACTACTATCTCGGACTCGGTCGGGTTCGGACAGAAATATGCGGCCCGATCCGCACTCTAGTGTGTGTGTGTGGGGGGTGGGGGGGGGTTGGCAGGGGGAACAGAGGTAGAGGATCAGCATTATCTTTTGTCCCAGTACTGTTCATGTGCCTTTTATGAATTGTTAAATAAAGATCTGCCTTTTACTTTTTATTCCATGGTTGGTGTGCTGTCTTTGAGAGTGTGGGATAACTGGAAAATATGGGTATGGGATACAGGATCAAGACTGCGGTTCCACGCCTGGATTTTCCCTTTACATGTGTTGTACTTGTTGAAATGATAATAAGATGTTATTGTGGAATACATCTGCCACACACCTAATCCCTTTGTTAAACCAAAGCTGGAAGATCCCATTATTGAGGCCTGGGGGGGAATGCTTTATTTTTAACAAGAAGTGCATGAAGGAAAAAGCATCCTATTCTCCTGAGAGATTTATTCATATCATTCCAGACCTTAAATGTTTAATGCATTTATTTAATTGATTTAATTGAATTTTGACAGGAATTTGGGTGTGCTTCTTATGAATGCCTACTCTTGAATTTACTAACTTGCAAATGAAGTGTATCCAACCCTGTAGCCAGGAGTGTGGGTCACATGTGGTCTCCACGTAATACAAGTCCAGTGCGAATAGGGCATAAAATTATTTAAATTTCACTATTGCTTTTTGTGATTAATTGCCTGCTAATTTCAGTAACTTTGTCCCATCATTTAACTTTTAGGTATTAAAACATGGCTATTGTCAGCAGTTTAATTTCTTAATTAATTCATAAAAATGACGCGAAAAGTATGGTTTGATCTCCTTGGGTCATCACTGGAAAAGTTTGTGCAACCCTGGTCTAAAATACATGGAAGTGATACAAAAGTTATGCATTGTGATGAAAGTACAAAACGGTAATGTCAAATCATCTGGTATAGTATTGTTGTGTCATAACAGTGTTGTTGCACCCTGTCTCCTGCATGCAGTGCACTGGAAGTGTGCCGTTTAATGTGTACTGTCTAGCAGCCCACGAAAAATATCCACCATACTATTTTCCAACCGCACTGTGGAAGTGTCATAAGCAGATCATAAGACGTCCCAACAGTGTTGCCATGTCTGTGGTTTTACAGCTAAATTGGAATACTTTCAAAGTGCAGTCACGGGTATAAATGAAAGGTCGCAAAGCACACACTTATTTTAAAAAGTAAAAAGATCATTATTTCTATTTCAAATACATTGGTTTCGGTTAAAATATATATTTTAGGCTAGTTTTTAGTCACCATTTGGCTGGAAAGTCTTGCAAGATCTGGCAACCCTGCGCTCCACCCTTGCGCTGCCATGTCACGTGTTGTTTTTGTTGTATTTGAAGGTAAACGTCAGTGAAGCTGCGCCTCATTTTTTTAAAACAAAGCTTCACGTCATATTTATGTGACCAAAATGTTTGTGTACTTCTTGAAAGGTGTGCTCCCGAATGTACTCAGCGAAACCCGGAAGTAGGTGTGTCATCCGGGTGTTTCAAGTAAACTGCAATTTGAAAGATTTTTACATACTCTACGACTTTCTCGCCCTATCTACTCACCAAGGCTACTCAACAGTGTGGAAGAGTGCTGATGCGGACACGGCCCTTGGCTAACAGAAGCTTAATTGGACAACGCATATTTCCCAGGAATCTTAGCCAGAAAGAAGACAATAGACACTATTAAGAAAGTAGCCTACCACAGATTATTATTGTGATTATTATTATAATTAAAAGTGTTTGCAGTAGGCTACATTGTCTGCAGAGTAGCCTAGACTTCATGAGTATATTCAGGGGCTATTGTAATTTTTTTAAGTGACTAACCATGAAACAGATATGTTTGGTGAATTGATCTGTTTATAAACCTGACCTGTTTATAAAAGGGTTTGCAGGTTATAGTAGGCTATCATCAATTCTTAATATCGTAAATGATAAATTTTCCTAGTACATAATTTTTATGGTCACATTGTGTTATGTGTGAAAATCATAAAGTGAACAGAGCTGAAGTGCATATCTTTTTGTCACAAATTAATCTAGAAATCACAACATAGGTAGGCGTACATAGGCTATAGATGGATGTTTTTCCGGTAGCCTACTGTAACTTTACGTTCAGTGGTAGCGGTAGCGGTAGCCTATCGGCTTTTGTGTGGCCTAATTATTATGGGGTTCTATTTGTGCCAAAAATAAGTTGACTGCTTTGCACTACACATACTGTATGTCTATGCCTACTGTCTATGCCTACTGTCTATGCCTGTTGTTTTTTGGTTACAAAGCATCTGTTGCTTTGTCATTCAAGTAGTTTTGACAGCGTCACCTTTTTTATAGAATGCATTTGCCTACGCCTAATATCGACACCTTTATCGTAGCATGTGTTATGTCGTCCTCTCTGTCGATTTGCCATGTCGTTCACATTGTCGATCACGTGACGTGACGTCACGCAGTTTAAGCCACTGCATTTGATTATCTTGATGATAGAACTCACAGCTACCGTATCGATTAGGCTACTACATACTTAATTATTATTAATTTTTTTTTAGCTCAGAAGTAGGCTACACACTAAGAAATTATTCTATAATCTCCTGATAATAAGAAACGCAACAACGGTAAATCGAGTTTCAAAAGATCATCAGGAAAGGAGCCCCGGCAGGAGACATGAGATTTATTTTTTTATTTGTGTGTACGAAATATAAATCGTGATCATGAATTAATGTAGACTAGGCCTAAATCGTGCACATGAGATACGCTACGAATCGTGTATTAAATATATTTTTTGAAACTTTTCCAGATTTGCGTCATGCAGTGTAGCCTATCGCAAGGAAATGAATGCATAGATTGATTTTGGAAAATTTATAAACATTAGCTATTATCCCGCTGAATTGTAGTTTATTTATAACATGTTGGTGTAATTAAAAACTGTAGATAAAACACATGATTTCTCCTCCTTTAGCAACTGCTACAATAGGCAATATAGGCCTAATATAGGCTAGCCTGCATTTTCCCTTCAAACCGCTCAGTGAAATAGCCAAGCCCATCCCTCGAATGAAATGTCTGTGGTGGTTTTCAGGTTTGTAGCTACCCTCACGCGTGATTGCGGTGACAAGTAGGCCTACTATGTAACGTTAGCATAATTTACAGTGATGGACTGAGCTAAGCTTTCCAAAGCAATGAGTGTCGGTGTCATGCAACATTTGATACCTGCCTCTCTTGTGACATCTCCTGACCAATATATGTCATTACTCAAAATGTAGCCTAAATTAGTGTAATTAATTCAATTTCCATGTATTCTCAAAGCACACTCCACTCATAAAAAGTGTTGTACAAATGAAACATATTGTCATAATGATGATAATTATTTATGTAAAATTAAAACATGTTGCGTGTTTATGCATGAGCATAATGCAATCATATCGACCAGTGCCTCATCTATTTCCTCTTGTATGCCTGGTAAAGGAAACAACAAAATCCAATGATTTGAAACACATTTTCACCATTTAGGCAACTGGGCTTTCATTCAGCTTTTCCTGCAGCTCATATGTAGCCATATTTTTATTCACTTTGTTATTCTTATTAGTATTCATTCTATTAGTAGGCTATAATTGTCGGTGTTTTGTTTTTGAATAAAATTTTTGCCACATTGATTTAACACGCTTTGCATAAAAGCATCTGCTAAATGTCTGTAATGTAATGTAATGGTACACAGTTAAGTAAGTACCATTTGGAAGACTTCCATTTTAATTTGTTTATCTTAGCCTACATTTTAAACATTGAGAACCATTTTTGGTAATCCATTATACCTCTCTTAGATGGTTCAGCTGGAGTCACAGGAGGATTCCATGGTGCTATACTGCAATAGGCCAATCGGGATGTGTTTCATTAAGTGCTAGGCTATTTGAATAGGACAGCGGCCACCGATCGCAAATCATGCACCCGGCCTTCTATCGGGTCTCTTGCTAGAAATTATGCCATTGCCTACTAAAGATCATACCTGTCAACATTTGGCTTTGAAAATAAGGGAGATCAGTCTTTGCAGACTCCAAACCCTCTAGGGGGTTCCGGGGGCATGCCAGGAGAAAACTTTGTAAATTTTAAAGTTAAATGCATCAATCTGGTGTGAAATTAGAGACTAGATCTATGTACAATTTTGTGGTATAAGTTGTATACATATGAATGGCGATGACACAGTTAATTTGACGCTTTAACCTTTTTACCAGCATATCTTCAATATCTTTGTTATTATTATGAAACACAAGGGGAGAGTGAGGATGTGCTGAATAACGGTAAAATAATATTAGACAGAAAAAAAGATAGTCGCACTCACTCTAAATGCTCCAATTCCATTTATTGCCAAAACGTTGCCGACTAACAAATGGAATTGGAGCATATAGAGAGTGTGACTTTCTTTTTTTCTTTCTAATATTAAGAAAGTAAAAAAAAAATTGGGGTTCATTCTGAAACTGTGGCGGGCCGCCACAGTTTAGTAATTAATTGGAAACATTGGAGATTTTTCGGCACCCTTAACCCCACCATGCCCACCACTATCCGGGAGGGTTGAGAGGTATGCTAAAGATGCCTTACGCAAATCTTCCATTATTAACAATGTATCTTTACAAAATCTGAAACGCACTCTCAAAATTTCTCTCCTCTGATGAAACCCCAAGAATTGTGGGGCGTTGGAACCATTTTTATACATTTTGGAAATTTGTGGGTATCTGGAATAAGACGTTTTGCACAAATACACAGGAATGTAGCCTACACCCGAATAGAGGTTAATATGCGAGTAAAAGAACTGCTGATACATCAACATGTAGGCCTCAGGCTGCAGAGAGGGATTTTAAAATGTTTTGGTGAAAAAAAAGACTCATTACTTGCGTCAACAATTTGTATTTGTAGTTGGAGGATTGTGATCCATAGAGGGATCGATGGGTACAGCCGGAAAATTGTGTACCTGAGAGCCAGCAACAACAACAACAGAGCCTCCACTGCACTGTCCTCATTTGTTGGAGCTGTCGAACAGTTTGGAGTACCGAAAAGGGTACGCAGTGACAAAGGTGGGGAGAACATTGAGGTGGCACGCTTCATGCTGGAACATCCACAACGGGGAGCAGGTATTTTATTCTTAATTCTTAATCATTGTTAATCTCATGATAAACCCCCCCCCGAAAACATTAAATACATGATAACCCCCCCCCCCCCCGCACACACAAACATTACATTTTATCTATAGTATAGTGCTTGCATACAGTAGTATTTTATCATTGGACTTTCAAATGTATTACGTTTTTTTCATTAATAAAATTTTCTCTTGATTTAGAAAGAGACTGGACGTAGCATGCATAACCAGAGCATTGAAAGATTGTGGAGGGATGTGTGCTGTGCAGTAACGGTGAACTATCATTCTGCACTCCGATACCTCGCAAGCACAGGTGCTCTGAATCCAGATGATGAACTCCACTTGAACCGTCTGCATTATGTGATGCTACCAAGAACATGCACCTGCAGCTGTTCAGAAGAGCATGGGATCGGCATCCAATCTCAACAGCGAATGGAAAGTCTCCACAACAGTTGTTGATTGAAGCACAGATTATGGAGAGTATTCCATTTGTGACCCTGTACATAACCAGGTCAGTTTATGAATTATCTTTCACAGTACCAACCAATACAAATTTGAATCAATATCATGGATGGTTCATGCGGTTACATACTGTATAATAATGACACAACACATAATCAATTAAGCTATTGAATTAAATTCAATCAATTTATATTCCCTTGGGACAATTTGACAGATGAGCATGCAGATGAATGAAAATGCTATTCTGGACCTTGTGGTGATAATGTTTCTGCTAAGACTTTTTTCTTAGGAATTTGGTTATTGCGTAGGCCTACACAGAAAGAACGGGATGTGTCACCAGTGGAACATTAATACTAATATTGTTACAGATACTGTCTAACAGGGTTCCCACTCTTTTTGAGAAATCATTTTCCGGGACTTTTCCAGGACATTTCCAGACAACATTTTCTTGACAATCCAGGACAGCACTTGCTCACAAACGGTCATATAATTTACCGGGAGGCCTAGTCTTGACACATTTAACCCCAGTTTTATTCCTACTTTTTTAATGATGCAGGGTTCATGATGAAGTGTCTCACGTTCATTACAGGTGACTGCTATACACATCACTGCTAACTGTACAATAAGGTAATCTGGCCTCCTCTTGTTGTTAGATGTGGTATGTTTTTGTTTTGTATTTTTACTTACAAGCTACATAAAACAGCCAAACAAATTTAAAAGGAAAGACACCTTTCTGACAGAAAGTGTCGCAAACCACATGCCACGGCCGACAAGTGGTATAAATTCATCACTCACTCAGCTCAGAGAAAATACCACAATTCCTCGTAAATTACGTACGTAATTTAATCGGGAAGTAGCACTGTGCTGTACATTGTCATAAAACTCAGATTATGTACTTTTTAGCTGCACAAATGTTTTTTTTTTATAGTCATTACGGTTAGGATTTTACAGCACTAAGAGGAGAATAAGCATGAGCTTGTCGAATGCCATAGCAGGCCAAAACAAAGAGAGCATGGGCCTTTGTTTTAGCCAGTTTCAAACAAAATACACACCTAGGTTTATAGTCCCGGCCAAAAGTTTTGTCGCATGAGTGGACAAAAGTGACAATTGCTAATTACCCAACTCTTAATTAGCTATTAAAGTTAAGAAACAACACAAATTAATCATAAGTGTCTAAAGTTTATTAGAAGCTAGCAAAATTACATTTCAAAATTGTTACTAAATGTTACAGCTTGATAATGATCAACAGGCCAGTTTTGGCCAGACAAAAGTCTTGTCGCAATGGCCAACTCCAATTTCTAGGCCACAGTGAATAAGGAAGAAACAAACAAGGGGCTTGATTAGTCAGCTGTAGGTAACTTTGAGCTATAAAAGCAGAAATTTGACACTTTAAGCCAAGTTCATGCTCAACATTGCTTCTGTCAACATGCCCAAGATCAAACCAGAAACCAAAGTGCTGATCATCAAGAATCTCAAGTCCAAGTCTCCTGCTGAAGTTTCAGACATCTTCAATGTGTCTAAACGGCAGGTGGAGAGGATTCGCAAGCGCTACCAAGAGACTGGCGACGTCCATGACAGACCCAGGTCGGGCAGACCACGCAAGACAACTGCTCGAGACGACAGCTTGCTGGTCCGACGGTCAAAAGCCAGCCCCATGTCAACCGCCTCACAGCTCCAGGAGGAGTGGACGCCAGCAACGCCTGTTTCGTCAAGAACTATACATCGGATTCTTGCTCGCAATGGTCTCCACGGTCATATTGCTGCCCAGAAACCAGCGCAAAACAAGAGACAGCTAAGAAACCGTGTTGCGTACGCCAAGGCCCACAGCCTGACAGAAGGTTGGACAGCAGAAAAGTGGCGAAAAATAGATTTTTCAGATGAATCGTCAGTTGAGCTCCATCCCAAGCGCCGCCAATATTGTCGACGACCCACAGTTCACCCAGAAGACAGTCAAATTTGGAGGTGGAAAGATTATGGTTTGGGGTTACATCCAATATCATTATCAAGCAATAAACCTTATAAGCATCTATTAAATTTTGTTTTGCTAGTATCTAAATAAACTTTAGACACTTATGATTCATTTGTGTTGTTTCCTAACTGTATTAGCTCATTAAGAGTTGGGTAATTATCAATTGTCACTTTTGTCCACTCATGCGACAAAACTTTTGGCCAGGACTGTACATAGGCGATCTGAGTTTGTGAGGTGAGTGAGTAAATACAATTAAAAATTTCCAGGACAACAGATTTTTTTTCCAAGATATTTAGTCATTTTAGTACATTTTCCAGGTTTTCCAAGACGAGTGGGAACCCTGTCTAACTCTAGTCCATTAAGAGCAATTTGGAAGAATATGGGAGTGATTGGGAGGGACCAATGCCAGTGGATCCAGAAGGCAATATTGAGGTTCCGTCATCACCCGAGGGACTACAACATGCGGTCGTGCATCACCTGCAGGAGAGAATTGACCCAGCTCAGGCTTTGGGGTAGACATCTTTTATGAAGCTCTTAGAGAAGCAAGAATGCAATTTGGCTCACTGAATTGTCAGAATCTTGTGAAATATTGCAGCAATCAATTTTTTGAAATGGGTTTCTTAATGGTTCGGATATTCAAATGCCAAGGTGGGGGGATCAGAACAAGTCTGTTCACAATAGTGAGGACCAATAATTGGGAGAGAAAATAATAAAGGAGAAAGAAAAGACAGGAACGTAATTCCTGAAGGCTTAAACAGCCACAAACGAAAATAAACCCACAAAAACGGGCGAACTAGAAACCTAGTGAATAAACAACTAAATCTCCCGAGCTCAAGTAATGAGCAGAACGGGAAACTCAGCAAACAAAAAGAACACTCTCGGCTACCGTAGCTCAAAGCCGGTAGAGTGTAAAACCAAAACAAAAGTAAAAAGAAAGACTGTCTCCGAGTGAACAGCAATGTACAAAATAGATAGTACAAAACGCTACCAGGCGGAAAACAATCCTATACCCGATGGTATCATAGTTTGCAGCCCTCATTGTTGTTTTCACCTGTGCTTCTGCCTGCAGGGTATTTAAGTTCCTCACTTCCGCTTCTCCAGTGCTTCATTGTCTCACGACATTGCATTCAAGCCAGGTATAGTCAGGTTCTAGCGACCTCCTGATATTAAGTTTATGTTCAGGGGGGACTTGCTATAGCTACTTAATCGGGTATAGGAATGTTTTCCGACTGGTAGCGTTCCTGCTGTCTATTTTGTACTTTGCTGTTCTCTCGGAGACAGTTTTTCTTTGTACTTTCGTTTTGGTTTTACACTCTACCGGCTTTGAGCTATGGTAGCCGAGAGTGTTCTTTTGTTTTACAAAACGTCCCGTTTTTAGCTCATTATTTGAGCTCGGGAGATTTAGTTAGTATTCTACTAGTTTTAGTAGTTCGCCCCTTTTTGTGGGTTGATTTTAGTTTTGGCTGTTAGCCTTAAGGAATTAGTTTCCTGTCTTTTCTTTCTTCCTTTATTATTTTCTCTCCCTAATTGGTCCTCACGGTTGTGAGCTGACTTGTTCTGATCTCCCCACCTTTGCGTTTGATGCTTAGGTGCTTATGTGTTCACATTTCCTTATTTAGATATACCTTTATTAGAACAGTTTGTGTTAGCAGATACGTGTTAAAAGAATAAAGCTTCAAGCAGGTTGTAAAGCGTGAAAAAATAGCCAAAGGTTATATCGAAAAAGCAAGTTAGTTGTCTAAAAGCAAGACTAGAAAGAAAAAGAATTATAGGCGAGTTAGAGCCGTAAAAACTTAGCCAAATTCCAGAGTTCCGTGAATGTCTACATAGAGACCGTAGCCAGGGACTTAGAATATGTTTTCGGGTCCGGAGTATGGCATTATATCGATGTCACAAATACATAAACAGAATTTTGCGGTCGCAAAAACGATTCGCACACTAATATAATCTTGCATGTGCAAATTTGTGTAGCAACAGTCACAAATTTGTTATTTAATATTTGAATGGATTCAGTACCTTTGCAAGCATAATTTATTTGCAGAATTACTACAAGCCCATTTACGACAATGAATATTCTGCTGTGAATCAAAAATACAAGTTTACAGCTGAATCTGCGCGCACTCGGATTTGTGGGATTTCCATCACTGTCTGCAGTTCTGTAAATAGAGATTAGAGAAAAACTTTTTCTTGCTCCGTAAGCAAAGGGGGGAGGACCTTTCACTCTTGACCAATCAGCTCCCAACACCCCCACAGGCAATCAGATGCTGTCTATTGCTGCACCAAGTATCATTGGCTGGATTGTTCTATCCAATCACGCAATCTACATTCCAGACCAAACGGAAGAATAAACTGAAGATGGCCGAGGCTAACTGTAAGAGCTAAATTAATCAAATCCATACTTTGTTTAAAGTTTGTGTTCTTGATTAATATTTTGTTTTACCTTTGTTAAGATAATAATTCTGTCTATGATAAATTATAATTACTTATGGTTTTGTGCATTCTTATAGTTCATGTATATATATTTCATTTAGTGATAGCTACGCCTAAGTGAATATTTGAGATACTGCGCATGTGTGCCCTGTAGTAGTGAAATGTGCAGATATAAAATGGTTGTCGACGAAGAAGGCTATGTGCTCAGTGTGGAAAGCTTTTTGACCATAACACAGCGTAACTTAATGTACCTTAATGTAACTACAACAGAAAGAAGTGTTTGCATACTGGATGGAAACTGGATGGAAAATAAACCACCTTGCATTGTTACCCCTGGACCCCTGAGTAACTTGCTAATTGTAATGCTAAGTGAATTAAGTTGGATTTGGGGATACGCGTCAGAAATTAAGTTGTACATATTGACCTAAGTGGCATTAATAAAGAAACAATCTGAAACTAAACTAAGTAGGATCTTGCCACTACACTAACGCAAGTGAGTGTTCCCGATTGAATTAAGGTGATCATGTACCCTTCTTTATAAGATTATGAACAGGGTGCGATTTGCCGGTGGGGATGGTGGGGATTTTCCCCCCCTCTGGTTTACACGTCCTACCCTCTGCTGAATTATTTTTATCCTCGGTGGGGATGAAATTTATCCCCCCCACCCAAAGTATTTTCACCATTACATCGTAATTATTAACAGCCAAAATACAAAGGGTCCGTGTGCATTCTGGTTGTGCTGTGATTTTGATCAGGGGCGCCCCTCCCTAAACGCAGAACACGCGCTGCGCGTAGGGGCACCGCACCAAGTCAGCACGAGGAGAGAGAAGGAAACATAATAAAGAAATGCGCATTTAACTCAATATTTTCTCAAAAATAATAAAAGTAAAACATAAGGTGCCCCCCTACTCCCATTCTCCAATTGTATTTTCATATGCTGTAACAACTGTCAAATGAAGAGCGAATGTACGCATCTCCCCTTTAAACTGCAAACAAAGTTTAAACGAAGTTACTCTTTTTATCACCCAGCACTAACAGAAACGCTAATACGGACTTATTTAATTAAATTCACCAAAGTGCGAACAGACGCAAACCGAAGTAATTACCTTACCATCCCCAGCGAACACAAACGCCAGCATGAATATGACCTAGATATATTGTTGTGACTTTGTGACTATTACTAATAAAGGTTGTTAAGTTAAATGGCATTTTGTTATGTTGTTATGCACAAAATTCCGTTGTTGTTGTTCCCGCCGTTGTGTGGTATTTTTGTTGTTGAATAAAAGCGTTCCTCAAATTATCCCCCCCTCTGGTTTTTTCACAAATCGCACCCTGATTATGAATATATACTATAGTTGTTATTATGCATATAATCATATTAATACCTATATACACCTCATCCATGCATCACCTCAGATCGAGTGTAGCCTACTAGCTAATGCTCAATCTTATAAAGAAGGGTACACAATCACTAATGTTATTTCAATTGGGAACACTTTGCGAACTAACTTCTTTGCTAGCTAACTAACTAACTAAAACCTAGATTTCATACAAAGCATAACGTTACTGTATTTAGAATGATGCTATTCTGTGAGGGAGTAGATCGAGTCTTGTCCTACATGGCCAAGCTTGGATGTGTTATGCTCGTGCATGGTGACACATAATGGTAAGTTATCTAAGTGGAAAAGATTTAGAAAATTCTTATTAGAATGTGGCCACTTTCCATGTAATACAAGAAGCTTAGCTACTGGATTCGTATAGCTAACTTAGCTTTCTAAAACTTTTCCACATAAGCTAAGTTAGCTAGCTATACAGCATCTGATTGGTCAAGAGTGAACGGTCCTCCCCCCTTTTTACGGAGCGAGAAAAATTTACAGAACTGCAGACAGTGACGGAAATCCCACAAATTTTTATTCACAGCAGAATATTCATTGTCGTAAAGGGACTTGTAATAATTCTTCAAATAAATTATGCTTATGTGACTGTTGCTATTTGCACATGATGGTACAACCTTGCGAGATTGAGAAGTGTGTGAATCATTTTGCAACCACACATCTCAATATGTAAAAGTATAGGCGGCAGTGTAGTATAATGGTATAAGGAACTGGCCTTGAAACTGAAAGGTTGCAGGTTCGATTCCCAGGTAGGACACTGCCATTGTACTCTTGAGCAGGGAATCGCTTCAGTATATATCCAGCTGTATAAATGGATAATATGTAAAAAATACATTTAAAAAGGCTAAAAAGTTGTGTAACTCGCTCTGGATAAGAGTGTTTGCTGTGACGCCTCCCTATTGTTTGCTTGCCTGCTGCCGGGTCTCTTTATTCCTGCAGGTGAAGGATCTGTGCAGAGGGAGGCTAATTGTTTAATTCACTTCACCTGTCCCAGCCTGAAGCCCTATAAAGGCGGGTTCAGCTGGGGCTGGAGAGTTTCAACCTTCCCCGCGACGTAGACGTTGGCCTTAGTACTGCTCATTAGTTTGTCTTTTGTTTTGCACTTACAACACCCTGGCTACTGATTTAACTTTACACATACACTCACTTGCATACACTCCTCATCTGCATACATTGTCACACTCAATGCTTTCTTTTTGTAAGTACATTCTTTATTTAAAATTAAATTTTGTTATTCCTTGAAGTTGTTGTGGCGTGTCTCCTTTTATGTTCACGGCTGTAACGAGCGGTCGTAACATTGCTAAATACCTGTAAAAAATAGTGTGTGAATCGGGATTGCAACCACAAATCTCAAAATACAAGTTTGAGAATTATTTTTGCGACCACACAAGTATTTATGACATCGATATAACGCTATACCAGAGGTCTGCGAATAGCCTAAAATGTGGAAAATAGCTGTATCTAAAAAATCAAGTTAGTGTTCTAAAAGAAAGAATCAAATTGAAAGAATATGTCACGTTTTACAGAATTAAAAACGCAAAACCTAAAAAGAACTTATATTTTTTTGGTTCCGAAGGTCCGTGGATAACCTATAGTCTACAGAAGTCTTTTCAGCATGACGGCTACAGCACAACTGAGCCATTTGGCTCTGTAGTCCGTATCGGCGTATACACAAAAAAGGGGTACGTCCCACCATATCCGTTTCCTGCCCCTGCGTAATTGATGGACGTTTACACAGTCGAATGAGAGCTATACAGTTTGTGCAAAGACAGGGTCAAACCAGGGTCATAAAATAATTGATTGCTTAGAAACAGCTGATGACGGGGATGTGTGTGACATCTGACGGATTTGAATGGATGTCACACATGTCTATAGCCGAAAAAGACATTAACGCTGTCGCCTGTAATCAACCTACAAAGAAGCATGTCTACCTCAGAAATCTCAACACCCAACTCTCCAGAAGTTATGGCGAATAACAGGACTGTGCTACGGCACCTGAAGAAACCTTTTGCCGCAATGTCCAGACTTCAGGCCCGCTCGGTTTACAAGGAGCGGGCAGCTACTTTCGGTCGGCCTCGAGGAAGTTCTGGCAAACCATCCGACACCTCAGAAAGGGAAAGCAGGGCTTGACCCAGGCTGTGTTCAGCAGGGGAGGAGAACTGCTGACCCGGACTGGGGATGTTGTCGGGCGGTGGAAAGAGCACTTCGAGGAGCTTCTGAACCCGACCAACACGCCCTCTGTGGAAGAGGCAGAGCCTGAAGACCCAGGGGGGTCCGCACCCATATCCCTGGCGGAAGTCGCTGAGGTAGTCAAAAAGCTCCGCAGTGGCAAGTCGCCAGGGGTGGATGAGATTCGCCCTGAGATGCTGAAGGCTCTGGACATTGTTGGGCTGTCTTAGCTGACACTTCAAGAAGGGGGACCGAAGGGTGTGCTCTAATTATCGGGGTATCACACTTCTCAGCCTCCCCGGGAAAGTTTACTCGAGGGTGCTGGAAAGGAGGCTCCGACCGTTGGTCGAACCTCAGATTCAGGAGGAGCAATGTGGCTTTCGCCCTGGCCGTGGAACAGTGGACCAGCTCTTTACCCTAGCAGGGTTGCTCGGGGGGTCATGGGAGTTTGCCCATCCAGTCTACATGTGCTTTGTGGACTTGTAGAAGGCCTTCGACCATGTCCCCCGGGGGATCCTGTGGGGGGTACTGCGGGAGTACGGGGTACCGGGGCCGTTGTTGCGAGCCATCCGATCCCTGTACGACCAAAGTAAGAGATGTGTCCGCATCCTCGGCATTAAGTCAGGCGCGTTCCCGGTGGGTGTTGGACTCCGCCAAGGCTGCCCCTTGTCACCGGTCCTGTTTGTGGTATTCATGGACAGGATCTCAAGGCGCAGCCGAGGTGAGGAGAGTGTCCGGTTTGGTGACCTCAGAATTGCGTCTCTGCTTTTTGCGGTTGATGATGATGATGATGATGATGATGGGCAGCTACAGCTTCCGACTTTCGGCGTTGCGGTTATAATTTTGACACGGATGGCGAGGCACCAAATATTACACTTTTCAACCTGTGTGAGGGTGAGGTGTAATTTAGCTATTAAAAGGTTTTAGTATAGGCTACAAAGACTACTTAGATAGAGACATGAGGCATATAGAAAATGTCTTGGACACGTGAAACAAGACCGTTGATCCAATTATAGCCATGCCAACAATTAATTCCAATAAAGTCTACAGGTAAATGTTGAATAGGCTCAAAAACGAATGCAAAAACTAAACTGCATTGTAATCAGGGGTTGTTGAGTTGTACAGAGTAGTAGATATAATTTTGCAATGGCAATACTTAATAGCGGTTTAAAACATGTTTCAAAGATGTTATTTATTTAAAACGGATTATACGCAATTATGTAGCTATAATACATTTTAACACACATAATCCGTAACGATATAAACTTGGATACAAGGTAGTAGCCTACTATTACTATTTTTTATTTTTTATACAGGCCTAGCTAAACTACAGAAAGCTGTCAGGTTAATGTTGAATGGTGAATGTTTACTTGATATTTGATGGTATTATTGTTAGCCTACTGGTTTCATGCTGATGCCAAACTGATTTTGATTTTGTTTCTGAACTCGCTAAACCTAGTAGCTCACTGGTTTATATTGCTAAATAGGAGACTAATACTTGATACTTGATTCTAAATAGGCCTAGTGAAACTATTGAAATGCAAATTAGAACGTAATGATACTTAGATAGAATAATCTTATGGAAAAGTAAGATAGCCATTGAACTTAAAATAGTTAACTATTGAAATTAGAAACCAAATAGAACTTTAAAAGCAACTTTAAAGGAGACTTCACTTTAGAAATATTTTCTTGAACTGAAAGAGACTTTGTTTTCTTGATATTCCTTAAAAAAGAGGTTTATAATTGATCCATTTGCATTTAGATGCAAATGTTTTCAGTATTCAATGTATTTATGTGTAATGTAAACTGTCTTATGGTACCAATTTTCTACTTCTCCAAATTTGTATAAACAAGCCGGCATTTAAAACTTACTTGATAATCTGTGGTGTGTCTGATTATTATTTTGCTATTATTACTGTTTTAACTACTACTGCTCCCTACGAGCCTAGTCACTGGTCCTAACATAGCATTCCTTATCTACAACTCGAGGTAAGTGTTACACTAGGCTACCGTGATTGCCTAGCTAACGTTACTAACATTAGCCAGCTGCTCCAACTAGAACCCTAGCCGGACAATTCTACGCCTGAATAATTTTTTTTGGTTCCAAAAATTGGGATGTTTAAAATAAAACCAATAATTTATCGGAAAAGAATGCAGAGTCTGCATTTGTAAATGTTTGTGATTAGGTTACAGGATGCAGATGAAAGTTAATGCCAGCTACGATGTAATGTAGGCTACTATGCTTTAGCTAGCATGTGAACCCACTAACTTACAATGCCTACTTTATCTGGAACAGTTTTCATAACGGGGTTTAAAATGCTTTTTAAACCCCGTTATGAAAACTGTCAAGTTAATTAGCGGTTAGCTAAAAAGATGGTGGTTTGCTCATTTAAGACTATGGGGACAGCTTGCTACCTTTCTACCAGCGCTAGGGATATTTATAATAAAACTGATCTTGTCAAAATAACATATGTGATTGATTGACCGTCAATATAGTTTATGGCAATAGCGTTACCATATGTTCGTCTGTATGTGGTGATGCAGTGCGTGAAGCTTGGCACCGAGCTCAGCTGGTGGTAGGCTATACTAGCTAATGTTAGCTAATCAAATTAGCTGATTTAGCTGAATATAAATTGAAGATAACTGAAGGAACGTTAATTATGTGTCGGATACCACACATTCAATGCGAATAAATAACACAGTAAAATCGAGGATGAAAATTAAATGTTATATTATAAAACATTAGCAACTTAAGGAAGTTTACCGCAAGTTCGCTTTGCACAATGGTGGGTTTGGTCAGGTCATGTGCTTCTCCACCCTGAACTGTCAATCATCTGTGCCTGGACCATGGAGACCATATCTGCTTGACCCTGCTCCAAACAATGTCACTTCGGCTCAACGGAGCAGACGCCGTTTGTACAAACGGGTGGCGAAAAAGATATCCGGAGCTTCAAAACTGTTTTTACTATTGTGGCTGCTTAGCAATTATACACTGTTGGTCTTGAAAACCAAGCAAGCTTGGGCTTGTAACCATGAATGAAAATGGAGAAAGATTTGCAGCAGTCTGTGCAGACAATAACTTTGTCATTGGAAGTTCAATTTTCCCACACAAAAATGTCCATAAAGCAACATGGGTTTCCGTTAACCACATAACTGAAAATCAGATCGATCACATCTGTATCAGCCGGAAGTTTAGGCGCTCACTGCTGGATGTCAGAGTGAAAAGGTGAGCTGACGCTGACTATCAATTAGTCATAGCAAGAACCCAGATGAAACTGAAATGCATGCAGCCCAAAGAAGGAAGAGTCCAATTCAACATACAGCAATTTCAAGATATAGGCACATTGGAACTATATCAAGTCACATTACACAACCGGTTTCAAGCACTACAAGACCAAGTAACAGAAACCTCAAGATCACTGGAGGAGATATGGAAAGGTCTGAAGACCATATGGAAGGAGACATGTGAAAAAGTGGTAGGGAAAAAATATATAAAAAGCAAACCCTGGCTATCCACAGAAACGTACAAGAAAGTAAGTGAGAGAAGGGAAAAAATGAGGTAGTTACCAGAGCAAAAAAGGCAGCTGCACAGAAAGAATACGAAGCAACAAATAAGGAAGTGAAGAAAAGTGTCAGAAGGGACAAAAATAAGTACATAGAGGATTTAGCACAGCAGGCAGAGGAAGCAACAACAAAAATATAAACAAGCACAAGTGCACATTAAGGACATTAACGGTACACTCCTAACAACCAAGGAAGATCAACTTCAGAGATGGACTGAGCATTTCAGAGAACTGCTCAACAGACAGCCCCCTCAATTGACAGCAGTGATTCCACCAGCTCCAAACTGAAGAAAGGAGACCTCAGGGAGTGCAAAAACTACAGAGGAATAATACTCCTTTCAACACCAGGGAAGGTGCTCAACCACATTCTACTGGGGAGGCTCGAGAAAGCGGTCGATGAAAAACTGAGGGAAAATCAGGCTGGCTTCTGCTAACTGCAGATGACTTTGCAATATTAAGACCAAATTGCTACCCTCAGGATTATCATAGAGCAATCCATAGAATGGAACTCTCCTGTCTATGTCAGTTTCATAGATTTTGAAAGGCATTTGACAGTGTAGATCATGAGGCTCTGTGGAAACTGATGGCGCACTATGGCATCCCACCGAAGCTCATCAACATCATCAAAAGCACCTACCAAGAGATGCAATGTCATGTTCTCCATGAAGGATGCAAATCAGAGGCCTTTGAGGTCCTCACTAGGATGCAGCAGGGATTTGTACTCTCGCCCTACTTTCGCCTCCTCTGCATAGACTGGACCATGAACCAAGTAACCAACAAAAGCAGAACCGGCATACAATGGAGCCTGACCGAACAGTTAGAGCAGGGGTGGGCAACTCCAGGCCTCGCGGGCCGGTGTGTATGCATGTTTTTACTGCCACCAGTTACCACGGCTCAACCAGCTAATTAGTCATATACACAATCATCGATTCACTCGTAAATAAAAAAACTCAGAAAAATAAAACGCTAAAATACACGCATACTGGCATAAGAACATTAATCAGCTGCTGTTCATATCGCGGATATGTAGATTAAAATAACATCATGTAAACCAGGGATGCCAAACTCATTCCATCGAGGGCAGAGTGTATGCAGGTTTTTGTTCTGACTGTGCCCTACACAAGCTGATTTCACTAATTAGCTCAGCTCTTCAACCAAGGAGGTGCACTAATTAGTGGAATCAGCTGGTGTAGAGCATGGTTAAAACAAAAACTTGCATACACTCGGCCCTCGATGGAATGAGTTTGACACCGCTGATGTAAACGATTAGGCTAATTAAATAATTGTTAACTGGTGGCACTAAAAACCTGCATACACACCGGCCCGCGAGGCCTGGAGTTGCCCACCTCTGAGTTAGAGGATCTAGATTTTGCCAATGATTTAGGACTATTGGCACACATTCATCAACAGATGCAGGACAAATCATACAAACTGGAAAAAACTGCTGCTGCCAAGATCAACATACTAAAAACAAAAGTCATGCGAGTCAACAACAAGAACAATGCACCAATAACTATGGACCATAAGCAATTAGAGGAGGTAGACAGTTTTACATACCTTGGGAGCATAATTACTGACGGAGGAACGGATGAAGATGTCAAAGCCAGAATAGGAAAAGCAAGAATATTAAACAAAATCTGGAAAATTAAAAACTTATCACTTAAAACCAAACTGAATATCTTTCATTCTAATGTTAAATCCATCCTGTTGTACGGATTGGAAACATGGAAAACTACCACCAACATACTCAATAAAGTACAGACATTCATCAACCGCTGCCTCCGACGCATCCTGGGAGTCTACTGGCCAGACACCATTACCAACGCCATCCTGTGCGAACGCACCAAGCAAGAACCATTAGAGCTACAAATCAGGAGAAGGAAGTGGAGCTGTATAGGCCACACACTTAGAAGACAAAATAAATCAATCACTAAACAGGCACTAACATAGAACCCACAAGACAGGAGGAATAGAGGAAGACCTAGAACCACTTGGAAAAGAAACACAGAACAGGAGATGAAGACAGGGCACAAGACAGGAGAGGATGGGGGGTTTTCGATAGCCTATGCTCCTTAGGGAATATGTAGTAAAATAAATAGAATAATCCTTTCACCGCCCCGTCGGGAGGGGTCGGGACCATTCCACTACAAGTAATTGAAACTTTTGTCCAATTAGACACTACATTCCTGAGTCTGGTATAACGTAATTTATTGTATATAAATTCGCATGAATATACATACCCAGGCTGATCGGCTAAACATACATATATTAAAACAATATTAAAACACTCTCAATCACACAGTCCAGTCTAAGTCCGTCAATATCATGCTCACCCACAAGACGTAAACACAGTTCCGTTGATGACAGAGACAAAACAAAACTAGCACTGGGCCAACTCAGATAACCCCGTTTTATGCGTCTTTCAAACCCCACCCCATGTGGTCTAAAGTTTGAAAGCGTCTCCCCCCTGGGGAATATATTCCATGGTCTGCAGCGGTCTCTGCTGGTCTTATTTGGCATTACAATTGGCCGTTGATTTATATTGTGGTTTTAGTTTTATAAACCAAGCATAACCTTTTCCTTTGTGATTTGAAACATTATCTGTACTAACATATTCTTTTATACTAAATGGTTGTGGACGAAGAAAGATAACTTATTTGTCAAATGTATTTTATACTAAATGTTTATTGAAGAACAAAGGAAATGTTTTCCTTGAATTTACCAAACTCTATTAGCTGCTGAAACTGCACACACACACATTTCCAAGCCTAGGGCGCCAGATGTCTTTTTAATGACCGGGCCCCAAGGCATTCCTTGGGAAGATCCACACACTATCTCTTCGGCCGATCTAGGACCATAAATGTGTCCCATGTGAGTGTGTGTATGCAGGTGTGAATGGGTCCTTTTACCTCCTTATCGAGATACGTATATCACTCTGATGTTTGAGTATACAAATGTAACTGAAATAGTCTCTGATTGTTTTACCATATGGCTTTTGCCTAAGAATAAGCTTTTCCCATCAATTCACTAACGTGGGGATGCGCACGCATGTCCTTGATTTACAAGTGTTAAAGATGAGCTCATTCTGTGTGCCTGGCTCCGGACCATGCCCCACCCGATCACACAGATACAAATCACCGAGTTTGTTTTTCCTTCCTTGGCATGAGTGTGTGCTTGTGAGTGCACGGTCATAAATTTGAAGTGTGCTGGTTGGGCCTCTTAGGCCTCTTCCAAGACACCCTTCCAACACAGAAAAGCATCTCCCTATTGACACCATTGTTTCATACAGAAAGTCCTACAGCATGATATATAATTATGTATAAATAATGAATAATCAATATTTTGTCACAACAAATACTAAGGCCTAATATAAAAATATAGTCTTGAAAACCCCAAACAGGTTAGCAACAAAGTGCTTTTCAATTGAGCTGATCTTGAAACAAACTTCGAAACTACTGCTCAGTTGATTGTGTAAAACACAAATGATCTTTTACCCGTATGTCTTTCAATGGTAGACAGTCTGAAGAAAATACTGTACAAAAGTTCCATTATTTGCATGCCTTGTGAGTAATGAGTACTTTAATTCAGCAACAACAAGATATGCTCGCTTTGTTTTAAACAAAAAAAGAATGAAACACTTCCGTTTAATTGTACCAAGGTAATGCATGTTTTGTGTCAGTACAGGGTACACTTTTCCTGGTTTTGATACCCTTCTAACAACTCACTGTCTCCATATCTAGTGTTTCAAGCCTCAAAAACCGAACACAACAACTTGTAAACAATATTGACAGTGTCTTTTTGTGTATTAAATGTTTTTATAAACAAAGTCACTTCACACCAAAACAACATTTGTACAATATTGAGTCTTAGGGTGCCATAATGTCACACACACACCAACTGCCACCGTAAAAAGTCTTTAGTGTCCTTAGTCTCTTCCAACCTGGTCTCACAGCCCATTCGTATCTATTCTATGAAATTCCAGTACCGAAAATTCATACATATTTTACGAATCAGATTCCACACCATGTAACTTTACGATTTTCTGAGATGAATTACGAGACAAAAAAGAGATCCACCATTTTTATTTCACGGTGAAATAAAGCGAATGGGTAAGCTGCCGGTAGTTTATTCTTATAGTTTTTTTCTTATAGTACATTCATAGAATACTTTTCTTATTTAGTAATTGCATTTTAATGCAATATGATGTATAATTCTCGAACTTCTTCATCTCGGCTTTATCTGTGTGGGTTGCTAGTCTTGTAGGCTATTACTTGCATTATACTAGCTGACGCTAGCTAGGTCTGTTCAGATCAGTGCATACTGCATAGGCTGCAATATGATTATTAATGGAATTAGCTTGTGAGCTAGCCATCAGAGCGTGTAGTTTTCGGTTCTTTTGAGACATATAACATGAGAAAACCAAGCAGAGCCAATTATATATTTCTATACAATTCTTATACAATCTCTCAATGTTTTTAATATAAGGAGTACCATGTATTAGGGAACTATTTAATTTGAGCATGAAATGTATATGCTAGCTCTCTACCACATATTTATTTTATAAGTTTTGTATATGGCATATGTGATTTTTATAAGATTTTTACAGGCCTATGCATATGGGATTGCCTTCGTAAGCATTTAGGAATCCTGTTATTTGCAGATGGGCAGACTTTTTTTTTTTGTTAGTGTAAGCCAACACAATCTCTCAAGCATGGTACACAACATGTATAGAATGTCGATCTACAAAATACGCACTGTTGTTATTTATAATAATAATAATAATGCAATAAAGCACTTTTTTTTACAGCAAAATACTATTACACAGTTAAAGTCAAATATATAAAAACAATGGATAAATAAAACAAAAGACTTATTAAAATTAACATTAAAAAAATTCTCAAATCCAGAAGCTTGAGAAGCAATGTAGGGAATGTAATAGATGCATACGTATAGTGAGTAATTCTATAGAGTAGTTATATAGGGTAAGTGTAAGTGTACTCATTTTATTAGTAAAGCTTGAATATGGTAAGTGAGTGACAGAGTGCAACTTTAAAATAAGATTCAAGCGTCATGCTGTAATCCATTACATTACATTAGAGGCATTTAGCAGACACTCTTATCCAGAGCGACTTACACAATTATTTTTTTTAGCATTGTTTTACATATTATCAATTTTTTACAGCTGGATATATACTGAAGCGATTCAAGTTAAGTACCTTGCTCAAGGGTACAACGGCAGTGTCCTACCTGCAAATCGAACCGGCAACCTTTTGGTTACAAGGCCAGTTCCTGAACCATTATAATACACTGCCGCCTAATCCACGTAAACTGTTGTCCTCCCCCCTTATCAACCCACCCACATCCTTCTTGCTAACTGCAGATGACTGCAATACTCAACTATTTCTCTTTTTCCCACATCTGACACAAAGGTCTATTCACGCATCTTAGCCTGCGTTGTGGCATCTCATCCGGGATGAACAGCTGACACAGCTTAGTCTGGCCTAAAAAGCCTTCTGTAACGGGACCTCTCCATCACCTTGGACAGCACTATAGTGACTGCCACCCAGTCTGCAATCAACCTCAGAGTGACGTTTGTCAACAACCTTTGCTGAGAACATTGCATTGGTGAGCCAGGTGTGCAGATTCTTCCTCTGCAACATCTGAAGAATCTGCCCATTTCTCACCACCTACTCCCCTCAGCTTCTGGGGCCTCATTTATAAAAAAAGAACTTGGATGTCATCTTTAACTTTCACTTAAGCACATTTCTTTAAATGGATGTTAGCATTATTTATAAAATTGGCTGCGCTTGTTTGAACTAGCGTACATCGGTCGTACGTACCATCCGTCTATAAATCTTAAATAAACTTCAAATGAAACGCATGGTTTGCCACGTCCTCCAACAAAGCCAGCGCAGCCATGGTTGAGTCTTAATTGTTTGCTTACAGTAGACTATTTATTGGATACATTATCTTGTCTTTAATGCGCAACACTTTGTGAATCATAATGAATCTCACATTCACCATGCCCCAATTTACAAGTTTGTGCATGTCAAACAATAATGGTATATAATGTAAGGAAGACTTAAAATTCAGTAATTAGATTATCAGTTTCCTTTTCAATTTAGAATTAAACTCATTTTGTAGGCTGATAACAACACCGATAATTTTCCATGCCAAATAAGCATTCACGTGCAGCTCTCAAGCCTGCAATAATCAATCAATCAATATTTATTTATATAGCGCATTTCACAACTAGTTGTCACAATGCGCTTCACAGAAAAAACATAGCCTAAACCCCCACAAGAGCAAGACAGAGGCAACAGTGGCAAGGAAAATCTCAGTGTCTCAGAAAATTAGAATACCCTACTCCTACATTGGAAGCGTCGACCTCCACAATAAACTGGGCTGCTGGCTCAGGGTGGATTAGGATAGGCGCTGTAGTGAAGTGGTTCTTCAAATCGTTGAAGGCTTTTTCAGCTCGAGAGTTCCAGGAGAATGAGGTCTTAGGGGAAGTGAGAGCAGTGAGTAGAGCGGCCATGGAGCTGTAGCCGCAGATGAAGCGCCGATAATAGTTTGCGAATCCTAGAAAGCATTGAAGCTCCTTCCGGGTCTCAGGACAGGGCCACTCCACAACAGCTTTGATCTTCTCAAGGTCCATGCTCAGACTGCCGGAGGAGAGGTTGTACCCCAAGAAGGTCATCGTGGTGCAGTGGAACTCACACTTCTCTGTTTTGACGAACAGTCTGTTCTCCAGGAGGTGTCTCAGAACCTTATGGACATGTATGACATGCTCGGCCTTGGTCTTAGAAAAGATTCGTATATCGTCCAGATAAGCAATAAGCCATTTCTTATGTTTTTGCAGGACCATGTCACTGTCCATATTGGTTATGCTTGCCTATACTCTTTAGCATGTGACTTGGTGTTCCCTATGTATGATAATCACCATAAGATATCCATAAGGAGTTACATGTGGGTATACCCTTACTTATTAGGCTGCTCTTAATAAAACCATGATTGCTTTGTCATTGTAGATACAATGTTTGTTATGTTCTGTACATCTGTCTGTCTGTTTGTATTATTATTTGATAATTATTCTGGATTTATTATTTGGGTATTATCGTGGGTTAACGCTGTATTTCCGAAGTCTCGTTTTCTGCTACTTCCTGATTTCCTTCCCGTGTATAATTGTATATATTACTAACTCGCGCTAACAATCACTCGGGTGCTTTATTAGTTACGTGCACTTTACTAAACCAATTAACATAGATGTATACTAACAACTAACTGTCTTATAGTTAGATACTAACATTTAACCAGCTTCTCCGCTTTTTCTCGCATTTCTAACTGCTCCTGAGCTATCTCTGTAATTCGCTCCAGCTGTTTTTACGTAGACTTCACCTCTAGTGATTACTGAGCACACTCTGCTCCTATTCGAGCCCATTGTTTGTTATGCATGTTTCAGAGTCCCTTCCATGTTTTCATTATGTTCTCGTGATTTAATTATTGTTTACCTAATGTGTTAACCTCACGTCGTTTGTTACCCCTCCCTTTCCTATGTGTATATAAGACCCACAATTCTGTTTCCTCTCCGTCAGAACATTGATATTTCCTGAGCCTGTGATTAAGTAAAACCAGAGACACCCTTCCGTACGACTTCGATTTTGCCTTTTGATTCTGTTTGTTTGCCTTTGTTGTTTTATTAGTTATTGACTTTTTGCTTGTTTTTTGACTTTGCCTTTGCCTGCCGTTTTTGTACCGTTGCCTGTGATTTCCCGGTTTTTTTATTTTTGGATTCCTGACGACTCTTTTCTTTTGTTTTTGTACTGTCTCAAATTCTGATTACCTGGCTTTTGATCCCTGACTGGAAATAAACCATGTTCTTGCCTGATCCTGTCTGCGGTTGGGTTCCAGACGTTCAGTTTTGTCATGTGAAGAACATTATGAGACTGAGGGTGGGGTTAGTCTTTATTGACAGGGCACTGATCGACTGATGCTTCACTCGCAACCTTTTTATCTGAGGTGTTCCTACATGTCATAGGCTAATGTTGACAGAATCACTCCTCAGCACCGTGATTCATATCTTGTGTTGAAGTAGTTAATTGTATGCAAATGAGAACTTCTGATATCCCTAATATCAGATGGCAAGCCCCTGTAAATGGATAACACATAAACATGTTATGGCATGGTAGTAATTGTTGTAGGGCACTTGGGTATGGTGTGGTAACATGTGTTGTTTTCCTCAGTGACATTTTTCAGCAGATGGGCCTACACGGCCAGGTGAGCCCTGCCCAAATTGCGAAAAAATGGGACAACCTCAAGCGAAAATATAAGGTGAGGTTAATTTTGTGATGTTGTTCTTTAGAAAATTTTGTTTCTCTTACATAGTGAAACACAATTCTGCCTGTGCAATTGGCTCACGGCTCACCTTCACCCTTACATATTTCCTTGTAGGCACTCAGATGCCCTGCTACAGGGACGGGGACAGACAGGGGAGAGGTCACAGCAGCCACATAGCCATGGTTTACTGCAATGCATGAGGCCATCGGGGGGAGGCCATCTATCGATCCTCCTGTCCTGAGGGACTTGTGTCTTGCAGAAAACCCGGCACATGTGGCTGATGAGACTCAATTGGCACTGGCTCATCTCTTCCTGGATTAGGGGTGGTCACTTGTAGCTGGGCGTGTGTGGAGGAAGAGGATGCACAGCCTGGCTCAAGTAGCCTCCCACTGGAGGATGATGATGGGCCATCCACCTCTGCCTGCCTGTCCCCCACCCCCCAAAAGGAGAAGGACCAGTGAGGGAGCCGTTCTGCAGTTCCTCAAGGAAGATGTTGCCAGAGAGGAGGAGTGGTTCCAGGCCACACAGGAAAGCTCCAACCGATGACTGAACATTTTTTGAGAAGATGCTATATAAAATGTAAATAGTTCACATAAGTGTTTGTCAATTTGTGTTTTTACCTTTTAAGATATACAGGTGCAGCTCAAAAAATTATTGAAAAAGTTCTATATTTTTTGTCACTCATTTCAGAAAGTGAAACTCATATATTATATAGATTCATTACACATAGAGTGAAATATTTCAAGCCTTTATTTCTTGTAATTTTGATGATTATGGCTTACAGCTAATGAAAACCCAAATTCAGTGTCTCAGAAAATTAGAATATTGTGAAAAAGTTAAATATTGGAAACTCATGGTGTCAAACTCTAATCAGCTAATTAACTCAAAACACATGCAAAGGTTTCCTGAGCCTTTAAATGGTCTTTCAGTCTGGTTCAGTAGGCTACACAATCATGGGGAAGACAGATGTCCAGAAGACAGTCATTGACACCCTCCACAAGGAGGGTAAGCCACAAAAGGTCATTGCTAAAGAAGCTGGTTGTTCACAGAGTGCTGTATCCAAGCACATTCATAGAAAGTTGAGTGGAAGGAAAAAGTGTGGTAGGAAAAGGTGCACAAGCAACAGGGATAACCGCAGCCTTGAGAGGATTGTCAAGCAAAATCCATTCAAGAATTTGGGGGAGCTTCTCAAGGAGTGGACTGAGGCTGGAGTCAGTGCATCAAGAGCCACCACGCACAGACGAATCCAGGACATGGGCTACAAATGTCGCATTCCTCGTGTTAAGCCACTCCTGAACCAGAGACAAGGTCAGAAGCATCTTACCTGGGCTAAGGAGAAAAAGAACTGGACTGTTGCTCAGTGGTCCAAAGTCCACTTTTCAGATGAAAGTAAATTTTGCATTTCATTTGGAAATCAAGGTCCCAGAGTCTGGAGGAAGAGTGGAGAGGCACAGAATCCACGTTGCTTGAAGTCCAGTGTGAAGTTTCCATAGTCAGTGATGATTTGGGGTGCCATGTCATCTGCTGGTGTTGGTCCACTGTGTTTTCTGAAGTCCACAGTCAACGCAGCCATCTACCAGGAAATGTTAGAGCACTTCATGCTTCCTTCTGCTGACAAGCTTTATGGAGATGCTGATTTCATTTTCCAGCAGGACTTGGCACCTGCCCACACTGCCAAAAGTACCAAAAGCTGGTTCAATGACCATGGTATTACTGTGCTTGATTGGCCAGCAAACTCGCCTGACCTGAACCCCATAGAGAATCTATGGGGCATTGTCAAGAGGAAGATGAGAGAGACCAGACCCAACAATGCAGACGACCTGAAGGCCGCTATCAAAGCAACCTGGTCTTCCATTACACCTCAGCAGTGCCACAGGCTGATCGCCTCCATGCCACGCCGCATTGATGCAGTAATTCATGCAAAAGGAGCCCCAACCAAGTATTGAGTGCATAGAAATGAACATACTTTTCAGAAGGCTGACATTTCTGTTTAAAATTTCTTTTTTTATTGATCTTATGTAATATTCTAATTTTCTGAGACACTGAATTTGGGTTTTCATTAGCTGTAAGCCATAATCATCAAAATTACAAGAAATAAAGGCTTGAAATATGTGTAATGTGAGACGGATGTGTGCGGGTTGGACCCGTAATGCACGACTCAGAACACTGACGTAATAATAAATGCCCGCAAGGGAAATCCAAAAATCGTAGTCACACAAGCAAAGTCCAAAAACCAATAAATCCAGCCAAACCAAAAATACAGTACCGAGGGAGAAGGCAGTCTCGAAATCGGTATCCATGCACAAGTTCAGTAACCAGAGTAGCTGTCAGCGGAGCAGAAGTACAATACAGGGATAAAGCAAAGTTCGTTGGTCGTGGGGCGTAGCAGGAGTCAAACCGAAGTCCTATCCGCGGGGCAGAGGTACAAAACAGACAGCAGGCAAAATTGTGGTCAAAAACAGGCAGTAGAAACGATAGGCAGGCAGTAACGATGGTCAGTAAACAGGCTAGATAACGGTAGACAAACAATGGATAACACTCAAAAGTGACAGTAGTAAACTAACAGGCAACACTTTCGCAAAGACATGACATGAACACTGATCTTATATGCAGGTGTAGACAGATGCAGACACTTAGCTTGAGAGCAGCAGGAAATGGAAAACAGCTTGAGAAAATGAGACACGTAACAAGGCGATTAGTAAATCGTTAGTAGTTATCCTATCCTAGACCTGATATTAGTAAATTAGTAAATGACATGCACGAGAAACGTAAGGTAAACATGAACACATAGTTAGAGAGTTAGTATTACCCAATCCTGATCTAATGTTAGTAGATTAGTAAATAGACATGAGAGAATGAAACAATTAGGGAAGCGTGAGCAACAGCAAGAGAAAGAAACAGCATGAATGCAAGGCTGCGGAAAAACATGGAAATGTGTATGCTAACAATGAACTGCATCGTAACATAAACAGAACACAAGCATGACATGAACAGAAAATGAACTGTGACAAACACTAAACATGAAATGTGGCATAACATGACAGAAACGTAACATAATGAATCTATATAATATATGAGTTTCACTTTCTGACATGAGTGACAAAAAATATTGAACTTTTTCACAATATTCAAATTTTTTGAGCTGCACCTGTAGTTTGGACTTAGAATTAGACTTTTTGATTTGTTGCTTCCACCAGGTTATTGTCCGAGTGAGCTATGGACGAATTACGTGATTGAATTGAGGATTGTCATTTCTAATAACTATGAAATTATGTGAAATATATTTTTACTGTAGGATAAATATCTAGCACGCAATATTGCCTGTGTTCAGTATTCAGAGCTCTGAACATTTTAGCAAGGGCACTGACTGTTGGAAAATAGACATTTTACAGAATGCTCACTGCTCCGACAGGTGGTTGACATACATTGGTGTCAAAGTGGTATGCTTACAGTGTGTTTTTAAATAAATAAAGGTTATAATGAAAATGTGGCACAGAAAAGATGTATGAAACTGATATGTTAGTATCCGGAAGTGATTTTATTCACATTAACATAACAAATAAAACAGATGTGGATGAACACTATGGACAGAGAGAGGGGCTGCAAGGGATAATATACAAACATAAAAAACGAAGACACTAACAAAAGGCTCTCCTGTATAAATAATATTTTTAACAATTGACAAATTACATATAATCATGTTCGTTGAGTGCTACTGGACACACATTTGGAGCAGACAGTTGCCCCGCCAGTCGGTCTCGCCGGCTATGTCCGCTTTGTTCCCCCCTCACTGGACGTTGTGGAGCCACACCAATGTCAGCAAAACCCTTGACGGCCTCAAGGATGTCCCCCTTTGTCAGGCAGATGTTGTGGAGCATGGCACATGCGGTGATGACCGTGGGTACAAAGGTGTGGTCCACCTCCAGAGCCTTGAACAGCAGGCACCTCCAACGCGTCTTCAACATGCCAAAGGCCCGCTCAATTATGGAACAAGTCTTGGCGTGGTGGTGGTTGAAGCGGCTCTGTACCCTCCCTTGCAGTGGCTCCCGATATGGGGTGATGACGGCCACAGGATGGTCCATGCAGGGGTAGCCACCATCCCCCACAATGAAGTACTCTGAAGGTAGGGGCGGACAATATGGACAAAATGATTAGTGCGATAATCACAGCAGTACATCACTGTCAATGTGTTAGGTCATTTGCAAGTGTTTTCAAGTCACATTCATCTTCACACTGAATGTAATGGATATAGCCTGTGGTTCTGGTAGACCAAAATTCTATAATTGTCTCAGATTTTAAAAAGTACATAATTTCACATGTCATGCAGTCAGCTTTCATTAAGTAACTTCTCAGAATTACAGGACAATTGGAAAGCACAATATGTCTATGAGAATGTGGGACAATATACAGCCCTACCTGGAGGAGGATACAGAGCCTCTTTGTAGATCCTGCTGTTCTTCAAGACTCTGGTGTCATGGACAGAGCCAGGATACCCCACAAAGGTGTTCAGAAACCTCCCCTTCCCATCACATACTGCCTGCATCTGTATGAATGAAAAGAGCTTCCTATTGAGGTAGTCCTGGCTGCTGGGTCCAGAGGGGGTCTTGATGCAGACATGGCAGCCGTCCATGGCACCCACACATTTGGAGAGCACCGGGCTGTTGGTCAGTTGCGCAAATGCTTGGCCAACCTCCTGTAGTTCTCCAGCAGTGGGCAGCCGAATGACCTCCTGGCGAAGGGCAGCAATCTGCTTCACTCCAATGTGGACCAGTCCCCACACGGTGGTCTTGGGCATCTGGAAGGCCCGGCACACCACACTGTAGGACAAACCGTGTGCTAACCAGTACACGGTTGCCAGGACTCTTATGTGGTGTGCCCAGCCATGTCTCCCCTCACGCGGCAGTAGCATTATTAATGATTCCATAGAACCACGGCTTAGACCAGGGGTCCTCAATCTTATCCTGAAAGGGCCGGTGTGGGTGCAGGCTTTTGTTCCAACCAAGCAGTTACACACCTGATTCTACTAATCAACCACCTGACTCTTCACTAAGGACCTTGATTAGTAGAATCAGGTGTGTAACTGCTTGGTTGCAACAAAAGCCTGCACCCACACCGGCCCTTTCTGGATAAGATTGAGGACCTCTGGCTTAGACGGTAGTCTACTATAAGGTCCTGGTCCCCATCGAAGTATAGCTGGAGCACTGGCACAGTGGCATTTACCTGGGCATAATGCCCCGCTGATGAATCATCTACCTAAAAAAGAATGAAATGAAAAACATGAAGTGTGCACATGCAGCCTACAGTTCACACAAGCTGATTGATTGATTAACACCAAACCACAGTAGCCAAATGTACAGTTTGTAGTCCTACATGCAGGTAAATATATGGTATTATAGAACATGTAATTACTATACGTGCATGACATAACTTTGCTGTAGCCCATATTTATCCAGGTGAATTGTACTCCACCCACTGTTAAATGCTTATCAATGTCCATGTTTGATCTGGAGCACTGTTTTATGACTACTGTTGAGAATACGTGATTCTTACCTCAGGTACGAACAGGATGGCGCGATGCAGTCGCGATCTACTGAACTGGCAACGCCACTGTTCTTGCTGAAGCCGGTGCCATGCATTTAGCCTGAACGCTAGGTTTATTGCGAACACGTTCATTTTGTACAGTAATACATAATAGCCTCTTGAAGTGCACAATCTAAGTTTTGAAATCAGTATCTGTCGCTTAAATACCATCAGATCATACATGCTTGATTAATTAATTAAACGGCATCAGCTGGGTTATTATCTGGAAGTTCTTTAATAATTGGATACCGCAGCTGATTTGATGGGACTGCATGATATGAAGCCAAATGACTCAAGTGTCATTTGTAATGTGCTCCGATTTTAACGAACAAACATGCGTTCAAGTCCACTGATGAATTGTTGGGACTGGCCATTGAGCGTGTGGAATATAGGAGTAGCCTACTTACAATTTAAATTATGCTTTGTGCGATCTTCATTCACACAGTTGATAAATAGCTGTGTAAATCTGGGAATTAGCAACACAAATCATGTCAAGTTCTCCAAATTGTTAAATCTGGAAACATCAACTAAAATCATGTTACAAACCAAATTGTAAAACTCCGCACGGCTAGACCAATGAGGGAATAGCTCGGAGCGAAGGTTTAAGCGTGATGTATTCCGCTATTGCTGTGGGAAAAGGGAAAAGTTATGAAGTAATATTAATATTCTTGCAACCGGGTTAGACTGCTCTTTAGATTAACTGGATTAGCTAACAAAGGACCACAAATCAAAGATACTCGTACCACGTTACCTTCCGCTTTTAGTCTGGTCTACTTTGATCACAGTTTATCCAAAGAACAGCCTCTATATATTGCAGTAAATCATCAGCCACCAACGCTGATTCTGTACTCGTTTATCTGACTCCATTTAATATTATAATTTAGTATATACAATTTCCACTTGATTTGTTAAAAGACTCTTACTTTAAAAACGGTTCTCTGAGCTGGATGTGTCTGTTATCACCGCGATTTACATTGGGCCCTTAATGCGTACGACTCACAGCTGACTAGATATCTGCGGTTATCTCAGAGGTTGCGGAAGAAGTCACTTTGTGCGGTATACTCTATGGTTAAGACTCAGGGACCGACTAAAGGAATATTGGCAACCACCGTTCTCAACATGTATAACCGCCAGGCGGAGGTGACCTACTTTAAGACATAGTTCTACAGGTGCAATACTCCGTGATACATTAAGCTTAAAGAGTCAACCTCCCTAGACCAGCTGAGGGGATAACCATGACTGAGGAAATTAATCAACCCATACCGGTGCACAGAGATAGTACGTCAATGTTCAGAGAAACCACACAAATCAAGTTTAACTAATTTATTACCAGGTAGGTTACTTACTTAAATTATTAATATACAGTTACAGATTGAACATTCCAAATTCAAATACAGTACAGAAGAAAATACTTAGTCATACCTGGCAATTTGCTACACACAATGACCTGAAGTACGATGTGCGGAAAGACTGCTTACAATCTTCCCAGATTAGTTTGTTTCCGTTCCTTAAATCCTCAAACTCTGTGTTTGATCTGGCTGCAGACGGTCGTAAAACCATAAAACTGGTCAGCACTTTTCTAGGGGGTTTCACAGAATGGTTTTTTCTAAGGACAATTTCACAACGGCAGCTTACGCCAGTGTTTATGAAATATACCTTCCATCCATGTTACACATTTAGGACATGTAGACCATTGCACCACTCACACCGAGACCATCAAAATGATATCAAACATGAATAGGTCTAAGTTTGTGTTGCCATGAAAATCTCCATCTCTACAGTTTTCTCAGATGTGATTTATATTAATGCCATAAAGATACCAGAATTCCTGTTGAGAATATTACATTTACACCCTAATTGTCCCTGTTAATTCAGGTACGTTAACTGGATGCATTTACTACTGTAACACTCAAAAACGGAACAATACATGATTATCTCTCTGGAAAGAGTGTATAATGTATGTTCCAGTGCCCAGACTAGTTCCAGTGTATACTGTACAATGTAGCAAAAGTATCAATCACATCTGTATGTTTTTAAGCTTTTTGAGGACAAAAGCAATCTATACCATGTTGTGTTGTATGTGCCTGTCTCCACGACAGTCCAAGCGTTTCCTCACAAAGCCATGACACCTGGAGACATTCTTTGACCGTCATAAACTTCACGCCAGATGGACTTTATGGCATTGAAGTTCTGGCATCACAGCCTCCCAGAGACGTCACAGGCTTCCCCCCATGGTATCATGTTCAGCTGCTCTGAAATTTCTCAATTCCAGTCTTACAGTTCCCCCCTCTGGCGCCGTGGGACAAAAAGAACACAGTCCCAAGGAGTCATTGGACTACACCCTGGCTGGGTGAACCCTGCTGGTGACTCTAGTCCCATAGCCAGCCCCGGGGCAGCTGTTGCACCAAGTCCATTAGGTCAGTCAGGGCCCGCGTTCCTTGCTCGCAGAATGTGTCCGCCCACCACGGTGAGACGTCCACCTCCAGTGGAACTCCCCCCAGGATGTTGATCTGACCCACTGCAAAGTCTTCCGTCACTTCCAGGCAGAAAGTGTGCTTGCCTGGTCAGGTCAAACCTCCATAGGTGAAGGAATTCGTCTTACTGAGGACGCACCATTGCGTGTGGGAGACCTGGATTGTATGTGCGTGACCGTGTAAGGACTGAACAGTAATGAGCTTGGTGTTATTGTGGGAAAAAGATTGTAGGGTATTACAGGTACAAATTATATAACTGTAGGCCTCATGGCAACACATACGAGTGGTGAATATGGTTTCAGTGCCCTTCATGGTAATGTATCCTATTAAATAATATAATTTAATGATCTGATTCTTCACTACTACGCCAATAGAGCGTATGGTAGTGGAATTTGGATACACTTAGTCTGGGTGAATTAAAGGAAAGGAAACAAAGAATCCAATACATAACGGCACATTCAATTCTAGTAAACATTATAAACATTGACAATAATTCAGCAGTAAACAAGTCCTGTGCATACATTCAGCAGTTTAAGTCACGCTCGATGGTCCGGGTCTGTTTGAGTAGTGAATGGCTGCTGGTGAGAAGCGCCTGCGCTTCAGACCTAATTGCCCTAATGATGGTTTTATTACTATGGGTGAGGTGTTGTAAACCAGTGGCGCCCTGATTTGCCAACCATGCAGAATACTGAGATTAAATCATCAAGCTGTGACTGCAACCATGCAGAGATTTCATCATTTCTTGTCACAAAGTATTACATATGCTGACAGGTGTTCAAAATGCTACTACGTACATGTGCCATTATAAGTTATGTATTAAAAAACCATATCCAAAAGGATAGTATAAAAGTAAAAATACCACAAAAACACACTAAACATATTTTCTGGTATATGAGTTGGACAATACTGTGAGTTTGTCGCATCCTGGAGTCTGTGACATATACACTTTAAAATGAATGTGACACTTGCTATTAATATTCACAGAAATACTACACATAGCAAGAAAATTTCACATCATTCTAAAACATTTTCCCCAGATACAGCAAACAGATTAAATGAAACAGTTATTCATTATTAGTGGTATTATATAGTTGAGAGAATCGGAATATACAAAACTTTTGGTTTTGCATAACAACACATGTCTGAATTTACATTGCAATGATTATCTCCAGGTTTTGGTTATTGAAAACTAAAATCATACACTCTCTGAAGAATGTAGGTTCACTTCTCTTTAAGAAACAAAAAATATTTAACAAGACAGATAGAGAGTGAAAGTAAGGAGACAAAAAGACAAACAGAAACCAGTAAGCCAGTCTTTGCTATAAACTGACCATACTTTCAGCTTTTAAATGAAAGGGGCTAATCTGGAGTAAACCTAAAGAAGAAATTGCTTCTTCTATTACTTATTTATTTATTTATTTATTTAATTGAGGAAGAACTATTCTCCCAAACTGTAAAACCATTTAAGAGCCCCGACTAGAAAGACTTTCCCTTAGTAGTCATACACACTTCACCTTGTAAGAACAAAAGATGTTGACCCTAATTAAGGCAAGTGCAAGCTCTGGTGGCATTTGATTCATTTTATAACATTAACTGGCTTATTGGCGTCAGACAGACATTCTAACACATGTGATCGTGCTAGGGGAAATTTACACAACAATACATCCATGAAATTTTATAAATATGCCTCAGTTAACTTAATGGGCACCCAAGTAGGTATATTAGTGAATCCCAACATTTCCTACATCACATGCCCAGGCATGATTTATAGATTTAAAGTAAGTAAGCCAATGCACTTTAGGCTTATGGTTTCACAGATGTATATCTTAAGACGCAAATTAAAAAATCAAAAACACAGAAAAACACCAATATGGTGCCAAAAAAGTAACTCCAGAAGTAAGACTTCTGTTTTAATATGAAGATAGCCTATGAGCCATTTATTAATTTCTGCAACGATGTCATGCAGTTTGTTAAAGATAGGCTTTCCTATGAAAGCGTGGCCTGCTGTCTTTTAGAGCAGTGCCCCATATGCCATTGTCACGTGATTTATTTTTAATCATTGATATTACTGGCAACAGTTGATATATTACGTAATCATTTTTATATACTTTCACTTCATTTCTGCATTCTCTATCTACTATTACCTTCAACACTTCCTCACCCTTCTCTACAAACAATTATCCTCAAAATCTCACTGGCTTTTCACCAGTGTGTCATTTCTATTCCTGTCTGTGTCTGATCAAGATTCTCTGCGTCCCCCACAGTATTGTGGAACAACAGAACAGTACCTTATATCAACACCCCTTCTCTGCCATATCTCAAACCTTTACGTTCTTTACACATACTCAAACATTTACGTTGAGCCATGTACAGCTCATCTTCAATTTACCCATTCTAGGGTTTTATAATTATATTGTCATCATAGTGACCTAATTGCATGTATAACTTCTGCATTTTACAATGACAGCGTCAACATTGCATACATTGCATACGGGTGAAAGGAAACTTTGCACTTAGACGTAAATCCCCTAAACAGCCTCTAGATGTGGTGAAACAACAACAACTCTCCCCAGTATATGCTAATACATAAGATAATTGTGTTACTCACCACACCAAGGATGAAGAACCAGCAATTTAGCTGAACAGAAACTCCCTGTAAGGAATATCCTGCCAAGTACGTCAAACTGCAAAGGATTCCTTAGCCACGGGTGCAGGAGAAATTTGGAGGTAAATGGTAAATCCCACAAATAGCAATCTGGAATCACGTCGGGGTCACCAACTTGTGAATCTCACAAATGGAAACGGTTCATCACGTCGGGGTCACCAACTGTAAATCTGGGAATTAGCAACACAAATCATGTCAAGTTCTCCAAATTGTTAAATCTGGAAACATCAACTAAAATCATGTTACAAACCAAATTGTAAAACTCCGCACGGCTAGACCAATGAGGGAATAGCTCGGAGCGAAGGTTTAAGCGTGATGTATTCCGCTATTGCTGTGGGAAAAGGGAAAAGTTATGAAGTAATATTAATATTCTTGCAACCGGGTTAGACTGCTCTTTAGATTAACTGGATTAGCTAACAAAGGACCACAAATCAAAGATACTCGTACCACGTTACCTTCCGCTTTTAGTCTGGTCTACTTTGATCACAGTTTATCCAAAGAACAGCCTCTATATATTGCAGTAAATCATCAGCCACCAACGCTGATTCTGTACTCGTTTATCTGACTCCATTTAATATTATAATTTAGTATATACAATTTCCACTTGATTTGTTAAAAGACTCTTACTTTAAAAACGGTTCTCTGAGCTGGATGTGTCTGTTATCACCGCGATTTACATTGGGCCCTTAATGCGTACGACTCACAGCTGACTAGATATCTGCGGTTATCTCAGAGGTTGCGGAAGAAGTCACTTTGTGCGGTATACTCTATGGTTAAGACTCAGGGACCGACTAAAGGAATATTGGCAACCACCGTTCTCAACATGTATAACCGCCAGGCGGAGGTGACCTACTTTAAGACATAGTTCTACAGGTGCAATACTCCGTGATACATTAAGCTTAAAGAGTCAACCTCCCTAGACCAGCTGAGGGGATAACCATGACTGAGGAAATTAATCAACCCATACCGGTGCACAGAGATAGTACGTCAATGTTCAGAGAAACCACACAAATCAAGTTTAACTAATTTATTACCAGGTAGGTTACTTACTTAAATTATTAATATACAGTTACAGATTGAACATTCCAAATTCAAATACAGTACAGAAGAAAATACTTAGTCATACCTGGCAATTTGCTACACACAATGACCTGAAGTACGATGTGCGGAAAGACTGCTTACAATCTTCCCAGATTAGTTTGTTTCCGTTCCTTAAATCCTCAAACTCTGTGTTTGATCTGGCTGCAGACGGTCGTAAAACCATAAAACTGGTCAGCACTTTTCTAGGGGGTTTCACAGAATGGTTTTTTCTAAGGACAATTTCACAACGGCAGCTTACGCCAGTGTTTATGAAATATACCTTCCATCCATGTTACACATTTAGGACATGTAGACCATTGCACCACTCACACCGAGACCATCAAAATGATATCAAACATGAATAGGTCTAAGTTTGTGTTGCCATGAAAATCTCCATCTCTACAGTTTTCTCAGATGTGATTTATATTAATGCCATAAAGATACCAGAATTCCTGTTGAGAATATTACATTTACACCCTAATTGTCCCTGTTAATTCAGGTACGTTAACTGGATGCATTTACTACTGTAACACTCAAAAACGGAACAATACATGATTATCTCTCTGGAAAGAGTGTATAATGTATGTTCCAGTGCCCAGACTAGTTCCAGTGTATACTGTACAATGTAGCAAAAGTATCAATCACATCTGTATGTTTTTAAGCTTTTTGAGGACAAAAGCAATCTATACCATGTTGTGTTGTGTGTGCCTGTCTCCACGACAGTCCAAGCGTTTCCTCACAAAGCCATGACACCTGGAGACATTCTTTGACCGTCATAAACTTCACGCCAGATGGACTTTATGGCATTGAAGTTCTGGCATCACAGCCTCCCAGAGACGTCACAGGCTTCCCCCCATGGTATCATGTTCAGCTGCTCTGAAATTTCTCAATTCCAGTCTTACAGCTGTTTGTTGTGAATGCGTTAATGGGACACTGTATGTCAAACACAAACACCTGTAATTGAGAGACAATATCCCTATTTCACATGTCATTTTCACATCTGTAAAATTCCATGGGAGAAAATCATTGCAAATAATTGTGATAACTTCACAGTGCAATATAGCGTCAAATAAAACAATAGCCTATACCATTTTGCATGCAAAAACAAGCTCAGAGAGAAAAATACGATAGGCTACAGAACAATCCGTTAGCCTTCATGGCCACTGACAGGTGATGTGGCTTTTTTAAACTTTTTTTTTACAGGTGATACAGCTGTGCAACACGTCATTAGTAATTGACGTCGCTTCAGCTGACGCTTGACTGAGCAAGAATGTTCCATTTGGCTAATTCATCTTGCCTCGGTTGCTGCGTCCTCGTATGTGATCCTTGGATCCTTTCCTTGCTCTGGGTGGAGCTAATGAGCGAGGAAAGGACGCGAGGAAAGAATGCAAGGAGTAAAAATAAGGGATTGGAATGCAGCCCTGCAGATACTTTTTCATGGCCTTGTGTTCAGGACGGGAAAGGGACACGCCCCCTAGGTGGAACTGCGCCAGGTCGCAGTTCAATGGCACAGTCATAGGGGCAGTGCGGAGGCAGAAAGACAACTTGTTGAAGACCTCCTTAAGGTCTATGTACTCTGAGAATCTCTGGACAGGTCAGCAGACTTCTCGGAAGAGGTGGGGCTCGGAAGGGGACTCGGAAGAGTGTAGTGGGCCTCATGAAGGTAATGAGATGAACAGAATGGGCTCCAACTCAAAATCTCATGCTTCCCCCACTCAAAAATAGGATTATGCTTGACCAGCTAGGGGTGTCCAAGGATAATGGGTGAGTGTGGGGAGTCGATAATGTAGAGCTGAAGCTCCTCCCGGTGGTTGCCAGAGATCAGCAGCTTGAGTGGGGCGGTGATGTGATGAATGCTGGCGAATCTCTGACCACTGAGGGACTTGGCAGCTAGTGGTCGCGGCAACTCGAGAATGGGAACTCCCCACTTTGACGCCATCCCGGCATCCAGAAAGCTTTCCTTCAGCTCCGGAGTCGATGAGAGCGGAGGTCTTCCTTGTCTGATCCGCCCACTCGAGTGTCACTAGAAGGCAGGTGCGGTTCTTAGAGGAGTGTTCGATGGGAATAACGCCCACTAGTGCTCTTCTGGTCACTAGTGGGCATTGGCTTTTACTGGGCACCTGGCGATGAAGTGACCCGATTTGCCGCAGTAGAGACAGGCTCGGGAACTCAACCTGGTCCCATTCCTCCTTCGACAGGCGTGTACAGTCTACCTGCATGGCCTCCGCTTCCATCACCTGGGAAGGAGGAATCTTGACTCTGGTGGCAGGAGGGCTGTAGTGGGAGCTCACAGAGGGGTTCTGGCTGGGGAAAGTCTGGCTGAGAGGAGCTTAATGACGCAGCTCGCTACGTTCCTGTAGCCGAGCATCCACGGGGATGGCGAGCGCGATGTGGTCGTCCAGGTTCTTGGGGAGTTCTCGAACCAGCAGCTCATTCTTGACCCGTTCAGCCAGGCCCAGGAAAAACGTGTCGTACAGCGATCTCTTCTCCCAGCCAATGGCGAAGTTGGACACCGAGAGGTCTCACTGGCGACTGCGCAACATCTCCCTTGCTGCCTTGTGCCCGTGCTTGGAACGGTCAAAAACCCTTATCTCGTCAGCAAACAGGTTAGATGTTTAGACCCACAGAAGCCCCGCCTCCCAGGCAGCCGTTCCCCACTTCTTGGTTCGACCGGATAGCTGGGTGATGATGTATGCTACCCGGGCTTGCTCAGTGGGGAAGGTGATAGGCTGCAGCTGAAAGATGAGCTGGCACTGGGTCAGGAAGGGACGGCAGCTGCCAGGCTCACCATTGTACTTCTCAGGCGGGGGTAGACGAGGTTCACGCACTGGAACAGAAGAAGGCACTGGAGGTGCAGGAGCAGGGGGAGCAAAGCCAGACGGAGTTGCCCGGAGCGATGACGTCAGCTCCGTCATGCAGCGAGTCAAGGTCTGCAGATGTTGCGAGTCCGACTCCAACTGGTTCTGGTGGAGTGCAAAGTCCACTTGGGCGGCATCTGCTGCGTTAATTTCTGGTCAGAACGTACTGAAACGTCTGGACTCAGAAAACCCAATAGCAGACCAGGATCAGGCAAAGAATGTAGTTTATTATCAGTCCAGAGGTCAAAGCCAGGTAAGCAGAGTAATATCCAGAAATTCTAAAACTAATAAACAAGCAAAAAGTCAAAACCAGGAAATCAGAAAAGTAAAGGTACAAAATCACTAGGCTAATCAACGTTGGTAAAAACACAAAGAAAAGTCAAAACCAGAAACCAAAAGGCTAAGGTACAAAAAGGGCTAGGCTAAATTGAAGTCAAACAAAGGGTGTCTCTGGAATCTCAAGAAATACTCAGGCTTAGAAAGGCGTAGGCACTGGTAATCTGATGAACGTTCTGACAACAAGGAAGCGGAAATGTGGGTCTTAAATACACTGAGGAAGGGGAGGGGTAACAAACAACGTGAGGTTAAAACATTAGGGAATCAATGATTCAGTAACGAAGAAAGAACGAATACATGGAAGGGACTCGGAAAACATGCATGACAAACAACGGGCTTGAGTAGGAGCGGAGTGTGCACAGCAATCAGAGGAGGTGAGGTTACAAATTAACAGGTAGCTCAGGAGCAGCTTAGTAATGCAGGTAGAAAAGATAAAGCGGGGAAGCTGGTTAAATGTTAGTATCTAACTACAAGACAGACAATACATTTGTTAATCAGTTTAGTAAAGTGCACGTAACTAATAAAGCGCCCGAGTGATTGTTAGCGTGAGTTAGTAATATATACAATAGAGAGCTAGCATATACATTTCATGCTAAAATTAAATATGTACCTAATACATGATACTCCTTGTAAAAAAACATTGAGAGATTGTATCAGAATTGTATAGAAATATATAATAAAATAGGCTACTAATCAACATGCTTTTTATAAAACTTTGCAAGTATGATCATATATGATTTTTGCATATGGGAAACCTCGGTTTTATGAATGAAGTTCAACCATAAACATAAATAAGAAGAACTGGAGACAGCTTCCGTCTACCGGTTCCATGGATTCCTATGGGAGCTGCTCATTGGCGCATAAAGCCAATTCAGAGTTCAACACGTCACGTCTCTGGCAATACACAGACAGCACACAGAATCATGGGAATCGCAGTTCATTACAGAGGTTAACGGGGAGACGCGTTGTTTCTATTCAGATCTGCTCGGTTTTCTCATGTTCTACGTCTTAAAAGAACCGAAAACGACACACTCTGATGGCTAGCTCACAAGCTAAATCCATTAATAATCATATTGCAGCCTATGCAGTATGTACTGATCTGAACAGACCTAGCTAACATCAACTAGTATAATGCAAGTAATAGCCTACAAGACTAGCAACCCACACAAATAAAGCAGAGATAAAGAAACTCGAGAATTTTACATCATATTGCATTAAAATGCAATTACGAAATAAGAAAGGTATTCTATGAATGTACTATAACTATAAAAATAAACTATAAGTACAATACGTGCTGTTTCTAACCAACTGTCGTCTTTCCTTACCCAGAACAACCTGCTAGACCCCCACCAGTCCGGCTTCAAACCTGGCCACTCAACGGAGACTGCACTCCTCTCCGTCAGTGAGATGCTTCATGCAGCTCGGGCAGCCTCCCTCTCCTCTGTGCTAATACTTCTAGACCTCTCTGCCGCCTTTGACACCATAGATCACTCCATCCTCCTGTCGTCCCTGTCTGCAGCGGGGATCGGCGGCTCGGCCCTGGCCTGGATTGAGTCCTACCTCTCGGAACGCTCCTCCCAGGTTGCCTGGGCTGGTAAAGTATCGGCACCCCGTCCCCTTACCACAGGAGTCCCCCAGGGCTCAGTCCTTGGTCCCCTCCTTTTCTCCACCTACACCAAATCCCTTGGCCCTGTTATCACTGCTCATGGTCTTTCTTACCACTGCTATGCTGACGATACTCAACTCTTTCTCTCCTTCTCACCCTCTGACACTCAGGTATCAGCCCGCGTCTCCGCTTGCCTGAGAGACATCCAGAGCTGGATGGACAACCGCCATCTCAAGCTCAATCCTGGCAAGACTGAGCTCATCTACATTCCTGCTCTAACCTCTCCTCCTCTCAATCTCTCTATTTCCCTAGGGGACATTCCACTGACCCCAACGCCCTGTGCCAGGAACCTCGGAGTCGTGATGGACAACAGGCTGTCCCTCTCCGAGAACATCGCAGCAGTAACCCGGGCATGCAGGTTCTTCCTGTACAACATCAGGAGAATCCGCCCCTTCCTCACCACCCACTCAACCCAGCTCCTGGTCCAAGAAATGGTGCTGTCTCGCCTGGACTATTGCAACTCTCTCCTGGCTGGCCTGCCAGCATCGGCCATTAGACCCCTTCAGCTTATCAAGAACGCAGCCGCGCGCCTGGTCTTCAACCTCCCCCGACACTCCCATGTCACCCCCCTGCTCATTGACCTCCACTGGCTACCGGTGATGGCTCGCATCAAATTCAAAACATTGGTGCTCGCCTTCCAGGCAGTCCGAGGATCTGCCCCTCCATACCTCCAAAAACTAATCAGACCCTACACACCTGCCAGATCCCTGCGTTCCGCCTCCTCAGGACGACTGGTACCCCCCCTCTTCATGCTAGCACCCGGTCTCGACGTCTGTCTGTCCTGGCCCCACGGTGGTGGAATGACCTCCCCGTGGAGGTCAGAACAGCAGAAAGTCTGACCGCCTTCAAGCGCAGATTGAAGACTCACCTCTTCAAGCTGCACCTCTCTCCACCCCTCCCTACCTCCCTGTGACTATTGTTATTAATGTTGTGTAATTACCCCCCCACCAAAAAAAAACAAAAATAAAAAAAAAAACCAATCATACTGACTGCGCCTAGTACTTAGATTCGTATTTGCCTTTTTAGGGTTGTTTTTAAACGTTCTTGTTCCTAGTTTGAAAATGCACTATGTACGTCGCTCTGGATAAGAGCGTCTGCTAAATGTCTATAATGTAATGTAATGTAATGTAATGTAATACCGGCAGCTTACCCATTCGCTTTATTTCACCGTGAAATAAAAATGGTGGATCTCCGTTTTGTCTTGTAATTCATCCGAGAAAATCGTAAAGTCTCGTGGTGTGGAATCTGATTCGTAAAATATTACATTACATTACAGACATTTAGCAGACGCTCTTATCCTGAGCGACTTACACAACTTTTAAGCATTTTTAAAAAACATATTATCCATTTATACAGTTGGATATATACTGAAGCAATTCAGGTTAAGTACCTTGCTCAAGGGTACAACAGTGTTCTACCTGGGAATCGAACCTGCAACCTTTGGGTTACAAGGCCAGTTCCTTAACCATTATACTATACTGCCACCCATAATATGTACGAATTTTCGGTACTGGAATTTCGTAGAATAGATACGAATGGGCTGTGAGACCAGGTTGTCTCTTCACACATTAGCCGTTTCTTGTTGGTACCATAGTGTGATCCCCGACCGGAGACAAACTCAGTCTCTGGTATGCATGCGTTTTTGTGCTGCAAAAATCTGTGTCTTTTAAGCAGGCTATGACGCCCGCTATTTTCACCTATAGGTCTATACCGTGTGTACCAGCTTTTGGGCATTTGAAGAGGGTGTGTAGTGTCTGTGCATTCAACAACTCTTGTGGAAATAAAATACAGTATATTGCCTTGTTTAAACAACTTATTGTCATTTTGTTGATGTCTGTTGGAAAGTTTAGTTATTTACATGTTCGTGAGTAATAAATAGCCTACTTTAATTCTGCTACATCGAACATTCTAACTCAACATATCACCGGCTTTAATGGCTTGACCTTTTCAGTTTAAGACATTAACTTTCACATATTGTTGTGTCACACTATCTGTAGCTAGCTACCTCTTTTACTGTAACAGAAAAATACCCTTGAAATACACTTGGTTAGATTGAACTTTAGATGGTTAGATGTTTATCTTTGTGTGCGTATGTCCTATTGCCTAAACGCTAGGTCACGTTGTCCATGTTCGCACTGTTATTTCAATAAAAGCTACATAGTTACAAACAAAACCATTTAAAAATGTAATTTAATCAAGCACACACACACTCCTGAAAAAATAACTAACCTCCTGGTGAACCCATCCTGGTGGTACCTAAGGGGGCCTTAACCATGTGTTAGGTCTGTTTTATGCATTAAGATGAGCAAAAAAGAATTTTTTTTTGATATGATATGTATGTATTCAAGAATAAGAATAAAATTACACAAAGAGTCAGCTACCAAAACTGTTGAATTGAATCATTTTATTTCAACCGTGCTGTAGCACATTTTATTAAGGTAAGTTTGACTACTGCCTCTGAATTTAAAACACACACTAAATTAAACTTACATTTGAAGGGGCAGAAAGACCTATTAAATTATGTGTGTTGTGGGGTCCTCTATTATTAGAAATACACTGTTAGGTATAGTTTTGAAAACATTACACTTTTGCAATCTTATCACAACAATGTCCAAATAAACAAACTTTATTATTTAAAAACCATAGCCCACACACACATACACAAACAATTACCCCAGTGCCTGAATTGGTTTCTAATAAGTGGCTGGAATCACTTTTTCAAATATTGACACTTTTCATTTAATGGTCTGCTCAATGATGGCATCCACAAATATGTAAACTTGATAGAAAAAATCTTTTTTTATTTGAACTTTGATATCATTTTATTTAATATAACCTAGTCTACAATACACAATGCTTCAATATAACATTTGATAATTAGCAGGATAAATACCACAAAACCCCACCAAAATATCAAATAACGTCTTGAGAATAAATAACTGAATGACTGGAGATTCATGGATTTATCACAAAACAGTTCATTAACGTTTCATTACCAGACCGATGAACTCAAGTTTCCCTTTTCTTTATTATATTGTGTTTGCCTAGGTTGTCAGCACCCAGTACTGCTGCTTAAACCCCGTTATGATTTTGACTATGCAACGAAAAAGCCAACTTTAAATCTGGCTAGCGCCGGGCAGATTCGCGCCACTCTAAACATAGGCTACGTTATGTAACTTTAGTTGCTAAACTAACTGAAAACACTACTGCGCATGCCTGATTACTTCCCACTGTGCTGACAAAAAAATCCAATGTGGAAATTGTTGCTTGTATGGACAAAATAAATAAACAAATAAAAAAACAAAACAGGGGAAAGCCGTATCTTGTTACCCCGTCTAAAACATTTGGTTTTACCTACACTGTTGGCATTATCCAACTAACCCATTTAGCCTGCTTCGTTGTACAGGCACCTGGAATATTGAAAACGTGCATAGTCATAAATTAGCCTACATAACTTAAATGCAATAGGCCACTTTCTGAGTGACAGTGTAAGCTAGTTAATACCAAGGTAGGAAACAGTTTTCCAAATTAAAGTTTTAGACCAAATTAAATCAAAATATTTTACACAAACCTCTCCATGAGCATCCAGTAGACTATATCCTTGTGATTTTAATAGCCTACACGATGTTGAGTCTAATTTACTTACGTTAATAAAAACGTAAAAATAAGAAATCGGTCATGTTACAACAACAAACATGTTTTAGAATGTCTAAATAAAATTTGAGTAAGCTATTTGAAGAAAGTTGTACAGTCAGCTAGCTAGCCCTACCTTACGCATAGCCTACGTTTATTTAGTCCTAAAGCTAGGTATTCTTCTTCTTCTTCAAAGGTGTTTATTGGGGTTTCGCAACCTATCCTACTTTAAAGGGGTATTACCGTCCCCTACTGTGCTGGAGTGTGGTGTACGTGTCTCTCCACCAGCCACAACGAATAATCATGGTAGAGGCAGGATTCCTCCTCATCATTGTAAAGAGTTTTGAGTCAGTGACCACTGAGACCACAAAGTTCTTTTTAAAATGCTAATTTACCTGCAGCAAGATTATCCTGGGGCCTGTTCCAGAAAGCAGGATTATTGCGTTGGCTGGATAACTGAACGGAGTAAAACCCGAAACACTCCCAAATCTGGAACATTGAGGTAAAAGGTGTTTTCTGGATTTTACTTAGAGCAGTTAACTCGGTAATCCTGCTTTCGAGAAGAGGGCCCAGGTGTTGCAGTTCTCAGTCAGTGCATGTCTGTCTCAGATCCACTATAAGTTATACTTATAAATAAAAGCTACTTTAGCTAATTGTAAATTTAATTACGCGATTAAAGATACAAACAATTTAATTGTCCACTAATGTTAACGAGGGATAGATACGTTGATCTCACGTTAGCAATGGACCAGTCCACTAATGTTAACGAGGGATAGATATGTTGATCTCACGTTAGCAATGGACCAGTCCACTAATGTTAACGAGGGATAGATATGTTGATCTCACGTTAGCAATGGACCAGTCCACTAATGTTAACGAGGGATTGATATGTTGATCCCACGTTAGCAATGGAAAACTACAAATAAGAAAGAGATCAAGAAACCAAATGGATGGACACCACAATACCAGTAGTTATAAGGTTATGTAGGCTAAACATATGATATTGAAAGATTGTTTGTAGGCTACGTTTTACATAATAAAACGTAGGGGTGTGAAACAGTGAAAAGGAATAAATCACAAGGTATGGGTCTGGACATTATCAAGCTTCAGTATTCTGCATGAAAGTAATATGATTACAAAGATATTATAATTGAAAACCCTTTTTTAGGCAGTGCTCATCTGCTATGCTTGTCAACTTGACATTATAGAGAGCAGGCTGTGCACCGGTCATAGTGCATTGGAATGTATTTGATTAGAAAAATGGATTGGATTTCTTCCATCCCAAACTCAAACACATGCCCCATTACAAAGGATTATGAAGTTTACAGCGTCACAAGCAAAGCAACAAGGCTGATATGAATGTTAAATAAGAATTTATTGGAAAACAAAATAAAAATTTATCAAACAGTTCTGGTGTGGCATCGTCGTCATCCGTCAATAGGGCCTCCTGCGTTTTCTGAAAAAAATTAATTGTAAATAAAGACAGCTAGATGAATGGTAATTTCCCCTCAAAGGTTTTCCCTTGTTGCTGGACGAGAGTCATTTGTGAAATAAAGCCTTGCACAACTGTCAAAAGTAAGTACATTTGATAAATGTATTCAATGTGCATATATTATATATCAACGAGTGTGTTTAAGTGCACACTACTGTAATATTCGGGATATGACCATCATAGACGCATAAATGGGGGTGCTGCTACAGCATCCCCTGCTGGGCTGATGGGGTACTGAAGACCTGGCAAAAAGGAGAACTGCTTGAAAGTGAATTTATGTAATTTTTCCACGCATTAAAAGCATTTTGCATAGTTTTTCAGTTGTTTTTAGTTTTAAATGGTAGGTTTGTGGACGTTTGGGGAAATTAATGTGCAATACTGAATCGTTATAATATTTTTTAAAAGCTACTATAAGATTTAATCAATATGTTGAATATGCACTCTTGATTCAATATGAGCATTTTAGTGTTGTGTTAAAAAAAGATGCTGTGTTTTTGTGTTGTTCAGTTTCATGATAAACTCTGGACCCAGCCGTTATATGGGCAATTGCATTTGTGCAAACCTTTGTTTAAATCTGTGTTTTGCATGGTTAGACTATGTGATCATGTGTAGCCTAGAGTTCATTGTTAGGGCCGAAACATACCTCACGCAGATACGCAAACGTGGACACTTCGAGCTACGCCAACAGCTTTTTTTTTGCCGTGACATTTGTTAAAGGCAAACCAGAGGAAAGCACAGATCGAACAAGAAAGTTGTTTACTGTTGTTGCCTGCTATAGCGTCCCTCGCTGTAATGCTATGCCAATAATTTCAGATGAAATATTTTAGAACAAAATCAAAGGGTTGTTTCTCCTGACTCATTTCCCATTGAACTTTATGGAAAAATAAGTCAGGAGAAACTACCCTTAACTGAACTTTGGGTTGTGTACTCGTTACCTGGCCATGATATGAGTCCAACTGGTGGCGAAATATGTTTGTTAGTTGCTCTGTGCTTCCCTGGGGTGATAATCCAGAATAGGGTATTTGTCACTCTCCATTCACTTCTATAGAGCTCCTATAACGGTCTCAAAATTACACTTCTAGCACATATACGAACGCGAACGAAGTGGATTCTGTTCCGACAAACAATAACCAGCTTTCGTGGAAATTTGGACTAATGAGTGGTTTCTGACGCATCGACGCATTATCGCTGTTTCTGGCACAAGAATCACCTACCGGATCTACGTTCCAAATAAAATACAAAAAAACCATTTAATTAAAAAATAAAAAATGCGTATGAGGACTAGTTATTGTTTGTATTGACAGAAACCACATAGTTTCATACTATTCCTGTGTAATTTACAGCCTAATCTAGTCCCACCCCCAAATTCCCATAGAGATCTATTCAAATGCAGAGAGGTTATAGTATTCCTTGTAAGAGTACCTGAAAATAAGATATCAAGAGTCTTTTGATGTTTTTGGGTCACAGACATCAAGGAAGTCATGACATACCAAAGGATATGCAACCAATTATTAAATATGATGACTTAAATTAATGTTAATTTGTCCAATTACTTTTAGTCCCCTAAATTGCTACACGGTTCACCCGATATGGATGCGAAAACCCTCAAATTAAAGCTGAAAGTCTGCACTTTAACCTCATAGTCACTGTTCCATTTCAAATCCAATGTGCTGGAGTACGGAGCCAAAAAAACAACAAATTGTGTCACTGTCCAAATAGTTATCTGCACATACAAAATACAATTATTTATGTCTCACTTGTACACCAACCTGTTTGTATTAACTAAATTAAACAAGCTAGCAATAAATGGCATACCTTAGCTGTTCAATTAGGTTAGAGTACTCCACTCAGAATTACAGATTTTTCTGATCTAGCTACATCTACAAGATGGATAACTAAAATGCTTGAACAGGCTAAACATGGCAAAACTGGGTATCTTTGAAACAACCAGGAAATTGTAGGTAGGTTAATCACTTTGTAGCTGTTAACTGCTGTTTTTGTTGTACTTCCTCACTAAAAATCTTTGAGTTTTTGCCTCATTATGTTTTTTTGCAGGTTCAGGCCTAGTATTTTTTCTGTAAAGCATATTTGTGACAGTTTACTCTAAATTAAGTAAATGCACCAAAGTACTTGGAACTCATTACTAACTACCCCTGAGTAAGAATGATACTTACTTATTGTTATTGAGTCCCCCCCTATCAGGAAACAGAAGTGTCTTTCAGCTCTTGCAAATTGCACAATCTGAGGTGCCAATACTGTAGCCCACTGTCTGGATACATCACTCCAAAGTCCTGGGTAATTTTGAGGGGAAAAAATCAGGAAAACTAATTGTGATGTTTCAAAAGGCTGACGTATGCTGGTTCAGTTTTAGCCATGTGTCTGTTTTGGTAAAACAACAAAAAACACATTTGCAAGATCATCCCTCTCACGTTTCTGAAAGTTTTCTGCACGGACTTCATATGATGTTTTCAAAACCAAATCAAAGTTGCAGATACATATTTGAATCATGCTACATTTAACTATGTACAGTAACATACCATGGCTGAAGTATCCAACAAATTTGGGTACTCCAGTACAATGTCTGAGAGTAATTTACATCCATTCTGGTAGATCCAGCTGGCCCTGTGAATGGCAGTCACTCTCATCCATGCACTTCACCGAAAGGCTGAGTATTATGCTTCAGCCATTACTATTATATTACTATATCACACTACAGTGCACTCCAAAAGTAGTAGGACAGTGACACATTTTTTGTTGTTTTGGCTCTGTACTCCAGCACATTGGATTTGAAATGGAACAGTGACTAGGAGGTTAAAATGCAGACTTTCAGTTTCAATTTGAGGGTTTGTAGATCGATATTGGGTGAACTGTGTAGCAATTGTAGCCATTTTTACACCCCCCCCCCCCCCTCCTAAAAGTAATTGGATAACATAAACTTAATAAAGTCATCATATTTTATATTTGGTTGCATATCCTTTGCATACCATGACTTCCTGATGTCTGAACCAACAACATCAAAAGACTCATACAAGCGATACTACATTTGCATTTCAATGGATCTCTATGGGAATTGAGGGGTGGGACTAGATTACGATGTAAATGATAGTGTATAGTATGGATCACATGGTTGGCTAAATGGCTGTATGGCATCAAGGGTCTGAGGTATCAAACGAGCCTCAAACCTTCACTTTGCTGCCAGATATGCAGTAAATATGGATGGATCACTTTAAGGGCTGACTCATTTTCCTATTGAACTTTTTTGTTGGTTGCGTAATGTTTTTTGGAGGTGTGACAGTAGGTGCTGATGGGAATGACTCCGTGTATTGGAATGTGGGGTCATTGTGATGTTTTAAAAGGTGTTGTTCTAAATGACCACATGTATGAAAATGTTCTGCCATCTTCACAACAACAAAAATGAGTTGAGGAACTGTTAATTCCATGGACTTTACTAAGATATAAAAAAAATGTTTTGCTATCACCTAAAATTTTTGTTTTGCACTTGAAACAACTATAACCCATGTTAATTGTGAATTATATGAGTGTTGAATCAAAAGGTTAATATTTTCTGTACTCACCCTCAAACTTCTTAACCAAAGTTCCCAGATTCCATTCTTTGCCATGTACGTCCACCATAAAAAATACTTTATCGAAAATAAATGGGGAAAGTGCATTTAAATACAGGATAAGTAATTAACCCCTTAATATTTACCATTGCACAACAAAAACAATGTATCCTCCATCCCATGTTCATTCTGACAAGCATAGGCTAAAATGTGTGTGCCTTAATGCTGCATCAGCTTAATTAACATTCGCATGTAGCCTATCACATTCGTCACAGCGAGATTCTAGACAGGAGAAACCCATATCAGCTTGCAAAATGTAGTGTGCGTCACAATATTCTTCACTCCTCACCTCCTTTCCTCTACTCCTTTCCTCCGCTCGTCTCCTACCCGGAAGTATGCAAAACAGCCCTGTAAGTTTCGAGTACAAGTAGTTACATGTACAGTAGCTATATCATGTATCTGACATTGCTGTTCGCGTCGAGACATTAATTAATATGTAACCAGTAAAATGTAATTAGCAACATTAGATTTGGACACAAATATCAGTTTCTCGGGCACGGAGGAGAGGTGTAGTGGCAAAGGGTGCGTCCCAATACTCGAAACATGCATCCTATTTTTCTCCACTACCGCCTCCTCCCCTCCGTGCCCCGGAAACCAATCTTTGTGTCATTAAATATTAATGGATACATATGAATCTCTTGATGCGAACCGCAATGACAGGTACATCGTAACGTTATAACTGTATACTACTTGTACTTGAAACTTGTGTGAAGGAGCGGAGGTGAGCGGTGAAGAATATCGGGACCACAGTTCTGTGATTGGGACGCACACAAAAGAGTGTAAACGTCTCTGGTAACGTTAGTTGAGGAAATGATTTTTCGAGTAGGTTATTGGCATTGACAATATTGACATTAACTTGAATACCAGTAGGCTAAGTTAGTCCAAACAATGTAACTTAGTTGTATAGCTTCTATGTAACGTTAGGCCTATACGTTATCTCTCAAATTAACAAAGATGATTAAACGCAGCGGTGCTAGCTAGCAAGTTAAACTAACGCTATCCAAATAACTAATAAACAGTTTAGCTAACGTTACTGACTTGTAAAAAACATTGACGTCCTTAAGAGTTGGCTAATGGTAGTTTTCTAGGCTATTTAACGTTAACTAACATTAGCAAACTACCGTCAATGAATGTAAAGTTAACAGTTAACGTTAAACAGAAAATCTAAAGTTACCGTTAGCTAGCCTAGCTAGATATAGCAACAGTTCTTTCCACAATGTTGCGATAATCCAGTGATTTTGGTAGCTAGCTGGTTAATTATTTAGAATATGTCAGGTGTAATATAAGTAACGTAATATAATAATTATAAGTATTTTTGGTGATAACAACAGTTAGCCTGTGTTACCTGTGATGTTTTGTTTATTATCTATGCCCCTTGTCAGATAGAAAACGGAAAATTAACATTCCCTCAGATTAAAAATTTTTTGTCACTATCTTTTGTCTCAAGCTACCTGGAGTGCCCAATAGATGCAAAGATCACGTAGCCCAACTGTACATTGGGTTATTTTTTAATGACTAACTCAACAATTGGTTTACGTATATAACCCAGAATTTTTAGCGTGTAGCCTAAGTTACTTGTGGTAAATGCCAAAAAATGAATTCAATTTACACTTAAATATGAATCGGCAAAATCGCACGTGGATTGTTGTCACAGGTTTTTCAGAAATGTGCTAATATTGCGTTTGGTGGTGCCATCTAGTTGAGGGTCTATCACTATCAGTTTATTCGTGTCTTCAATATAACCATTCTGATTTAATGTAAATTGTAGAGCAGGACTATATCAAAATGGGCCTATTCGGAAGATTTTATGATTATAAAACCTAAAGACCTCATGATAAATTGAATAGACATTTCTTAACATTTCTGAAAACAGATAATCATAAACTTGCCTTAATAGCCTATTTTATTATTTAGCCTACTGATAATTCGACGTAGTTATCAAGACTAATTGAGAGGCTACCAAAGCGGTAGCCTTCATTTAGTGTTAGTCAATTATTCAGATACCATATGTAGCCTACCGACAAAGGAATTTCTGAAATTGTACACGCCACAATAACAACATGAGCAACAACAATACATAAGAACAGCGGATACATAGTGGTGCCCACCTTGCAGTGACCACCCCACGTTGCTCGAAATCCTACTCGAGTTATCAAATGACCTATGGCAAGCCGTTTTAACATTTATTCCTCGAGACTTACTAGTAACTATTCATTAGATACTAGTACTTATTCTTTAGTTACTAGTAACTATTCCAATAGTTACTAGTAAAACTGAAATAGATACTAGTCACTATTGGAATAGTTACTAGTATCTATTTCAGTTTTACTAGTAACTTTTTATTAGATACTAGTACTTATTCTTTAGTTACTAGTAACTATTCCAATAGTTACTAGTAACTATTCAATTTTTACTAGTAAGAAATTGAGATTTTTTGCAATTGAATTCTATGGGGCTCTGTGGTTCAGATATCAACTATTTGCTTCTGACTAGTAACTATTCCAATAGTGACTAGTATCTATTTCAGTTTTACTAGTAACTATTCATTAGATACTAGTACTTATTCTTTAGTTACTAGTAACTATTCCAATAGTTACTAGTATCTATTTCAGTTTTACTAGTAACTATTAATTAGACACTAGTACTTATTCTTTAGTTACTAGTAACTATTCCAATTGTTACTAGTAACATTTTTATTGCTACTAGTAAGAATGTTAATTGAACTATCAAATAGTCATTTTGACTATTCATTACCGATGACGAGTAAAACAGAAATAGTTACTAGTAAGAATAAAAATATTACTAGTAACAATTGGAATAGTTACTAGTCACTAAAGAATAAGTACTAGTATCTAATGAATAGTTACTAGTAAAACTGAAATAGATACTAGTAACTATTGGAATAGTTACTAGTAACTAAAGAATAAGTAATAGTATCTAATGAATAGTTACGAGTAAGTCTCGAGGAATAAATGTTAAAACGGCTTGCCATAAATGACCTGTAGGCAACGTTATTACATAACGTAACCACGACGTCCTCACAACGTCACGTTTGGTCCAGAGAAATCTAAACCTTTCCAGTTACAGGTTACCAAAATACACCGTTCCTGCGACATTGTCACGACGTCCTGTGCCAGCTGGGAAATTAACTTTAGGCAACGTTGTTAAATAACGTAACCACGATGTCCAGATATATTGCAACCTTCCCACAACGTTGTCACAACGTCATCACAAGATAATGTCACAAATACCCCGTTCCGGTGACGTCATCACAACGTCCTGTGTTAGCTGGGCTACTACCTTGTATCCAAGTTTATATCATTACGGACGGATTATGTGTGTTAAAATGTATTATAGCGACACAATTGCGTATAATCCGTTTTAAATAAATAAATAAACATCTTTGAAACATGTTTTAAACTGTTATTAAGTATTGCCATTGCTAAATTATATCTACTGCCCTGTACAACTCAACAACCCCTGATTACAATGCAGTTTAGTTTTTGCATTTATTTTCGAGGGATCACACATGTCAATATTCAACATTTGCCTGTAGACTTTATTGGAATTAAGTGTTGACATGGCTAAAATTGGATCAATGGTCTTGTTTGTCCAAGACATTTTCTATATTCCTCATGTCTCTATCTAAGTTGTCTTTGTAGCCGATACTAAAACCTTTTAATAGCCAAATTACACCTCACCCTCACACGTAATTTTTGGTGCCTCGCCATCCGTGTCAATATTGTAACTGCAACGTCGATAGTCGGAAGTTGTAGCTGCCGACTCCTTGTAAAGCGAGTGGGCCTGAAGTGTGGACATTGCGGCAAAAGGGTCTTCGGGGGCCGCAGCACAGTCCAGTTATTCGCCATAACTTCTGGAGAATTAGGTGTTGAGATTTCTGAGGTAGATGTGCTTCTTTGTAGGTTGATTACAGGCGACAGCGTTAATGTCTGTTTCGGCTATAGACATGTGCAAAAAGTCTGAGCTTTATACAATCCGCAAAGCCTATGGCCAGTATGACATCTGTTCAAATCCCTCAGATACACACATCCCCGTCATCAGCTGTTTCTATACCATTCATTATTTCACGGCCCTGGTTTGACCCTGTCTTGGCACAAACTGTATAGCTCTCATTTGACTGTGTAAACGTCCATCAATCATGCAGGGGCAGGAAGCGGATACGGTGGGGCGTACCCCTTTTTTGTGTATACGCCGATACGGACTACGGAGCCAAATGGCTCAGTTGTGCTGTAGCCGTCATGCTGAAAAGACCTCTGTAGACTATAGGTTATCCACGGACCTCCGGAACCAAGTCCCTGGCTACGGTCTCTATGTAGCCATTCACGGAACTCTGGAATTTGGTTAAGTTTTTACGGCTCTAACTCACCTTTAATTATTTTTCTTTCTAGTCTTGCTTTTAGACAACTAACTTGCTTTTTCGATATAACCTTTGGCTATTTTTTCACGTTTTAACAACCTGCTTGAATCTTTATTCTTTTAACACGTATCTGCTAACACAAACTTTTTTAAAAAATAAAATAAAAATAAAAACTATTACTACTACTAGCCTATACATTTATATATCATTACTTTTTCACAGTGTTGTTCTAATAAAAGGAAATTTAAAAAAGAAAATGCAAACACATGTCCATAAACCCCCCACAAAAACCTTTAACAACAACCACCATTAAAATTACATCCTCACGAAGCCAATACATCCCCCATTGAAACAACCCCCACCCCACCCCGAATAATACATAAAATTGAAAACATGCATAATTATATTTTTCATAACCTAATGAATATTCATACAATTATGCCATTAATTTAGAGCATAGACATTAACTAAAGCTTACTTTTAAACCATTTCTACTGATTATGTCTTAAAACTTAAAGTCAATTTTCCGGATTGTTCAATATAATGCCCGTTCACAAACTATGTCGTTTTTTGGGGACCAGCTTAGAGTATATTTTACGTTTTAGTATTTTTTTTGGGAACATACCAGCGCTGGCACTGTTTAAAAACTCCATGTCCCATAATTCCCTCCGAACGAGCAGCCTTGTCTCCAGACATTGTCATATAACGTTAGCCAACAGTAGGACACAGCTCCATTTTTAAACACTTTTTTCTAACGTTAGCTAGCTAGCTTGAAGGACTAAAAGCTAGAATTGCTTTATGTGGTTAACCGTAGCATAGTTTCTGACCTTGTCGGGCGGGCTTCCCTACTTAGCAAGCTAACGTTAGCTCGTCTTCAGCGGCAGTAGCCTACTCCCATCTGCCACAAAGCAGATAGATGAGATGATGATATCTTATAGTAATGTGCAGTTCGCGAACGAATCTGAGTAGTATATATGTTAACCCTGTTTTTCCACCCCCCGTAGGAATTTGAAAAGCCCACTAATTTGCATATTTCACACCTACGTCACACCTTATTTGCATAATGAACACCTCCGCGTACCAAAACAAAGGGGAGGGTGAACTTTTTGACCGTGGGAATTTTCAATCTGCGCATGCGTGCGGATTGACCTTTGGACCGTGGGAATTTTCAGTCTGCGTATGCTTGCGGATTTGGTGAACTTAAAGCAAATTTTTAAAAATTTAATTTTTTCGTGCTACGGGTATCTGTGAATGCATAGGATAGAGAGTATTGTTTTTTGTTTTTTAAACTGTCTGTTCGTAAATATATCTGTCTATTATTTAATCACGCACAGTGTTTCCAAATAAAAATATATATTTTTTATTTTACATTTTCTAAAATGAGTATAGGCGGCTATACTTTGTAGGCCTAATGTCTGTGTTCTCCATTTTAGGCTGTGAGAAGATCAATTCGGGAAACTTTTTTTTCCGAGCAAAAAATAAATTACGATTTTTTTATTTTAGGCCACATTTTCTAAAAATGCCTATAAAGCACTATGGTTTAACACAGACACGGACATGTCCGGACACGTTTTTGAAATTGAACGTATTGGGGACAAAAGACGTAATAAAGCTGTTGTGGGTGTCAGGGTTGGATTTCCAGGCGCCTTGTTGAAGAAAAAAGCGTATCACACATACACTTCCCCCAGACCATCCTTTTTGATGTGGATAATAAAACTATATTTAAAAAGGAAATACAACAAGAATAAGGTTTTTTTATCCTATAACACCAGTACCGTCTCAGATCTCAGCTACTCTCAGACCGTACTGCTGTCTATCTACCAAAGTGACTTTATCATGTCTGCACGCATACACAGAAACTGTGACCCTCTCAAATTTGTATTCAAGGCCACTCCTCATCTCAGAAAAGTTATTTTGAACAAGGCTAGTTAAGATTTCATCAATGCCCTGTGTGAGATTGCTTTGAATGTTTTGCAAGGGAGGATACCTTTAACCAAGAGCCAGTATTCTCGTCTAAAAAAAGAAAAGGCTAGGGTTAGGATGCTTGCAGACAAAGGGATGCCTCTATCGAAAAAAAGGAGAGTGATCAATCAAACAGGCGGTCTTTTATTGCCACTATTAGGAGCAGCTCTGCCATTTATTACCAGTCTTTTTACCAGGAGCGGTTAGTTGATGGCACATTCGATGGAACATGCACAAAAAATGTATCTAGTACCACAGCATCAGCTGGATGCTTTGAAACAGCCTCTCCCACCAGAACGTTTAAGACAGACTGTAGAAAATGAATTAGACGAAGCCATGAAAAATATATTGGATTTACCGGATCTTGATCCACACGAAAAGGCCAAAAAGTATACATCTGTGCTACAGCGGTTTCTCTCTATGGTTAAACAAGGTGAACTCGAAAAGAGTGTTTTGACGCTCTCTCTTCCTGTTGATCATTCTGGATCTGATAACAAAGAGGATTTTTTAGAAGAGGTTCTCAAACAAATGCCTGTGAGAAACAGGAAAAATGTTGAATATCTTGTCAATACTATGAGAAAAGCCAAAGAAACTGTTGCATGGAATGACCAGGGGGAGTTTGTGATTAATGGCCTCATCATCAAGGGGTCGCATATGTATGACTTGCTCAAAAGTGTTACAGCACCGCATCATGCTAAGCAAAGGCCAGTAGGATGGGATATTTTTTTTTAAACTCTTGCTGACATAAATGTACCAACATCATCGATACCCAGTGTCGAAATGAGACAGCTTATTGACAGTTATAAGAATGGGGTTGTTCATAATGCTGAGAATTTGTCTGCAAAAGAAGCTAGACGTCAGAGAAGGAAAAGATCAATGTTACATGGTTCACCGCCATTTCTTAGAAAGTCTGATTCTGAGGCATCCCCAGCATCTGGTGTCTTTAAATCACCAAAGTTAGATGTGCAGTCATGGCTGTCATTTTGAAGGTGTTTTTTCGTATGCTTTTGGTCAATATTAATGTCTTTGATATCATTGATGTGTAATAATATCTCGATTAAACCTTTGTAACTGCTGAGTTTTATGTAACTTTTTTATTTTTATTAATGTAAAATTTTTGCAGTACGAATACATCCTTAAATGTGTCCTTGATTATTATATAGTTAAATTATCTTGTACTTGTCGTTTGGAATAAATCACAGTATAGCAGTTCCTGTTTAGAAATTGTTGTATGCTGCCAGGAAATGCTGATGGTCCATTCCCAAAGGAGTCAAAGAAGTATCCGTCTCTGTGCTCAGTCACATAGATGGCCAACCAGTGGGTTCCAGGAAGATGTGAAGGATCTGTGTTGACTATTAACACGGCAGGAAAAATCTGAACTACACATGGCAGTCGATCGGCAGCAAATACCCCCAGAAAACAGGCCTTGTTAGATATTTTTTTCATAGTCGATGTCAGTTCTATGGTATTCATTATTCTCAGTAATGGTCCAATAGCACTTGACGGCGGTTAGATATCTCTACTACAGAGTCAAAGACGGCGTAGCATATTAAATTTACGGTTCTCGCTATAGGCACTCTGAAACGTGCTTCTAGACGCACGTTCCCTGTCCGAACCAACGAGACGTGTTGTCCACAGGCCTCATCAGCTTCCAGGTTAAAACAAAACAGAGTATATCCAGAGCCAAATTCTTCTCGTTTTATAGCCAGACCTCTGTCCTTCAACTGCCTGCCGGTCGCTTGAATCATCTGATAGTATTCACAAACATACTGCCCGTTCCTAAAATCCGGCTGGAACGGTTTAGCGGGGTACGTGAGTCCGTCAGCATAAACAGCCATAAATTCAGTATTGTAATGTTGAAATCTGAATGGGTTACGACCGTAACTACCCGTAAACGCTTCATTATCAACAAAACCTATTACAATAAGCTTTGGAATCTGACCCATAAAAAGGTTCTCTTAGTTACATATGCGTGTTCCTGGGGGGATGGAAAAAAATTTCAAACAGACCCTGTCGATGGGGTATTTCATATTAGCCTGTGTAAGTGCCTTAGCATGCGCTAGTTTTATTGCGGGGGACACAGTCACTTTCTTAACAAAAACACTGGCCGCCACAATACTCACACGGTAATTTAAATTTCCAACTCCCATGAGACAAAATTCATCTTTGGCACGAACAAATTTTAATTTTAGGTCAACACCGCTGAGAAGTCATTTTTCTTGAAAAAATAAGTCTGCGTGAATGGGTGCTATTAAGTCCACAGTGCGACTCTGTCGTGTGTGCCGCCCTGCTTGTCAACCCATTGTTTTGTCCATTAGGTGTAGCTTCGTCCATGTGATCTGAAGAGTCTTTGATAAATAATCCACATCCAAACTGTGTCTCTAACGTATCGGACCCATAGTTTAACAAACATTCAATAATTCCCCTATACGGATATGTGTTTGAAGACTGTGATATCAGTCTGTCCCCTAGAGTTATATCCATTTGTGAGAAAAGAGTGCATCCGGGATAGTTTATTAGTCCCACTTCGGCCTGTTGGTCCAAATTAGACCCGTCAGGGTTGGTGATTTTAACACTTAGATACAAAAAGCTGTTGTTTAAGTCAAGATAGTCTTCACTACTGGAGGATATGTAAAATTCCAATGGGCCGGTAGCCGTTATAGCCGATACAGTCGGGATTTCGATAAAGGTACATTTTTCGATTGACGTCTGTGTCATTAGTAGTGTGAAAAGGTCAAGCTCACTTTTAACACATTCCTCGGACAATCTGTGTAGTAAGGCCATTTTATTTATTTATTTTATATATTTCAGGTTAAAATATATCAGAGGCCCTATATTGTCTTTTACGGTGTGACTTTTTCAGCGCGGTGTTTACACGCTTATACACTTTCCTTTTTTTATTATCTTGGCCCCGCCCACGGGTACGTGGAGGTCTTTTTAAAGCTCTTCTCACAGTGACCAACATGCCCGAGCCTTCTTGCTGATGCACTTCTTGTGGATGTGCGTTTCTTTTTGTGATATTAGTAATTACGTCTGACACAATACTTCTAGCAGCTGTTTTCAGATGGGGTTTGGCTAAATTCAACCCTTGTTTGAATATGGGTAGTGCTATTCTGAAAAGATTTTGAAACATGCCACCCAGGCCTGCACCATACTGGGTACTCGCTCCCATGAATCCTGGTAGGGCAGATCCAGCCTGATTCATGTAGTATGACATATATTTGTCATCGTCATAACGATACGTTAATGCCATGTTTTGTTTTTTTTTGTTTTTTTTTCAGAATCTCTACAACAGTTGTTTAACAGGTCTGAAGTGTAATTTAATAACTACTTTCCTGAAAGGTATAGGCTGATCTTGATCGGATTTTATAGCAATTTCAATATTGCCTATATGTAGCTTGGATAGACGCACGTAATGGGGCTTGTCAAAAAGCAGAATGGGGTATTGTTTATCTGTATCCGCTATATTAATGCTCCGCAGCAGAGGCACGTAGCTGTCCCCGACAATCTGATAGTCAACGATGTCAGAGTAAATAAACATGTTATAACATCCTCCATATATGTCCGCCGGATGTGGTACATAGTTTCTGTCCTGGGTGTTTTCAGAGGCCGACTGTGTAACATCCGGCCTGAAACCCAGAATATGCGCAAGCTTCCCACCACATGAGAGAGCTAAATGCGGATCACCCTTAACCCAAACACGTTTTTTAACACGGTCGTATTCCAGGGATATCTTTCCACCTATTATGCTTTGTCTAGCCAGTCTATTAAATTCACTCAAAATATCCGTCACGCTGTCGTAGTAACCCACTGGTAAAGAAATAGACGTTATCTTTCTTATAAGGCTATCATTTATACTTATAGTAGCGTTGGATTCCGGAAAAGTATACCAATTTTGTGGATATTGTATTTCGATCAGACCCACTTCATAAGGTTCTGTTAGAAGCATAGGTGAGACTAGTTTTGTTCTGTAATTCCATATTTTATTTTGCGGGTAGACCTTTGTGGATGCATTGCTGGGCAATGTCACGTAACATTGATCTTTTCCTTCTCTGACGTCTAGCTGCTTTTGCAGACACATTCTCAGCATTATGAACAACCCCATTCTTATAACTGTCAATAAGCTGTCTCACTTCGACACAGGGTATCGATGATGTTGGTACATTTATGTCAGCAAGAGTTTTAAAAAAAATATCCCATCCTACTGGCCTTTGCTTAGCATGATGCGGTGCTGTAACACTTTTGAGCAAGTCATACATATGCGACCCCTTGATGATGCGGCCATTAATCACAAACTCCCCCTGGTCATTCCATGCAACAGTTTCTTTGGCTTTTCTCATAGTATTGACAAGATATTCAACATTTTTCCTGTTTCTCACAGGCATTTGTTTGAGAACCTCTTCTAAAAAATCCTCTTTGTTATCAGATCCAGAATGATCAACAGGAAGAGAGAGCGTCAAAACACTCTTTTCGAGTTCACCTTGTTTAACCATAGAGAGAAACTGCTGTAGCACAGATGTATACTTTTTGGCCTTTTCGTGTGGATCAAGATCCGGTAAATCCAATATATTTTTCATGGCTTCGTCTAATTCATTTTCTACAGTCTGTCTTAAACGTTCTGGTGGGAGAGGCTGTTTCAAAGCATCCAGCTGATGCTGTGGTACTAGATAAATTTTTTGAGCATGTTCCATCGCAACAAATGTGCCATCAACTAACCGCTCCTGGTAAAAAGACTGGGAATAAATGGCAGAGCTGCTCCTAATAGTGGCAATAAAAGACCGCCTGTTTGATTGATCACTCTCCTTTTAGACGAGAATACTGGCTCTTGGTTAAAGGTATCCTCCCTTGCAAAACATTCAAAGCAATCTCACACAGGGCATTGATGAAATCTTCACTAGCCTTGTTCAAAATAACTTTTCTGAGATGAGGAGTGGTCTTGAATACAAATTTGAGACGGTCACAGTTTCTGTGTATGCGTGCAGACATGATAAAGTCACTTTGGTAGATAGACAGCAGTACGGTCTGAGAGTAGCTGAGATCTGAGACGGTACTGGTGTTATAGGATAAAAAAACCTTATTCTTGTTGTATTTCCTTTTTAAATATAGTTTTATTATCCACATCAAAAATAATGGTCTGGGGGAAGTGTGATATGCTTTTTTCTTCAACAAGGCTCCTGGAAATCCAACCCTGACACCCACAACAGCTTTATTACGTCTTTTGTCCCCAATACGTTCAATTTCAAAAACGTGTCCGGACATGTCTGTGTCTGTGTTAAACCATAGTGCTCTATAGGCATTTTTAGAAAATGTGGCCTAAAATAAAAAAATCGTAACTTCTTTTTTGCTCGGAAAAAAAAGTTTCCCGAATTTATCTTCTCACAGCCTAAAATGGAGAACACAGACATTAGGCCTACAAAGTATAGCCGCCTATACTCATTTTAGAAAATGTAAAATAAAAAATATATATTTTTATTTGGAAACACTGTGCGTGATTAAATAATAGACAGATATATTTACGAACAGACAGTTTAAAAAACAAAAAACAATACTCTCTATCCTATGCATTCACAGATACCCATAGAACGAAAAAAAATTTAAAAAGTAAATTCGCTTTAAGTTCACCAAATCCGCAAGCATACGCAGACTGAAAATTCCCACGGTCCAAAGGTCAATCCGCACGTATGCGCAGATTTGTTTTGGTACGTGGAGGTGTAAATTATGCAAATAAGGTGTGACGTAGGTGTGAAATATGCAAATTACTGGGCTTTTCAAATTCCTACAGGGGGTGGAAAAACAGGGTTAACATATATACTACTGCTATATTTAAATAGCTATAGCCTATGCAAATATAGCCTAACCATTCAATGTCTATTCTTACATGTAATATCTAACATTACAGTCAATGACCGACAGCGATATTTTACACAATAACGAAGATGGGAAAGTCGTAAAAAAATGTAAACGGGATGCGATTGCAAACTAGCTTGAAAAGTAAGGGGGAGTGAACAGAATACATTGAGCATAGGCTATTAAAAATTAGGATCAATCAGGTGATTTAGGTCTGAATAAAATCTCAAAGCTATTTACTAACTTAATTTGCTACCAGCTAGACTCTGCCTGAAACAGCTTAAAATTCCAACTCACGCCGCTGGGAGAAAAAAATGCGTACTGTTACAAGCGATACTATAACCTCTGTGCATTTGAATGGATCTCTATGGGAATTGGGGGGTGAGACTACATTCAGCTGTAAATTACACTGGTACAGTATGGAACACATGGCTGGCTAAATGGTTGTAAAGTCATCAAGGGTCTGAGCTATCGAACGAGCCCCAAACCATCACTCTGTTGCCAGATATGGAGTAGATGTGGATGGATCACTGCAAGGGTTATTTCTCCTGACTAATTTTCCTATAGAACTCTATGGGGAAAATAGTAAGTGGCCTGCTGCCTTCGGCTATAGAGGTTCCACTAGAGTAGGTTTAAACATAGGCTATATATCTATAATGCACATTTGTACATTAAGGGCAGCACAATACTATATATATTTCTTTACGTGATGCTGATTATTTTACACAGAATACTGTACACACTTAAATTAAATATCACTTGCCCCTGAGTGCATAAATACAGCGGTATTTCATTTTGACTCTACTCATAGACTCTACTCTTTATTTGTTGATTAGAATGTGTTGAATGGAATCATCCATACAAGGAGTAGCCTATACTGGACAGCCTATACTGGCCTAGGCTTGTACAACCACCCATGAAAATCACTTATGTACACCTAAGTAGTATGAAATATATGAAAACATACACTGTTGTAGTAGTCGATAAGATCATAGCATAACATGTAGGCTTAATTGGCCTGATATGTCATACATAGTAGAGTTCAAAGGGTAGAAATAAAAACAATACGTGAAAGTATACATTGAATAGCCTAATGCAATCACAGCATACAATTATACATCTACACACATAGCTTTAGAATACTTCTAAAAAGGATTTGAAATGTAAACAGATTGAAAGATCCACCTTTCAAAAGCTACCTACCAATATTGTCACGTCAGCTATCAATATTTGTATGAGGCATAAGAGGAATAGAGAAATAGCCTACACAAAACTGCAGAAATACAAAGCTTGAACCAATCTGCCCAGTGATGAGTATTGTTATGATTATTATGATGTTGTTTGAAATACAGTAGACCAGCATAGCTGCAGAGCTGTACTGGAAATCCCTGATAGTGCGGAGAGCTGAAGTTTGGCTTGGTGGTGCTCATTTGAATTTCCTGTCTTTTGCTGATTTTAACCAAGCCAAACTTGACACTTAAAACATAGTTTTTTTTGTTATTAATAGTATGACGATAACATGTACTGTGATTAATTAATGGATTTATCATATCCTGAAAATAAAATAAGGGTTTCAAAAACAAAAACGCATCTCCTTGTCTCTCCTCATCATATAAACATATATGATTTAAATATTGTACATTAATTTGCCAAATGCTCTCATCCAAAGTGATTCATAACAGGATTTGTCAACAGGAGAATCACAGGAATATGAATCTGATTACATCAGAACCACAGGAGTATGAAGCTGATTACATGAGAATCACAGGAGTATGAAGCTGATTACATGAGAATCACAGGACTATAAAGCTGATTACATGAGAATCACAGGAATATGAATCTGATTACATCAGAACCACAGGAGTATGAAGCTGATTACATCAGAACCACAGGAGCCTGAAGCAGATTACATGACAATCACAGGAGTATGAAGCGACATCAGAACCACAGGACTATAAAGCTGATTACATGAGAATCACAGAAGCATGAAGCTGATTACATGAGAATCACAGGAGTATGAAGCTGATTACATGAGAATCACAGGAGTATGAAGCTGATTACATGAGAATCACAGGAGCATGAAGCTGATTGCATGACAATCACAGGAGTATGAAGCTGATTACATCAGAACCACAGGAGTATGACGCTGATTACATGACAATCACAGGAGTGTGAAGCTGATTGTTACGTTTCTGTCATGTTTATGCCATGTTTCATGTTTAGTGTTTGTCACAGTTTATTTTATGTTTATGTTACGATGCAGTTCATTGTTTGCATACATATTTCCATGTTTTTCCGCAGCCTTGCATTCATGCTGTTTCTTCTCTTGCTGTCACTCACGCTTCCCTAATTGTTTCATTCTCCCTTGTCTAGTTACTAATATACTAACATTAGATCAGGATTGGGTAATACTAACTATCTAACCATGTGTTCATGTTTACCTTACGTTTCTCGTGCATGTTGATTACTAATTTACTAACGCTAGGTCAGGATAGGTTAACTACTAACGATTTACTAATTGCCTCGTTACGTGTCTCATTTTCTCAAGCTGTTGTGAATTTCCTGCTGCTCTCAAGCTAAATGTTTGCACCTGTCTACACCTGCATTTAAGTTCAGTGTTCATGTCTGTTCGTTGCGAAATTGTTGCCTTAGTTTACTATTGTCACTCTTGAGCGTTTTTCCATTGTTTTGACCACCGTTATTGATCTAGCCTGTTTATTGACCATCGTTACTGCCTGCCTATTGTTTCCACTGCCTGTTTTTGACCACGAGTTTTGCCTACTGTCTCTTTGTACCTCTGCCCCGCGGATAGGACTTCGGTCTGACTCCTGCTACGCCCCACGACTACGAACTTTGCTTTTTCCCTGTTTTGTACTTCTGCTCCGCTGACAGCTACTCTGGTTAACGAACTATTGCATGGACACTGATTTTGAGACTGCCTTCTCTCTCGGTACTGTATCTTTGGTCTGGCTGGATTTATTGGTTTTTGGACTTTGCTTGTGTGACTACGTTTTTGGATTTCCCCATAATAAAGCCCTTGCGGGTCCAACCCGCACACACCCGTCTCACTGATTACATGAGAACCACAGGAGTATGAAGCTGATTACATCAGAACCACAGGAGCCTGAAGCAGATTACATGACAATCACAGGAGTACGGTGGCTGAGAAGTGCAAAACACAACGACATTTCACAAAACAACGACATTTCACAAAACACAACGACATTTCACAAAACACAACGACATTTCACAAAACACAACGACATTTCACAAAACACAACGACATTTCACAAAACACGACATTTCACAAAACGGAAAGGGTAGGACAACACTTCTTGTTTGTGATTGGACAGAACCCAAGCCCCTCAATGTAATTTTCTTTCACAAAACGGAAAGGGTAGGACAACACTTCTTGTTTGTGATTGGACAGAACCCAAGCCCCTCAGCGAAATTACGAATCCTACTATGGCCATGCCAAGACCCGCCCTCCTCTGTCTCTGATTGGCTGGTCGTTCTGTGCGCTCTACCCACCCAACTCTCTGTTTGAGTTTAAGGTGACTCTCTTCGCTGGAGCGCATTGCAGTAACTTATTTTCCGAAATTGCATGCAAATTCAGGTAGCCTAACTAACGTTACAGCATAAAACGTGTACTGACATCCATTAGCCTAAAATAAGTTTACGTTTTTAATACCACCAATGTTGATAATAGTTCTAGGCTATAGGACAAATCAGAATGTTTGTAAACAGAGGTTGCTACGATACTTCCGGGTGGCCACTCAGCACTTCAAAACCGACTGAACCAGTCGGAGCTGTGTAGAAACAGTTAGCTAACGTACACTATGCCGAAATCGTGTTGTGTTTGGGGCTGTAATGCCAAATGTAATCAGGCACACCGTGGGTTGGGCTTTTTCCGATTCCCCGCTTTAAAGTCTAAATCGACCCAACGGAACCTGTCGATTCAGAGACTTAAAATAGAGGATACCCCAGATCAATACAGTCCGTTTGGCTAGCTAGTGAAGGTAACCATATAGCTCGCTAGCTAACGTTAGCTACTTGTTAACGCTAACTTAGATGAAAATACGGTGTTAGCGAACTTAGCTAACGTTAACGTTAGCTGCTTCCCTCAGAAAAAAATAATAGGTAATTCCAGCTATGAACGAACTATCTATCAATCAATAAAACAATGTTTGGCTATCTGTCTGTTGTACTTGTAACGTTAGCTAGCCAGCTAAGAATCCAGAGGTTGAGTTGTCAATAACGTTAACGTTACAGTAAAAACACAAGTTAAAATCTGACAACTCAACCTCTGGATTCTTAGCTGGCTAGCTAACGTTACAAGTACAACAGACAGATAGCCAAACATTGTTTTATTGATTGATAGATGGTTTGATTTTTTTCTGAGGGAAGCAGCTTCATCAACTTGAATTCCCCTCCGAGTGATCAGCCAGCTGATTTTCTAGCTAGCACTAGAATGTGCAATGAGACACATAGCCTAGAACTATTATCAACATTGGTGGTATTAAAAACGTAAACTTATTTTAGGCTAATGGATGTCAGTACACGTTTTATGCTGTAACGTTAGTTAGGCTACCTGAATTTGCATGCAATTTCGGAAAATAAGTTACTGCAATGCGCTCCAGCGAAGAGAGTCACCTTAAACTCAAACAGAGAGTTGGGTGGGTAGAGCGCACAGAACGACCAGCCAATCAGAGACAGAGGAGGGCGGGTCTTGGCATGGCCATAGTAGGATTCGTAATTTCGCTGAGGGGCTTGGGTTCTGTCCAATCACAAACAAGAAGTGTTGTCCTACCCTTTCCGTTTTGTGAAAGAAAATTACATTGAGGGGCTTGGGTTCTGTCCAATCACAAACAAGAAGTGTTGTCCTACCCTTTCCGTTTTGTGAAATGTCGTTGTGTTTTGTGAAATGTCGTTGTGTTTTGTGAAATGTTGTGTTTTGTGAAATGTCGTTGTGTTTTGTGAAATGTCGTTGTGTTTTGTGAAATGTCGTTGTGTTTTGTGAAATGTCGTTGTTTTGTGAAATGTCGTTGTGTTTTGCACTTCTCAGCCACCGTACAGGAGCATGAAGCTGATTACATGAGAATCACAGGAGCATGAAGCTGATTACATGAGAATCACAGGAGTATGAAGCTGATTACATGACAATCACAGGAGTATGAAGCTGATTACATCAGAACCACAGGAGTATGTCGCTGATTATATGACAATCACAGGAGTATGAAGCTGATTACATGACAATCACAGAAGCATGAAGCTGATTACATGAGAACCACAGGAGTATGAAGCTGATTACTTGACAATCACAGGAGTATGAAGCTGATTACATGAGAATCACAGGAGCATGAAGCTGATTACATGAGAACCACAGGAGTATGAAGCTGATTACATCAGAACCACAGGAGCCTGAAGCTGATTACATGACAATCACAGAAGCATGAAGCTGATTACATGAGAATCACAGGAGCAGGAAGCTGATTGCATGAGAATCTCCTTATTTTCCCCGTCCACTACGGATTATTGTTCGTCATAGTGGTGTTCGTTTGAAAACTTTTAGATTCCTCATCTGTCGCACCTGGACCTCCAATATTTCCTCCGTGTCTCTGGGCATAAAGATCCCCTACAAAACATGGAAGCCAAAGGGGAGGTGCCAGCGATAGATCCTAACATTCACATGGTCCTAGTCACTCTGGAGGCAGCCCTTCCTGCCCAGGGAGAGAGTGTTCTTGCCCTTCAGGTCTCTCAGCAGGCTCTGCACAAGTAGCTATGCCTTCAGACGGTCGCTCTGCGGGATCTGTCAGAAAATCTCAGAACTTTCTCTCTTATGGCAGGCCCACCTTCAGTTGCACAAGCACCCACACATCCCACTCCTCCCCCACCTCCACCTGACGCTAGTGAACCTAAGCTTCAGCTTCCGCTGCGGTATAGCGGGGAGTTGGGAAAGCGTCAGGGGTTTTTAACTCGGTGCCTAATTTTTTTTAAAACAGCCCTCACGCTTCTATTCGCAAGAGTCCTGGGTAGCCTTAATTCTCTCTCTCCTAATGGCCCTGTCACACTATTGCGTATGAGAGAAACGTATGAGTTGCATATGTAAATTCATAAAATAATTTTCATACGCACAAAAAGCCCTTGAAAATAGCGTATGCCTAGCGTATGCTTAGCGTATAAACCATACGTCCGATTACGCACAAAATTTTTAAGCATGCTTAAAAAACTTTGTGCCTCGCCGTATGCCGCCGTATGCCACCGTATGCGACTGTGCTTGAAACGTATACAACCTATGCCTAATGTACCCCTAGCGTATGTCAGCGTATATCAGCGTATAAGTGATATTTTTCATACACTGGCATACGCTAGTACGATACGCAATAGTGTGACAGGGCCATAACCGGGAATGCTCTTGCATGGGCCGACCCACTTATCAGGGCTAATTCGCCCATCATGAACCACACAGATGGGCTTTTCACTAAGCTAGACCTACGTAATTCCTATAACCTTGTTCGCATTCGCGAAGGCGACGAGTGGAAAACAGCTTTTAACACACACAGCGGGCACTACGAATATCTCGTGATGCCATTCGGGCTCACTTCACGTTGGTCACGTTCGTCATGTCCTTTCAACTCTTCTCAAGGCACAATTATTTGTTAAAGCGGAGAAGTGCATTTTTCACACCAGCTCGGTTTAATTTTTGGGTTTTATCGTTGCTGAGGGTAAGGTACAGATGGATCCGGAGAAGGTTTCCGCTGTAAAGAACTGGCCCACGCCATCTTTCATAAAACAGGCGCAACGCTTTTTTGGTTTTCCAAATTTTTATCGCAGATTTATTTGCAACTTTAGTGCGGTGGCAGCGCCCATTACTGCACTTACTAAAAAGAACCTCGTCGGCCAGTTCCAATGGAATTCTAAGGCGGAGGAGCCGTTCACTGAATTAAAGAAGAGATTCACTTCCGAGCCCATTCTCATTACACCCAACCCCTCCCTTCCCTTTGTGGTAGAGGAGGCTTTGGATTCACGGCAAGCCCGGCGGGTGCTGTTTTTTTTACGATTAAATTTTATTATCACGTATCACCCCGGATCTAAGAACATAAAATCTGACGCCCTTTCGTGGATTTATGGCCGCTCTGATACAGACTCCGTTCCTGAGCCTATTATCGCCACTGACCTCATTGTTGCCCCGGTTATATGGGAAGTTGAGGCAGTGGTGCAGAGATCCTTGCACTCGGACACAAGGCCCAGGTGGGGCACCGGCCAACTGTCTTTTCGTGCCTCCTCGTCTTAGGTCTCGGTTTCTCCAATGGGGCCACACCTCCCAACTTACCGGTCACCCGGTTCATCGTACTAGGGACTTCCTATCCCGACGTTTCTGGTGGCCCAGTCTGGAGAAGGACGTACGCTCGTTTGTTGTGGCTTGTCCAGTTTGTGCTCGCAGCAAGGCCTCTCACCCTTGGGTCTCCTTCGTCCCCTACCTATTTCCACCCGCCCCTGGAGTCATATTTCTCTTGACTTCATCACGGGTTTGCCTCTTATCTCGCCTCTAAGGTTTAGGGTTCTTTTATTTTTCTCCTTCCTTTCTTTTGTTCACTCCACAATGGGAGTTAGATAAGTGTAACTGCTTATTTCTTTTGTTTTGCTCAGATATCGAGCTCCTCGCTTTTTATCGCGAGGTTATTTGTGTTCTCCTTATTTTCCCCGTTCCCCTACGGATTATTGTCCGTCTTAGTGGTGTTCGTTTGAAAAATCTGAGGAGTATATGGGCACAAAATTAAATTCAAATTAAATACTGAGCCTGTTAATGGTCTATAAGTGCAACATTACCTTATATGATAGTGAGTAGTCTGCCCAACACGAACCAATAAGGACATCATCATAATGTAATTTGTAACACAAAAGTTTATATTATTTAATTATTGTTACATTCATTAAAGGCAGATATACAATTATAATTAGGATATAACACCTCCTAACACATCACAGCGTAATAACAAGGATATACCAGTTCTAGCACAGTGTAATAACCAGGATATAACACCTCTATCACCGTGCAATAACCAGTATCGAACACTTACGTCACCGTGTAATAACCAGCATCTAACATTTCTATTGCTGTTTAATGAAGATGATTACAGTTAAATTAAAGATCTGCCATTGCCATTGAAAGCCCAAACAGGTACTCCTTGACTTCAGTGCCGCTGTTGAAGAGAGGGACGGTTCTCCTACTTGTAGCCCAGTCCGGACCGGCTGATGTGGCAGAACAGGGTCATAGCAAAACACATGCCCAGGACCTGTCCACAGACCCACAGATTAATTCAGTATTACAGCTGAACCTATAAGACCAGCCCACAGACCCAGAAACCCACAGACCCATATAACCACAGAGAGATTAATTATTATAGACTCCTGCACATAACCTACACAGATGGAAACGTGTTTGTTTCACAGAAGTTACACACCGTGTCCTATTGTAGTTTGGCATTGAAATGGTTAATGAGACGGGCACAATACCTCAACGATGCAAAGGCCAATCATCCCTGCTCCTGCACTCAGGAAGTTATCCTCGAACCAGTCCTTGAACTTCTCATAGCAGCCCTAAAAGAGAGGAGAAAACAGCATTAATGTGCAGAGACCAGAGACAGTACCATACAGCATTGAGATAGAATCCCTCAGATAGAAGTTTCTTCTCCTGACTTATTTTTCCATAGAGTTCAATAGGAAAATCTGTCAGGAGAAACAACCCTTAAAGTGATCCATCCATATCTACTGCATATCTGGCAGCAGAGTGATGGTTTGAGGCTCGTTTGATACCTCAGACCCTTGATGACTTACAGCCATTTTACCAACCATGTGTTCCATACTGTTCCAGCGTAATTTATAGCTAAATCTATTCCCACCCCCAATTCCCATAGAGATCCATTCAAATGCAGAAAGGTTATAGTATTGCTTGTAGAAATACCAGAAAATAAGATTTCAAGAGTCTTTTGATATTGTTGGGTCAAAGACATCAGAAAGTCATGGCATGCAAAGGATATGTGACCAAATATTACAAATGATTACTTTATTATACATTGGCTGCAGTTATTGTAAGGGGGCAATTACTTTTTCACACAAGGGAAATGGGTGTTGGGATTTATTGTTCATTAAATAAATTAAATAAGTAAAAAACAAATGTGTCATTTGTTTACTCAGGTTCCCTAAAATCAATATTATATTTTGTCTAAAGATCTGAAAACATCCAGTGTGAGAAATATGCAAGAATAGAGGAAATCAGGAAGGGGGCAAAAACTTTTTCACAGCACTGTACATAGCAGTGATCCCAGTACTGGTGAGTCATGTTGATCGCGCCAAAGATTTACTTCTAAAAGATCGAATAACTTAAGAGACTATTTAGTCAAAGCAGACATCTCAAAGAACCCAACACATTCTTTCTCATGTTCCTCAAGGCAATTTCCCATATCATAATTGTGTGAGATGTAATGCGATGATTAGAGGCGATTCGTTTTATCACCCTCATTTGGGGGCAAAATGAAAAGTACGAGGCACAATTACATGTACGTCCAAATTTTGCATATATTTTGAAATGTTTATGTGGTCTTTTTTATGTGGGGAAATGCAAGAGGGAGTTAAGAATATGAATATGTGAACACAAAAGTGCTATTAGAAACCATGATGAAAAATCACCTGTTGCCCGACATTTTAATGCTTGTAAACATGATATCAGCTCTTTACGGGTATTGAACTAGTAAAAAGTCCACGCAGGGGCGGTGATCGAGAGAAACGACTCCTTCAGAGAGAAGCGTGGTGGATCAATTTTCTGTCCACAGTGATCCCTGGAGGTTTAAATGACTCACATTCTCTGTCGTGCTTTCTTTAAAATAACTGAGGACCAGAAGGTTGGTCAAGTGATTAGACTTGTTCTTGGCCCTCTTGCATCTCTCTAGATGTAATTCTCTCCTTAAACACTGTGGACTGGGGCTTTGTTGCCTCCCTGGTGGAGATTGTGGACGGTTTGTTTCTCGATGAAAATTGTTGTGCAAGGTGGTTGTTTGGATATGTAATTAAACATTGAAATATAAGGTAACAAAATTATTTTTGTAAGAATATAAAGTAAACAGAAACAATGAATGTTTGTATAAAATGCAGGTTTTTGATTCGTTGTTTCATGATGTCTATGTACATTATTGTAAATCATTGCAATTAATTATGCAAATATTATTTAAATAACCTGTTCGTTGTTAACGTGCTAATGACGTGATTTAAGATGTCTGCCGGTTTTTTGTTTTCACGCATGCTGAGGAAGGCTTGACTGCCGAAACGCATCCGCGCTAATAAATATAGAAAAGACCTGACCGCTAGTGCTGTCCTTTAATAAAGGACATTTATTAAACTAAGGATTCAGCACGCATTGAAACTGCATTAGTAGGTTTGAGTTGAGCACGTTGTAACTTTTATATTGATTCTTTTATACCCCATACATGTAACATTTTCCTGGTAGCTAAAATTTTATATAGCATCTTATATTGAAACGCTCTGTAGCCTGTCACTATAGTATTTTGATAAAGTAAACTAAATACACGTTGCCAGGGAATTGGTGCATCTACTACTTCCTCCCAATATTTATGAATTCTATGGGGAATTTATTTTAAGTTTTTATTCTCCATAAAAAAATCATAATTTTTTCTATTGATTTTACACTTTTTAATCCAAGTAAAATTATTTATGAAGGGATGACATACCAGTTCCTTACAAATCCAAGTGTTTACCTGTCTTTTCCATTTTAAAGGCAAGGCTGTAATCAGTTGATTGTATTTTTGTGCGGAGCACAGGTTTCCATACTTTTTAGTAAAGCTGTTATATGGCATTAGTTTTCCATTTTCATCTTTTAGAATCTGATGGAGAGGGTAGGGACATGAATACGTATGTAAATTGTGAGTTAACCAATATAATTTTCCCATATAATGTTAGGTTTTGACATTTCCAGGATAATAGAATTGTATCTATTTTACGAAACTTTAGTTTGAAATTTGTATTTACCATTTAATTCATATTCTTTGGTATCTGGTATTCTGGTCCATCAGTCCATTTTATAGAAAAGAGGCATGGTACGTAAAAATGTGTATTCTTTAAGCCAATTCTTAACATGCTGCATTTTTCATAGGTTTTAAACCCGAATAATAATTTAAAAATTTAAGTCTTCAATAAGGCTGTGAAGAGCGGATAAGTGAGGACTTAATGGGAAATCATCTGCATACATGGACACTTTTGATTCCAATCTCTTAATTTCCAGTCATTGGCTCTAATTTTTATACCCAGAATCTCTATTGCTATGATAAATAGATATGGAGATAATGGACATCCTTGTTTAACCCCTCTAAACGGCTGTTTACCTGTCATCATTGTTTTCACCTGTGCCTCTACCTGCGGTGTATTTAAGTTCCTCACTTCCGCTTCCCCGGTGCTTCTTTGTCATTCGACATTGCATCGAACCAGGTATAGCCGGGTACTAGTGACCTTATGATATTAAACTCTGTTTATGTTCGCGAGGGACTTGCTATTAGCTTTTATTTCAGGTATAGGTATTATTCCTCCTGTTAGCGTTCTGTGCTATTTATTTTATCCTTTGCTGTTCTTTCTGAGACAGTTTTTCTTTGTTTGTTTCGTTTTGGTTTTACATCTTTTCAGCCACCAGAACTGTTGCGCCAGAACAGTTCTTTTCTTTGCTAAGTTTCCCGTTTTGGTTCCAGTATTGAGCTTGGGAGATTTCGTTTTTGTTTCACTCATTATTCCAGTTCGCCCTATTTTAGTGGGTTGATTTTCGTTTGGCTGTTTAGCCACAAGGAATTCATTTCCAATCTTTTCTTTCTTTGCATTTACTTTGTTATTCCCTTTATTGGTCCTCACTGTGTGAATGACTTGTTTCTGATCCCCTACCTTCGCGTTTGATTATCCGCCACTAAAATCCACTACATTCCCTGTTTGCATTCCTCACGCCCTCGTTACCGCTCAATCACGCTCGCATACATTCTCACGCTGCAATCACTCATTATCTCATTTACCACATTATATATTCTCCTGTTGTTCTTTGTCTTGTTGCCAGCTTGTTAAGTCTTGTTCATTGTTACCTCGTCGTGTCAAGTTTGGAACTCGGTCTAAGGCTTGTCTTGCTGAAATTAACTGTTTATCTTGCCTTTCTATTTTGTAGCCGCCAGCCTGCAGCATTCTGCCTGTTCCAAGCCATGCTTCCCTGCTTCCCACATCCCGCTCTGCCCCTGCTATGCCCTACCCAGGATTCAGTCACCATCCAGCTCCTTGCCTGCTTCCCTCTCCCGCTCTGCCCCTGCTATGCCCTACCCAGGATTCAGTCACCATCCAGCTCCTTGCCTGCTTCCCTCTCCCGCTCTGCCCCTGCTATGCCCTACCCAGGATTCAGTCACCATCCAGCTCCTTGCCTGCTTCCCTCTCCCGCTCTGCCCCTGCTATGCCCTACCCAGGATTCAGTCACCATCCAGCTCCTTGCCTGCTTCCCTCTCATACTCTGCCCTACCCAGGATTCAGCCCCTCCCCCTCTCTTTTGTTTGCTATAACTAATAAACGCTCTATGTGAGCTTATTGTGAGTTCTGTCTGAGTCGTGCGTTTGGGTCCAGTTCTGATCAGGAACCTTCACATATTGTTCGGTACATATGGTGTCTAGGAATAATACTGTATGGTTATAATTGCTGTTCAAGGGAATTACTCCATCTAAAGAGATGGGAGGATTTAAGAGTGAGGTAAAGTTGCAACTGATATCGTATGCTGTGACCAGTCCGTCTGAAGTACAGTGTGCAGGTTAGGATTGGAGACTGAGTGGCGTTTTGCTGACGTAACGCTAAAGGCCCGATATACCTATCTCCTGGGGTAGTAGCTTGAAATAATAGCTTGAACGACCCATACAACTAATACTGTCGTACGGGGAGACGTATTGACAAGGTTATATAGATACCTGTTTATACAGTATACCTGTAAGGAAATTCAGAACGGGAATTTCAGAACAGCATAGGCCCCAAATTAGTTTTTATTGTTCATGATTTTGTAACGAGATTACAGTAATTCAAGAAGCCTATTTGAATGTTTGGTTCTGATATGATGTTGATGAATGTATTATGCTGCTATTTTACTTTTACTTGTGCTATGGATTGCTCTTGCTGCTTGTTTTATACTGATTTTATGTCTTTTTATTTATGTAAAGCACTTTGAACTGCAATCCTTGCATGAAAGGTGCTATATAAATAAAGTTATTATAATGGCGTATGCCAATCATGGTGTACGATAATAATGGCGTATAGTAATCCTGGTGTAGGGCAATAATGGTGTTTGATAATAATGGTGTATGGTAAGAATTGTGAATGGTAATAACAGTTAATGGTAAAATTAGTTTATGGTAATAATAGTGCATGGTTATATTCGTGCATGGTAATCACGGTGTATGAAAATAATGGTGTATAGTAATAATATTCTATGGTAATAATGGCATATGCCAATCACGGTGTATGGTAATAATGGAGTATGATAATCATGTTGTATCGTAATAATGGTGTTTGGTAATAATAGTGTTTTGTAATAATGCTGTATAGGAATAATATTATATGGTAATAATGATGTATTGTAATCATGGGGTATGATAATAATGGTGCATGATATTCATGAATATTGGTTTACAGTAATAACCGTGCATGGTGATAATATTGTATGGTAATAATGATGTATTGTAATCATGGGGTATGATAATAATGGTGCATGATATTCATGGTGTATGGTAATAATGGTGTATGGTAATAATAGTGTTTGGTAATAATGGTGTTTAGGAAGAATATTGTATGGTAATAATGGGTATGCCAACAATGGTGTATGGTAATAATAATGTTTGGTAATAATGGTGTATAGTAATAATATTGTATGGTAATAATGGTGTATGGTAATCATGGTGTGTGATAATAATTGTGTATTGTAATCATGGTTTATGATAATAATGGTGTATAGTAATAATGGTGTATAAGAATAATATTGTTTGGTAATAATGGCGTATGCCAGTCATGGTGTATGGTAATAATGGTGTTTTGTAATAATGGCATATGATAATCATGGTGAATAGCAATAATAGTGTATGGTAATAATGATGTATAGTAATGGTGTATGGTTAGTATTGTGAATGGTAATATTAGTTCATGGTAATAATAGTGTGTGGTGATATTAGTGTATGGTCATCACGGTGTATGGTAAAAATGGTGCATGGTATTAATTGTGTATGGTAATAATGATGTATGGCACTCATTCACTCTGTGTTGGCATGACTGTGCACGTAGCATACTGTACCTGTTGCCAGTATTGGTGAGGTTTGCAAAGTTTGGTATTGCAGCATGAAGCAGGTACATTGTCCTTCCAGTCAGAGACGTTATGGACCCCACAGCACTTGAACTAAAAAAGACATCACATAGATTGATAAAAGCGGCGCTAAGCGGCAGTAGCCCACACGCAGAGGTCTTTGCTAGTTTCAGATCGACGCAGTCATTTTACCGTTCAGCCCTCACGTTGTTTAAATAGCGAGTAAGCTTGCGCCCATCTGCGTGGGTTGATCTTAAGATGAGGTGTGGTCAGGCAAATTTTTTCCGTATTGCTATTTTGAGACAGCAGAAAGTGTTTCCGCTAAAACCACCACAAACCTGGTCGTAAGTCATGTCGCAGTTGTTTCACTGTTATTTTAATGGCGCGATATTAAGAAGGTAATATTCGTCTACATAGGCATGTGCACAACGCGCGTACACGTATCTGTTACACACTGGGGCGTGCACAAACGTGCACAAAAATATCAAGATTACAATGTGAAATATCATTATTGTGCACATCAAAAAATCATCTCCTGGCAGCTGAGCTGGAGACAAATTCCTGCTGTCCCTATATGCACTCCCCGTTGCTGTGAAATTAATAATTAATGGTAATAGTATTATCCTATTTTTTGCTAGTAGGCTAGTTCCAACATCTCCTAAATTCAATTGGAGGCATATCCCAATCTGCCGTAAATTCAGCCATGCATGTAGTTACGTACCTAAAGCCTAGTCCGACATGCCAATGAATAGCTTAGTTTACATTCAAGTCAAACGTAAGAGAGCCCACTCTATCAACATCCAGGCAATGTGCAATGCTATGTGTAAGGTTACACATGTATTCCCAAATTATCCGAGATCAATCTATTACTCTATATTGGCCAAAAGTTCTTGTCATCTTCTGGGGGGGGGGGAAACAATCTTCTGTTAGGGGACAATGGCTATCCATTAAAAACTTTGCTGATGACACCTACAGTGCCCTCCACTATTATTGGCACCCCTGGTAAAGATGAGTAAAAAGGGTTATAAAAAATTCACCGTTAGCTTAATCTCACACTGAAAATTTTTGAAAAATCCAACCTTTAATTTAAGCAAAATTATTATGAAAAAGAAAATCCCTCGTCAAGAAATATTTATTTTTAACAAAGTCATGTCCGCCACAATTATTGACACCCCTGCATTTATATATAGAATAAAGTAATAATTTTTAATATTTGGTCGCATATCTTTTGCATGAATTCCTGATGTCTGTGACCCAACAACATCAAAAGACTCTTGATATCTTATTTTCTGGTACTCTTACAAGCGTTACTATAACTACATTTATATAGTTTGAATAGTTCTGTATGGGAATTGGGGGTGGGACTAGATTTAGCTGTAAATTATGCGGGAACAGTATGGAATACATGGTTGGTAAAATGGCTGTAAGTCATCAATGGTCTGAGGTATCAAACGAGCCTCAAACCATCACTCTGCTGCCAGATATGCAGTAGATATGGATGGATCACTTTAAGGGTCGTTTCTCCTGAATTCTATGGAAAAATAAGTCGGGAGAAGAAACCCTTCAAGTTATCAATCCATATCTACTGTATTTCTGGCGGCAGAGTGATGGTTTAAGACTTGTTTGATACGACAGACCCTTGATGACTTAGAGCCATTTAGCCAACCATGTGTTCCATACTGTTCCGGTGTAATTTACAGCTAAATCTAGTCCCATCACCCAATTCCCATAGAGATCCATTCAAATGCAGAGACGTTATAAACTCCTCAAAAAAAGTTTGGAAACATTATTTCGGTCGATTATTCCTCCCCTTTAATAATACCAATTGGTATTGTATTTTATATCGTTGGAAAGCCTGATTAGTCACCTTTACAACGAGGTACAACTTGTAAGGATCATGCATTCGTGGAATGAGCAACACAGCTAACCTTGTGGGTAGCGGCCCAAAAAAATGTGCCAAAATCCCCTGCAATATTCTTCTGTTGGTATTTACTCTCGTTTTGAGCTTCAAGTGCTGGCAGGTGTATGCCAGTGGGATGGAATGGGATGCCATCCCACAGCAGTGTATGACCAGGCTGGTGACCAGCATGAGGAGGAGGTGCCAAGCTGTTGTGGCTGCGTATGGATCTTCCACACGCTACTGAGGTCCCTGACAGTGTAAAATGAATAAAGTGTAAAAATGGCCAATATGTGTTGTTTTTTCCTTATTACTGTGGGAGAGTGCAATCATCCAGTCCACCAAGCAACTAAAAACGAGAGTGAATACCAACAGAAGAATATTGCAGGGGATTTTGGCACATTTTTTTGGGCCGCTACCCACACGGTTAGCTGTGTTGCTCATTCCACGAATGCACGATCCTTACAAGTTGTACCTCGTTGTAAAGGTGACTAATCAGGCTTTCCAACGATATAAAATACAATACCAATTGGTATTATTAAAGGGGAGGAATAATCGACCGAAATAACGTTTCCGAACTTTTTTTGAGGAGTTTAGTATCGCTTGTAAAAGTACCATAAAATAAGATATCAAGAGTCTTTTGATGTTGTTGAGTCACAGACATCAGGAATTCATAGCATGCAAATATTTGCGACCAAATATTAAAAATGATTACTTTATTTTATGTATAGAATTTTTAAAATAATAATAATAAAATAGACTTGACATTATATGTAAAGACCCCATGACAACAAATACTATAACTATTAAAAATGATAATATTTATTACATACAGGGACATTAGTTTAACGTACATTTGGTCTTTAATATAAAGTGCACGTAGGTTCTCTAATATAAAGCTTTAATATGAAGCATTCTGCAGATATTTAGTACTCACCAGGCTCTGGATTGTGTCCCAGTCATCTTTATTTGTCTGGTTCCTTGTTTGCAACTCCCTGGCCAGCTTCAGACTGTTCATTAGGTCTTTCTCAAAAAACATGTCAATCTGCGTACAGAAAACAAATCTCAGTTAGCATTATGCTCATTTCACATATAAACCACTCTCATTCTGTTTCAGTCTCTCGCCCCTCTCTCCTTCATTCTGTTACAGTCTCTCTCCCCTCTCTCCTTCATTCTGTTACAGTCTCTCTCCCCTCTCTCCTTCATTGTGTTACAGTCTCTCTCCCCTCTCTCCTTCATTCTGTTACAGTCTCTCGCCCCTCTCTCCTTCATTCTGTTAGTCTCTCGCCCCTCTCTCCTTCATTCTGTTACAGTCTCTCGCCCCTCTCTCCTTCATTCTGTTACAGTCTCTCGCCCCTCTCTCCTTCATTCTGTTACAGTCTCTCTCCCCTCTCTCCTTCATTCTGTTACAGTCTCTCTCCCCTCTCTCCTTCATTCTGTTACAGTCTCTCTCCCCTCTCTCCTTCATTCTATTACAGTCTCTCGCCCCTCCTTCATTCTGTTACAGTCTCTCGCCCCTCTCTCCTTCATTCTGTTACAGTCTCTCGACCCTCTCTCCTTCATTCTGTTACAGTCTCTCTCCCCTCTCTCCTTCATTCTGTTACAGTCTCTCGCCCCTCTCTCCTTCATTCTATTACAGTCTCTCGCCCCTCTCTCCTTCATTCTGTTACAGTCTCTCGCCCCTCTCTCCTTCATTCTGTTACAGTCTCTCGCCCCTCTCTCCTTCATTCTGTTACAGTCTCTCTCCCCTCTCTCCTTCATTCTGTTACAGTCTCTCTCCCCTCTCTCCTTCATTCTGTTACAGTCTCTCGCCCCTCTCTCCTTCATTCTGTTACAGTCTCTCGCCCCTCTCTCCTTCATTCTGTTACAGTCTCTCTCCCCTCTCTCCTTCATTCTGTTACAGTCTCTCGCCCCTCTCTCCTTCATTCTGTTACAGTCTCTCGCCCCTCTCTCCTTCATTCTGTTACAGTCTCTCTCCCCTCTCTCCTTCATTCTGTTACAGTCTCTCGCCCCTCTCTCCTTCATTCTGTTACAGTCTCTCGCCCCTCTCTCCTTCATTCTGTTACAGTCTCTCTCCCCTCTCTCCTTCATTCTGTTACAGTCTCTCGCCCCTCTCTCCTTCATTCTGTTACAGTCTCTCTCCCCTCTCTCCTTCGTTCTGTTACAGTCTCTCGCCCCTCTCTCCTTCATTCTGTTACAGTCTCTCTCCCCTCTCTCCTTCATTCTGTTACAGTCTCTCGCCCCTCTCTCCTTCATTCTGTTACAGTCTCTCTCCCCTCTCTCCTTCATTCTGTTACAGTCTCTCGCCCCTCTCTCCTTCATTCTGTTACAGTCTCTCTCCCCTCTCTCCTTCATTCTGTTACAGTCTCTCGCCCCTCTCTCCTTCATTCTGTTACAGTCTCTCGCCCCTCTCTCCTTCATTCTATTACAGTCTCTCGACCCTCTCTCCTTCATTCTGTTACAGTCTCTCTCCCCTCTCTCCTTCATTCTGTTACAGTCTCTCGCCCCTCTCTCCTTCATTCTGTTACAGTCTCTCGCCCCTCTCTCCTTCATTCTGTTACAGTCTCTCGCCCCTCTCTCCTTCATTCTGTTACAGTCTCTCTCCCCTCTCTCCTTCATTCTGTTACAGTCTCTCTCCCCTCTCTCCTTCATTCTATTACAGTCTCTCGCCCCTCTCTCCTTCATTCTGTTACAGTCTCTCGCCCCTCTCTCCTTCATTCTATTACAGTCTCTCTCCCCTCTCTCCTTCATTCTATTACAGTCTCTCGACCCTCTCTCCTTCATTCTGTTACAGTCTCTCTCCCCTCTCTCCTTCATTCTGTTACAGTCTCTCGCCCCTCCTTCATTCTATTACAGTCTCTCGCCCCTCTCTCCTTCATTCTGTTACAGTCTCTCTCCCCTCTCTCCTTCATTCTGTTACAGTCTCTCGCCCCTCTCTCCTTCATTCTATTACAGTCTCTCTCCCCTCTCTCCTTCATTCTGTTACAGTCTCTCGACCCTCTCTCCTTCATTCTATTACAGTCTCTCTCCCCTCTCTCCTTCATTCTGTTACAGTCTCTCGACCCTCTCTCCTTCATTCTGTTACAGTCTCTCTCCCCTCTCTCCTTCATTCTGTTACAGTCTCTCGCCCCTCTCTCCTTCATTCTATTACAGTCTCTCGCCCCTCTCTCCTTCATTCTGTTACAGTCTCTCTCCCCTCTCTCCTTCATTCTGTTACAGTCTCTCGCCCCTCTCTCCTTCATTCTATTACAGTCTCTCTCCCCTCTCTCCTTCATTCTGTTACAGTCTCTCGCCCCTCTCTCCTTCATTCTGTTACAGTCTCTCTCCCCTCTCTCCTTCATTCTGTTACAGTCTCTCGCCCCTCTCTTCTTCATTCTGTTAGTCTCTCTCCCCTCTCTCCTTCATTCTGTTACAGTCTCTCGCCCCTCTCTCCTTCATTCTGTTACAGTCTCTCGCCCCTCTCTCCTTCATTCTGTTACAGTCTCTCTCCCCTCTCTCCTTCATTCTGTTACAGTATCTCGCCCCTCTCTCCTTCATTCTGTTACAGTCTCTCTCCCCTCTCTCCTTCATTCTGTTACAGTCTCTCTCCCCTCTCTCCTTCATTCTGTTACAGTCTCTCTCCCCTCTCTCCTTCATTCTGTTACAGTCTCTCGCCCCTCTCTTCTTCATTCTGTTAGTCTCTCTCCCCTCTCTCCTTCATTCTGTTACAGTCTCTCGCCCCTCTCTCCTTCATTCTGTTACAGTCTCTCGCCCCTCTCTCCTTCATTCTGTTACAGTCTCTCTCCCCTCTCTCCTTCATTCTGTTACAGTATCTCGACCTCTCTCCTTCATTCTGTTACAGTCTCTCTCCCCTCTCTCCTTCATTCTGTTACAGTCTCTCTCCCCTCTCTCCTTCATTCTGTTACAGTATCTCGCCCCTCTCTCCTTCATTCTGTTACAGTCTCTCTCCCCTCTCTCCTTCATTCTGTTACAGTCTCTCTCCCCTCTCTCCTTCATTCTATTACAGTCTCTCGCCCCTCTCTCCTTCATTCTGTTAGTCTCTCTCCCCTCTCTCCTTCATTCTGTTACAGTATCTCGCCCCTCTCTCCTTCATTCTGTTACAGTCTCTCTCCCCTCTCTCCTTCATTCTATTACAGTCTCTCTCCCCTTTCTCCTTCATTCTGTTACAGTCTCTCGCCCCTCTCTCCTTCATTCTGTTACAGTCTCTCGCCCCTCTCTCCTTCATTCTGTTACAGTCTCTCGCCCCTCTCTCCTTCATTCTGTTACAGTCTCTCGCCCCTCTCTCCTTCATTCTGTTACAGTCTCTTGCCCCTCTCTCCTTCATTCTATTACAGTCTCTCGCCCCTATCTCCTTCATTCTGTTAGTCTCTCTCCCCTCTCTCCTTCATTCTGTTTGTCTCTCCCCTCTCTCCTTCATTCTGTTACAGTCTCTCGCCCCTCCTTCATTCTATTACAGTCTCTTGCCCCTCTCTCCTTCATTCTGTTACAGTCTCTCTCCCCTCTCTCCTTCATTCTGTTTGTCTCTCCCCTCTCTCCTTCATTCTGTTACAGTCTCTCACCCCTCTCTCCTTCATTCTGTTACAGTCTCTCGCCCCTCTCTCCTTCATTCTATTACAGTCTCTCTCCCCTCTCTCCTTCATTCTGTTAGTCTCTCGCCCCTCTCTCCTTCATTCTGTTACAGTCTCTCTCCCCTCTCTCCTTCATTCTGTTACAGTCTCTCGCCCCTCTCTCCTTCATTCTGTTACAGTCTCTCTCCCCTCTCTCCTTCATTCTGTTACAGTCTCTCTCCCCTCTCTCCTTCATTCTGTTACAGTCTCTCTCCCCTCTCTCCTTCATTCTATTACAGTCTCTCGCCCCTCTCTCCTTCATTCTGTTACAGTCTCTCGCCCCTCCTTCATTCTATTACAGTCTCTTGCCCCTCTCTCCTTCATTCTGTTACAGTCTCTCTCCCCTCTCTCCTTCATTCTGTTTGTCTCTCCCCTCTCTCCTTCATTCTGTTACAGTCTCTCTCCCCTCTCTCCTTCATTCTATTACAGTCTCTCTCCCTCTCTCCTTCATTCTGTTACAGTCTCTCTCCCCTCTCTCCTTCATTCTGTTACAGTCTCTCTCCCCTCTCTCCTTCATTCTGTTACAGTCTCTCTCCCCTCTCTCCTTCATTCTGTTACAGTCTCTCGCCCCTCTCTCCTTCATTCTGTTACAGTCTCTCTCCCCTCTCTCCTTCATTCTGTTACAGTCTCTCTCCCCTCTCTCCTTCATTCTGTTACAGTCTCTCGCCCCTCTCTCCTTCATTCTGTTACAGTCTCTCTCCCCTCTCTCCTTCATTCTGTTACAGTCTCTCGCCCCTCTCTCCTTCATTCTGTTACAGTCTCTCTCCCCTCTCTCCTTCATTCTGTTTGTCTCTCCCCTCTCTCCTTCATTCTGTTACAGTCTCTCGCCCCTCTCTCCTTCATTCTGTTACAGTCTCTCTCCCCTCTCTCCTTCATTCTGTTACAGTCTCTCGCCCCTCTCTCCTTCATTCTGTTACAGTCTCTCTCCCCTCTCTCCTTCATTCTGTTACAGTCTCTCGCCCCTCTCTCCTTCATTCTGTTACAGTCTCTCTCCCCTCTCTCCTTCATTCTGTTACAGTCTCTCTCCCCTCTCTCCTTCATTCTGTTACAGTCTCTCTCCCCTCTCTCCTTCATTCTATTACAGTCTCTCGCCCCTCTCTCCTTCATTCTGTTAGTCTCTCTCCCCTCTCTCCTTCATTCTGTTACAGTCTCTCGCCCCTCCTTCATTCTTGATTTACGTTCTTTGCCCTCTCTCCTTCATTCTGTTACAGTCTCTCTCCCCTCTCTCCTTCATTCTGTTTGTCTCTCCCCTCTCTCCTTCATTCTGTTACAGTCTCTCTCCCCTCTCTCCTTCATTCTGTTACAGTCTCTCTCCCCTCTCTCCTTCATTCTGTTACAGTCTCTCTCCCCTCTCTCCTTCATTCTGTTACAGTCTCTCTCCCCTCTCTCCTTCATTCTATTACAGTCTCTCGCCCCTCTCTCCTTCATTCTGTTAAAGTCTCTAGAGCCTCTCTCCTTCATTCTGTTACAGTCTCTCTCCCCTCTCTCCTTCGTTCTGTTACAGTCTCTCTCCCCTCTCTCCTTCATTCTGTTACAGTCTCTCTCCCCTCTCTCCTTCATTCTGTTACAGTCTCTCTCCCCTCTCTCCTTCATTCTATTACAGTCTCTCGCCCCTCTCTCCTTCATTCTATTACAGTCTCTCTCCCCTCTCTCCTTCATTCTGTTACAGTCTCTCTCCCCTCTCTCCTTCATTCTGTTACAGTCTCTCTCCCCTCTCTCCTTCATTCTGTTACAGTCTCTCTCCCCTCTCTCCTTCATTCTATTACAGTCTCTCGCCCCTCTCTCCTTCATTCTGTTACAGTCTCTCGCCCCTCTCTCCTTCATTCTGTTACAGTCTCTCTCCCCTCTCTCCTTCGTTCTGTTACAGTCTCTCGCCCCTCTCTCCTTCATTCTGTTACAGTCTCTCTCCCCTCTCTCCTTCATTCTGTTTCAGTCTCTCGCCCCTCTCTCCTTCATTCTGTTACAGTCTCTTGCCCCTCTCTCCTTCATTCTGTTAGTCTCTCTCCCCTCTCTCCTTCATTCTGTTAGTCTCTCTCCCCTCTCTCCTTCATTCTGTTACAGTCTCTCTCCCCTCTCTCCTTCATTCTGTTACAGTCTCTCGCCCCTCTCTCCTTCATTCTGTTACAGTCTCTCGCCCCTCTCTCCTTCATTCTGTTAGTCTCTCGCCCCTCTCTCCTTCATTCTGTTACAGTCTCTCGCCCCTCTCTCCTTCATTCTGTTACAGTCTCTCTCCCCTCTCTCCTTCATTCTATTACAGTCTCTCGCCCCTCTCTCCTTCATTCTGTTAGTCTCTCTCCCCTCTCTCCTTCATTCTGTTACAGTCTCTCTCCCCTCTCTCCTTCATTCTGTTACAGTCTCTCGCCCCTCTCTCCTTCATTCTGTTACAGTCTCTCTCCCCTCTCTCCATTGTATTAGTTTCACTTGCTGTTCATCTATCCCGCTTCTCTCATTACCCCAATTTTCTGTTGCTTTAGAGTCCCTACCTCTCCCCCTCTCCACATGATTCTCTCACCTTTTGCTCATATACCAGTAGGACACAGGCAATGGACAGCTCTGCCAACATCAGAATAAACAGCAGGATAAAGTACTGCAATGAACAAAAATGCAAACACCTGCATCAGGATACAGCACTGCAATGGCCAAGCATGTACAAACCCCAATTCCAAAAAAGTTGGAACAGTTTGTAAAATACACATAAAAGCAGAAAGCAGTGACTTGTAAATTCTCTTTTACATACAGTGAGCCCCAGAATTCATTGGACAGTAACAATTTAATTTTGGTTCTGTACTCTAGCACTTTGAGTTTGAAAGGATGCAAGGACAATTAATTTTAAGTGCAGATTTTCAGCTTTAATTTAAGGGTATTTTCATCCATATTGAATGAACCGTTCAGATTTTATAGAACCTTTTGTACATAGTCCCCCCCCCCCCCCCATTTTCTGGCATCAAAACATATTGGACAGTTTAACATAATGTAGAATAATGTAATATTTTTAAATATTTGGTCACATATCCTTTACATGCCATGACTTCCTGATGTATGTGACCCAACAATATCTTGATCTTGATATCTTATTTTCTGGTACTCCTACAAGCGATACTATAACTTCTCTGCATTTGAATGGATCTCTATGGGAATTTGGTGGGACTAGATTTAGCTGTAAATTACACTGGAACAGTATGGAACACATGGTTGGCAAAATGGCTCTAAGTCACCAAGGGTCTGATGTATCAAACAAGCCTTAAACCATCACTCTGCTGCCAGATATGCAGTAGATATGGAAGGGTTTCTTCTCCTGACTTATTTTTCCGTAGTAGGAGTTCAATAGGAAAATTTGTCAGGAGAAACAACCCTTAAAGTGATCCATCTATACTGCATATCTGGCAGCAGAGTGATGGTTTGAGGCTCTTGTGATACTTCAGACCCTTGATGACTCATAGCCATTTCGCCAACCATGTATTCCTCACTGTTCCAGCATAATTTACATCTAAATCTAGTCCCACCCCCCAATTCCCATATAAATCCATTCAACTGCAGAGAAGTTATAGTATCGCTTGTAGGGGTGGGAATCTCTAGGCACCTCACAATTCGATTTGATTCCGATTCAGAGGGCTACGATGTGAAAACGATGCATCAAAGTTTTTGATTCATATACATGATTTATTTTTTCACTGTGTGACTATTTTCTACTTTTAAAACATGGCGTATTTGTAATGATCCATAATTAAAATAAACAGATGAATTTACTTCCATTAACTTTTATTAATAAAATAGTAGTAACAAATGCAAAGAACCAACAAAAAAATAAACAAATGTGTGCCTGTAGCAGCATCCTTGTAGTAAATTAACACGGACTTCAGCATGTCCTGTATCACTTGATAACATAAAAAGCTCCCCTTATTCACAAATAGGTTCAGCCGTAAGGAACGTACAGCCTGGAAATTGTTACAGCCAATCATAATGTCGAGAATTGACCTATCGCTAAGTCCCGCCCCTCTTGGTTAATGTTCCAAACTCGGACAAAAAAGTCCGAACTTTACAGTGTAAACGATGGCCACAGTGGCTCTTTCCGAGATACTTGGGTAACGTTAATTTTGGAAAAACAAGAAAGCGATTTCCTCAAAGCATACAGAAAGGTTTGAAATATGGAATTGAGCAGTATGTGCAAGAAGTAAAAGTGTGTAAAAATGAAAATGTCACTAGAATCGAGGTCAATTAAAGTCTAGGCTACCACTGGAGAAACTGCACCAGCTGATTACCAAAGTTGATGTTTAACAACACCATCGATGAGCAGTGTTGTTTCTGCACTGCAGGTAAAATTAGGCTAATGAACTAACCTAGTTATTATTAACATTATGAATATAAACCCCCCAAAGCCAGTGACCTGAAACTGTCATGTTAAGACGCCAGTATGAGTTAGGCTACTCTTTCGTGTATCGTCGTCATATGTCCAGCTCAGTGTCGCAGAGCCACGCTCTTGTCTCTGGTCCCACTTGGAAGAGGCCAGCCTCAGAAGGGGGTCTGTACAGAGGACAGGTGTTGATTATGTGGTCGGCAGTCTGCTTGGGCTCTCCACACTCGCATACTGCGCTGTCTGCCAGGCCCCACTCCTTCATGGACGATTTGAAGCGACCAACCCCAGTACGGAGGCGGTTCAGCAGGGTCCAATGCCGGCGTGGTAGATGTTCCCCTTCGACTCCATCTCCCGGGTCTTGGATGTAATGGTGCAGACGTGTGGGCTCAGCCGCCTCCCATTCCCGCTTCCAGGAAGTTGCCAGCCATGCCCTTGTAGACAGGTCCTCTGGGATGGAACCAAGCATCTCCTGTGCTGCCCTGTTATAGGGGTGGCGGGACTTGAGTCTGCTTGGGGGCACTGCCTTAGCTGTTGTTTCATGCAGGATATGCCAGTCATGTTCTTGGGCTTTCCTTGCAAGTTCAAGGGTAGCGGCCTCTCGTCGGAGGCCGGCCGGGGCAATACCCGCCAGGACTGGCAGGTAGGACACGGGGGTGGGCTTCAGGCAGCCAGTTATGATCCGAAGGGCATTGTTGATAACAGGATCAACCTTCTTCACATGTGGGCTTCTGTTCCAGACTGGGGCGCAGTATTCGGCAGCAGAGAACACCAGGGCTTGCGTGGAGATTCTTAGTGTCCTGGCGGAGGCACCACAGGTTGTGCCAGCGAGGCGGGCGGATCCGTGAGACCTTGATGTCACTTTGGCTCTCACTTCCTCAAGATGTTGTTTATAGGACAGTGTCCTGTCCAGCCGAACACCGAGGTACTTGGGGGCTAGTTGGTGCTGCAGACGCTTGTTGTTGATGGACACCGACAGTTCCCTTTTTGCCTCTTTGTTGCACAGGTGGTTATGCGGGCGACACAGTCTTCCCAGTGCTGAGTTGTAGACGCCACTTGCACAGGTAGGCAGCCAAGGTGCCCATGTCCTGGTTGAGGCCCTCTTCACCGCTGACCATGTTGGTTTACGCAGCATGATGGCCAGGTCATCTGCATAACCATATTGTCTGGATGCTGTCTCCGGGAGGTCGTGGATGTATAAATTAAACAGCAGTGGTGAGAGGACAGACCCCTGTGGCACCCCGTTTCTTAATCTTCTCAGTCTGCTTCCTTTCGCTGGCTCATTCCGCTGGT